>CP136067.1:204674212-205109212 GCA_032622095.1 Siphonodentalium dalli
ATCAAATTAAATATATATAGTAACTACATGCATCAAATTAAATATATATAGTAACTACATGCATCAAATCAAATATATAGATTAACTACATGCATCAAATTAAATATATATAGTAACTACATGCATCAAATTAAATATATATATTAACTACATGCATCAAATTAAATATATATAGTAACTACATGCATCAAATTAAATATATATAGTAACTACATGCATCAAAATTAAATATATATAGTAACTACATGCATCAAATTAAATATATATAGTAACTACATGCATCAAATTAAATATATATAGTAACTACATGCATCAAATTAAATATATATAGTAACTACATGCATCAAATTAAATATATATAGTAACTACATGCATCAAATTAAATATATATAGTAACTACATGCATCAAATTAAATATATATATTAACTACATGCATCAAATTAAATATATATATAGTAACTACATGCATCAAATTAAATATATATATAGTAACTACATGCATCAAATTAAATATATATAGTAACTACATGCATCACATTAAATATATATAGTAACTACATGAATCAAATTAAATATATATAGTAACTACATGCATCAAATTAAATATATATAGTAACTACATGCATCAAATTAAATATATATATAGTAACTACATGCATCAAATTAAATATATATAGTAACTACATGCATCACATTAAATATATATAGTAACTACATGCATCAAATTAAATATATATAGTAACTACATGCATCAAATTAAATATATAGATTAACTACACGCATCAAATTAAATATATATAGTAACTACATGCATCAAATTAAATATATATATAGTAACTACATGCATCAAATTAAATATATATATTAACTACATGCATCAAATTAAATATATATAGTAACTACATGCATCACATTAAATATATATAGTAACTACATGCATCACATTAAATATATATAGTAACTACATGCATCAAATTAAATATATATAGTAACTACATGCATCAAATTAAATATATATAGTAACTACATGCATCAAATGAAATATATATAGTAACTACATGCATCAAATTAAATATATATAGTAACTACATGCATCACATTAAATATATATATTAACTACATGCATCAAATTAAATATATATAGTAACTACATGCATCAAATTAAATATATATAGTAACTACATGCATCAAATGAAATATATATAGTAACTACATGCATCAAATTAAATATATATAGTAACTACATGCATCAAATTAAATATATATAGTAACTACATGCATCAAATTAAATATATATATAGTAACTACATGCATCAAATTAAATATATATATAGTAACTACATGCATCAAATGAAATATATATAGTAACTACATGCATCAAATTAAATATATATAGTAACTACATGCATCAAATTAAATATATATATAGTAACTACATGCATCAAATTAAATATATATAGTAACTACATACATCAAATGAAATATATATAGTAACTACATGCATCAAATTAAATATATATAGTAACTACATACATCAAATGAAATATATATAGTAACTACATGCATCAAATTAAATATATATAGTAACTACATACATCAAATGAAATATATATAGTAACTACATGCATCAAATTAAATATATATAGTAACTACATGCATCAAATTAAATATATATAGTAACTACATGCATCAAATTAAATATATATATTAACTACATGCATCAAATTAAATATATATAGTGACTACATGCATCAAATGAAATATATATCGTAACTACATGCATCAAATGAAATATATATATAACTACATGCATCAAATTAAATATATATAGTAACTACATGCATCAAATTAAATATATATAGTAACTACATGCATCAAATTAAATATATATAGTAACTACATGCATCAAATTAAATATATATAGTAACTACATGCATCAAATTAAATATATATAGTGACTACATGCATCAAATGAAATATATATCGTAACTACATGCATCAAATGAAATATATATATAACTACATGCATCAAATTAAATATATATAGTAACTACATGCATCAAATTATATATATATAGTAACTACATGCATCAAATTAAATATATATATAGTAACTACATGCATCAAATTAAATATATATAGTAACTACACGCATCAAATGAAATATATATATAGTAACTACATGCATCAAATGAAATATATATAGTAACTACATGCATCAAATTATATATATATAGTAACTACATGCATCAAATTAAATATATATATAGTAACTACATGCATCAAATTAAATATATATAGTAACTACATGCATCAAATTAAATATATATAGTAACTACATGCATCAAATGAAATATATATAGTAACTACATGCATCAAATTAAATATATATATTAACTACATGCATCAAATTAAATATATATAGTAACTACATGCATCAAATGAAATATATATAGTAACTACATGCATCAAATTAAATATATATAGTAACTACATGCATCACATTAACTATATATAGTAACTACATGCATCAAATTAAATATATATAGTAACTACATGCATCAAATTAAATATATATAGTAACTACATGCATCAAATTAAATATATATAGTAACTACATGCATCAAATTAAATATATATATAGTAACTACATGCATCAAATTAAATATATATAGTAACTACATGCATCACATTAAATATATATAGTAACTACATGCATCAAATTAAATATATATAGTAACTACATGCATCAAATTAAATATATATAGTAACTACATGCATCAAATTAAATATATATAGTAACTACATGCATCAAATTAAATATATATAGTAACTACATGCATCAAATTAAATATATATAGTAACTACATGCATCAAATTAAATATATATAGTAACTACATGCATCAAATTAAATATATATAGTAACTACATGCATCACATTAAATATATATAGTAACTACATGCATCAAATTAAATATATATAGTAACTACATGCATCAAATTAAATATATATAGTAACTACATGCATCAAATTAAATATATATAGTAACTACATGCATCAAATTAAATATATATAGTAACTACATGCATCAAATTAAATATATATAGTAACTACATGCATCAAATTAAATATATATAGTAACTACATGCATCAAATTAAATATATATAGTAACTACATGCATCAAATTAAATATATATAGTAACTACATGCATCAAATTAAATATATATAGTAACTACATGCATCAAATTAAATATATATAGTAACTACATGCATCAAATGAAATATATATAGTAACTACATGCATCAAATTAAATATATATAGTAACTACATGCATCAAATTAAATATATATAGTAACTACATGCATCAAATTAAATATATATAGTAACTACATGCATCAAATTAAATATATATAGTAACTACATGCATCAAATTAAATATATATAGTAACTACATGCATCAAATTAAATATATATAGTAACTACATGCATCAAATTAAATATATATAGTAACTACATGCATCAAATTAAATATATATAGTAACTACATGCATCAAATTAAATATATATAGTAACTACATGCATCAAATTAAATATATATAGTAACTACATGCATCAAATTAAATATATATAGTAACTACATGCATCAAATTAAATATATATAGTAACTACATGCATCAAATTAAATATATATAGTAACTACATGCATCAAATTAAATATATATAGTAACTACATGCATCAAATTAAATATATATAGTAACTACATGCATCAAATTAAATATATATAGTAACTACATGCATCAAATTAAATATATATAGTAACTACATGCATCAAATTAAATATATATAGTAACTACATGCATCAAATTAAATATATATAGTAACTACATGCATCAAATTAAATATATATAGTAACTACATGCATCAAATTAAATATATATAGTAACTACATGCATCAAATTAAATATATATAGTAACTACATGCATCAAATTAAATATATATAGTAACTACATGCATCAAATTAAATATATATAGTAACTACATGCATCAAATTAAATATATATAGTAACTACATGCATCAAATTAAATATATATAGTAACTACATGCATCAAATTAAATATATATAGTAACTACATGCATCAAATTAAATATATATAGTAACTACATGCATCAAATTAAATATATATAGTAACTACATGCATCAAATTAAATATATATAGTAACTACATGCATCAAATTAAATATATATAGTAAACTACATGCATCAAATTAAATATATATAGTAACTACATGCATCAAATTAAATATATATAGTAACTACATGCATCAAATTAAATATATATAGTAACTACATGCATCAAATTAAATATATATAGTAACTACATGCATCAAATTAAATATATATAGTAACTACATGCATCAAATTAAATATATATAGTAACTACATGCATCAAATTAAATATATATAGTAACTACATGCATCAAATTAAATATATATAGTAACTACATGCATCAAATTAAATATATATAGTAACTACATGCATCAAATTAAATATATATAGTAACTACATGCATCAAATTAAATATATATAGTAACTACATGCATTAAATTAAATATATATAGTAACTACATGCATCAAATTAAATATATATAGTAACTACATGCATCAAATTAAATATATATAGTAACTACATGCATCAAATTAAATATATATAGTAACTACATGCATCAAATTAAATATATATAGTAACTACATGCATCAAATTAAATATATATAGTAACTACATGCATCAAATTAAATATATATAGTAACTACATGCATCAAATTAAATATATATAGTAACTACATGCATCAAATTAAATATATATAGTAACTACATGCATCAAATTAAATATATATAGTAACTACATGCATGAAATTAAATATATATAGTAACTACATGCATCAAATTAAATATATATAGTAACTACATGCATCAAATTAAATATATATAGTAACTACATGCATCAAATTAAATATATATAGTAACTACATGCATCAAATTAAATATATATAGTAACTACATGCATCAAATTAAATATATATAGTAACTACATGCATCAAATTAAATATATATAGTAACTACATGCATCAAATTAAATATATATAGTAACTACATGCATCAAATTAAATATATATAGTAACTACATGCATCAAATTAAATATATATAGTAACTACATGCATCAAATGAAATATATATATAACTACATGCATCAAATTAAATATATATAGTAACTACATGCATCAAATTAAATATATATAGTAACTACATGCATCAAATTAAATATATATATTAACTACATGCATCAAATTAAATATATATAGTAACTACATGCATCAAATTAAATATATATAGTAACTACATGCATCAAATTAAATATATATAGTAACTACATGCATCAAATTAAATATATATAGTAACTACATGCATCAAATTAAATATATATAGTAACTACATGCATCAAATTATATATATATAGTAACTACATGCATCACATTAAATATATATATTAACTACATGCATCAAATTAAATATATATATATTAACTACATGCATCAAATTAAATATATATAGTAACTACACGCATCAAATTAAATATATATAGTAACTACATGCATCAAATTAAATATATATAGTAACTACATGCATCACATTAAATATATATAGTAACTACATGCATCAAATCAAATATATATATATTAACTACATGCATCAAATTAAATATATATAGTAACTACACGCATCAAATTAAATATATATAGTAACTACATGCATCAAATTAAATATATATAGTAACTACATGTACATGCATCAAGTGAAATATATATAGTAACTACATGCATCAAATTATATATATATATTAACTACATGCATCAAATTAAATATATATAGTAACTACATGCATCACATTAAATATATATAGTAACTACATGCATCAAATTAAATATATATAGTAACTACATGCATCAAATTAAATATATATAGTAACTACATGCATCAAATTAAATATATATAGTAACTACATGCATCAAATTAAATATATATAGTAACTACATGCATCAAATTAAATATATATAGTAACTACATGCATCAAATTAAATATATATAGTAACTACATGCATCAAATTAAATATATATATTAACTACATGCATCAAATTATATATATATAGTAACTACATGCATCAAATTAAATATATATATAGTAACTACATGCATCAAATTAAATATATATATTAACTACATGCATCAAATTAAATATATATAGTAACTACATGCATCAAATTAAATATATATAGTAACTACATGCATCAAATTAAATATATATATTAACTACATGCATCAAATTAAATATATATAGTAACTACATGCATCAAATTAAATATATATATTAACTACATGCATCAAATTAAATATATATAGTAACTACATGCATCACATTAAATATATATAGTAACTACATGCATCAAATTAAATATATATAGTAACTACATGCATCAAATTAAATATATATATAGTAACTACATGCATCAAATTAAATATATATATTAACTACATGCATCAAATTAAATATATATAGTAACTACATGCATCAAATTAAATATATATATTAACTACATGCATCAAATTAAATATATATATTAACTACATGCATCAAATTAAATATATATAGTAACTACATGCATCAAATTAAATATATATAGTAACTACATGCATCAAA
The DNA here is from genome assembly GCA_032622095.1 of Siphonodentalium dalli. Taxonomy (NCBI): domain Eukaryota; kingdom Metazoa; phylum Mollusca; class Scaphopoda; order Gadilida; family Siphonodentaliidae; genus Siphonodentalium; species Siphonodentalium dalli. The sequence continues at coordinate 204,680,981 of CP136067.1, forward strand.
TTAAATATATATATTAACTACATGCATCAAATTAAATATATATAGTAACTACATGCATCAAATTAAATATATATATTAACTACATGCATCAAATTAAATATATATAGTAACTACATGCATCACATTAAATATATATAGTAACTACATGCATCAAATTAAATATATATAGTAACTACATGCATCAAATTAAATATATATATTAACTACATGAATCAAATTAAATATATATATTAACTACATGAATCAAATTAAATATATATATTAACTACATGCATCAAATTAAATATATATAGTAACTACATGCATCAAATTAAATATATATATTAACTACATGCATCAAATTAAATATATATAGTAACTACATGCATCAAATTAAATATATATAGTAACTACATGCATCAAATTAAATATATATATTAACTACATGCATCAAATTAAATATATATAGTAACTACATGCATCAAATTAAATATATATATTAACTACATGCATCAAATTAAATATATATAGTAACTACATGCATCAAATTAAATATATATATAACTACATGCATCAAATTAAATATATATATTAACTACATGCATCAAATTAAATATATATAGTGACTACATGCATCAAATTAAATATATATAGTAACTACATGCATCAAATTAAATATATATATTAACTACATGCATCAAATTAAATATATATAGTAACTACATGCATCAAATTAAATATATATATTAACTACATGCATCAAATTAAATATATATAGTAACTACATGCATCAAATTAAATTTATATATTAACTACATGCATCAAATTAAATATATAGATTAACTACATGTATGTTTTTGTCACATTCCGGATACCAAAATAAGCTGATTGATGATATGGACCTCAGTTGGGGGCTACTTAGCCTAATCTGACGTCACGAAAAGTACATGACCTATTTGTTCTGCAGTACCCCAGTTGGGGCTAATTAGAATCATCTGAGTACACGACCTCTTTGTTCTGCAGTGGCCCAGTTTGGGACAATTAGCATAATCTGAGGTCAAGAAAACGTACATGACCTATATCCTGTGCAGTACCCCAATTGGGGTCCACCCCCGCATTTTATGAGGTCACGAAAAGTACTTGGCCTATTTGTTCTGCAATCGCCCAGTTAACTGATAATTAGCATAATCTGACGTCACGAAAAGTATATGACCTATTTGTTCTGCAGTTGGGGGGCTTTTGCGGTACAGTGCCCGGAAGTACACATTATACGTTCGTGTATTACGCGATGATCCCGCTGAACAATGTCACTGCCTATGAACGATGTACACTCGTAATAGGTGTATTATCTACATGTATATCACGTGATGACCTCGATGAACGCTGGGTAGCTTCCGCCCTGAATATTAAAGGGAGACAATACGCCCGCGATGTTAAAGGAACGACACTCTCGGTGTGTGTATTTTAAAGGGACACGAGCACTCACAGTGTGAAAGTTAAAGGGGACGTGATGCAATATCGGTGCTTGTATTTTAAAGGGACACAATGCATTCAGTCTGTGAATATTAAAGGGAGACAATTCGCTCTCGATGTGTGAATGTCAAAGGGTGTAATGTTATGTATACTTTACGCGATGACCTCGATGAACAATGGTGAGCCTCGCCATGAATTATGTTTCTAACGGGTGTATTACCTCAAATTACATTAAAATGAGACAATACACTAGTTTGTGAATGTTAGAGGGACGAGAGGCACTCACGTGGGTGAGTATTAAAATGACGTGATGCAATTTTGGTGTACGTTCGTAATATGTGTATAGTGTACGTTCGTAATAGGTGTATTAAGTTATCTACTGTCAGATTATTTATATCACGCGATGACCTCGATGAACGATGGATAGCTTCAGCCCTGAATATGAAAGGGAGACAATGCGCTCGCGATGTTAAAGAGACGGCACTCTCAGTATATGAATTTTAAAGGGACACGAGCCACTCAGTGTGAATGTTAAGGGGATGTGATGCAATCTCGGCGCGTGAATGTTAAAGTGGCACGATGCAACCTCGGTGTGTCAATATTAAAGGTAGACAATTCGCTCGCAATGCATGTTAAAGGGACATGATGCAATATCGGTTTGTGAATATTAAAATGATACCATGCAGTCTAAAGGGACACACGACACTCACTGTGGATGAATGTTAAAGAGACACATGGCAGTCACGGCACTCACAGTGTGTGGAAGTTAAAAGGACACAGAAATATATATATATATATATATATATAAAAAAATTTAACTTTCAAAACTTATTGTTTAAATTCAGAAAAAAATTAAATTTTCTAAAATTAAATTTTCTAAAATTAAATTTTCTAAAATTTTCAAACACTTACAAAACAAAAATAAAAAAAATAAACTTCAAATATTTCAAGAATTAAACAAAAATGAAACAATTAAAAAATTTTAAATCTTCAAATTTTTCACGAATTAAGATAAAATTTACCAATTTTGAAACTTCAAATTTTCGGGATCTTAATGTACCTTTTATCAGTAAGTAACTTTCTCTCTCTCACCCCTCTTGTCTCCCACCCCAATATGAATATAACTTAACTAAGACGAGAATAATATTTTGATGAAGTTTATTGAAATTTAATCATTGTCTGAATCTTCAATCGTTAGATTTATTTTCAGGAGTTTCTTGAATTTTCTCATCGTTTCATCCGCAGCCCATGCAGCTTGACCATTTTCCCCATGAAAGTGTTATGTATGGCGGATGTTTTCAAGCGATTCTGGTATTCTATCAATCGTCTATAACTTTTGAGAAAGAGTTCTAATTCTGCGTCGATGCAGTCTCGTTGAGATTTTCCCTCAGCCTCTTCTTCCGGCATGCTCTCTTCTTTCATTAGTTGATCAACCTTATCTGACCACACTGTCACCGTTGCCGCATCATTGCTGACGCGTTGCAACATACTTTTGAATGTGCCCATCTCGTCGACACATTCCGCAGCTTGCTTACAGCCGATTACCGCGCTACTACCGGCGACGCTATCATCCTCCGAATCCTCGTCCGAATTTATATCCGTTTCTCGATCATACGCAGTATCTTCGTATCGATCGAATATATCGTTCTTCGACGGTGTTCCTGACACAACTTCGTTTTTCTCCAACCTCCAACTGGTGCCGCAACCTCCAATTGGTGCCACGACCTCCGACCGGCGCCACAACCTCCGACAGGCGCCACAACCTCCAACTGGTGCCGCACCCTCCAACTGGTGCCGCAACGTCCCAACTGGTACCACAACCTTCAACTGGTGCCACAACCTCCGACAGGCGCCGCAACCTCCGACAGGCGCCACAACCTCCGATAGGCGCCACAACCTCCAATTGGTGCCGCAACCTCCAACTGGTGCCGCAACCACCGACAGGCGCCGCAACCTCCGACTGGTGCCGCAACCCCCGACTGGCGCCGCAACCTCCAAATTGCGCCACAACTTCCGACTGGCGCCCAACCTCCGATTGGCACCGCAACCTCCAACTGGTGCCGCAACCCCCAACTGGTGCCGCAATCTCCGACAGGCGTCGCAACTTCCGACAGACGCCACAATCTTCGACTGGCGCCACAACCTCCAACTAGTAGCGCAACCTCCAACTGGTGCTGCAACCTCCAACTGGCGCCACAACCTCCGACTGGTGCTGCAACCTCCGACGGGCGCCGGAACCTCCGACAGGCGCCACAACCTCCGACTGGCACCGCAAACTCCAACTGGCGCCGCAACCTCCGACTGGCGCCGCAACATCCAACTGGTGCCACAACCTCCGAACGGGTCAAAACATGATATGACATGCGCTTAGCATGGCATATAGTCAGCAATCTGCAACTGATGAAGGTCTTATCAAAACATTTTGGCATCTTTTTAACTCATTGGGAGAATGTTTCAAAAATTTATAAATTCTACTTTTGGCATTAAATGATTCTGATTTTGAAGGGTACGTTCTAAAACTATTTTCAAAATTCCAATAAACCGCTCCGGGATCCAGCTTCCACCTCAAAATTCATGTCATCAGAACGAGGAGCAATTTGTCTGCGAGAAATTGGGACCTTGGTCATCATCACATTTAGCCTCGAATCTTCTTTAATATGCCTATAGCAGACAACCTCCCCTTTCTTTTGACATCCATACATTTGTGCACCACCTTCATTATGTGGGAAAATTATGTGACGGATAGGTTGTGAGCTATTGTTTCTTTCACTATTCTTATTTTGATGGATAGAAAGGCTTTGTGGTTCGTTACGACCGTCAGTCCGTCCTCCGTTCTGACGATACTCATGAATTAACTCATGAAATAACACGGGGATATATATTTGCGGATTGTACAGCGAAATTTTCCAGGTTCGACACCATAGGATAGGATAGGATATTTTATTTTAATATACATATATCAATGCATAATACATTTAACAAATATTGTATTATATATTCGATGGGTGGCATAGTCAGGCTAGACTGTCTTACTGCCACCATATGATATATGCATAGGCGGCAACATAACAAACGGCGCGACATCGGAAAGATATCGCGGGAATTCGGCCATTTTCGGAAAAGTTCGTTACTTCCCATTGATGACGGACATGATACAATTATACAACGGGAACGCGGCCAATTTGAATTTTCGGACAGGTTCTATACCTCCCAATTTTGACGGACATACCACAACTATGATTCTTCGGTCCAAGAGATCATTATTGATTGATATAACCTATACATAGTCCGGGGAATTTTGTGATATGCATATAATACTAAAATATCAGCCACGGAGATATAAACGTGGCTGTTATATGATAACGCGGGAATCTGTAAAATATAGTAATTCGTGCGGCTGCTGCGATCTCGGTGGATTCCGATACCTCTCGCTGACAACAACGGCACCTCCGAAGATTATATAAACAAAATAACCTGGCCACGACTGCGAGTGGGATTAAAAGTTGCACATGTTGTGCTTTGTAAGCAATTCATGAGATTCAGGGTTCTCTACAATTTTATTTATACTATTTTTATTTTTGACTGGCTAAAACTGCTCTGACGGCAGACTGTCTGTTCATCATTAGCGGAATGTAAGCTTCCGGTGAGCAAGGCAGGGTACCTTGTTTGTGGGCCCAGGACACTGTGGCATCACCCATTGCTCATTCTGAATATGGGCACCATAAAACAACTGGTGCTGCAACCTCCGACAGGCGCCGCAACCTCCGACAGGCGCCACAACCTTCAACCTCTAAAACAGTTTACAGAAAAAAGAGGAAAACTTCACATTAAATAATAGTTGGACGTTGTGTCATTTGCATAATGAGGTCCATAGATGGTGAATTTAGTGACGCTATCCCGCATAGCGGGCTAGCATAACTAAATTCACCCTATGTGGACCTCATTGTGCTTAGGCCCTCAACTGCTATGGTAGATCTAGGATCAGATTGAAGTTCTCCAGTTGAAGTTGGTGATGATCACCCATTGGGCACCTCGATTATGGATTTTACCTTCTGCAAATTAGGGGATATAGAAACTTTAAAGATGGGAAAACGTAACTAAAAACAATGTTAATTTGATACTACAGATACTTCCCAGAAGATGAGGCCTAAGCAGAATGAGGTCTCCTGAGGGTGAATTTGGTGATGCTAGCCCGCTGTGCGGGATAGTATAACTAAATTCATCCTCTGGGGATCTCATTCTGCAAATGACAGACACGCTATTTGCAGGCTTGATCAGTAATGTAAAACATCCACCTCAAAACACAATGTTAAAGTTTTATCTCACAGGGAACCTCACACAGATGGAAGCATGCACTGCAGAGTGTCGTCTGCTCCAGTCAATGTGGGGCTCTCTATGGGTTAGACACTATATCCAGACTTGAGCTTTTTTTTAGATGTGTTTAATGTTTAACCCACAGGGAGCCTCACACAGATGGAAGCATGCACTGCAGAGTGTCGTCTGCTCCAGTCAATGTGGGGCTCTCTATGGGTTAGACACTATATCCAGGCTTGAGCTTTTTTTAGATGTGTTTAATGTTTAACCCACAGAGAGCCTCACACAGATGGAAGCATGCACCGTAGAGTGTCGTCTGCTCCAGTATGTGGGGGGCTCTATAAAGAGTGACATACACGCTATTTCCAACTGTTGGAAATTGTGACAAAAATTGTTTTGGGGTGGAGTGGATGTGGGTGGAGTAGATGGGGTGGAGTAGATGGGGTGGAGTGAATGGGGTAGAGTAGATAGGTGGAATGGGTGGGGGTGGGGTAGATAGGGTGGAGTAGATAGGGTGGAGTGGATGGGGTGGAGTGGATGGGGTGGAGTGGATCGGGTGGAGTGGATGGGGTGATTGGATGGGGTCGAGTAGATGGGGTGGAGTAGATGGGGTGGAGTGCATGGGTGGAATAGATGGGGTGGAGCGGATGGGGTGGAGTAGATGGAGGTGGAGTATATGGTGTGAAGTAGTTGGGGTGGAGTAGATGGGGTAGAATGGATGGGGTGGAGTAGATGGGGTGGAGTGGATGGGAGTGCAGTCGATGGGGTGGAGTAGATGGAGGTGGGGTGGATGGGTGGGGTAGATAGGGTGGAGTGGATGTGGGTGGAGTAGATGGGTTGGAGTGGATGGGGTGGAGTGGATGGGATAGAGTGGATGGGGGTTGGAGTAGATGGGGTGGAGTGGATGGGGTGGAGTAGATGGAGTGGAATAGATGGGGTGGAGTGGATGGGTGGAGTGGAGTGGATGGGGTGGAGTAGATGGGGTCGAGTATATGGCGAGACACCCAACCCCTCTCGCCACGTCCATGAGGGCGCACCTTCAAATCTTTAAAAACATATTATGTACTTGTTCGGGTGCGTGAAACTGATCAGTTAGTAATCAGTCACTATGTCAATTGGAGGAATGCAACATTCTACTAACATCGCCGAAAACCTGAAGCAAATCGACCTTACCACTCCATAGAAAACATTGTCTGAACTACACTCAAGTGTAAATATTGTTAGGCCAATGCATTCTCTTATATATGCGAGGCGACATATGGTCGACTCGCATATATAAGAGAATGCATTGGCACAGGGTAAAATTGTGTCACAATAATCGCTTGTACCGAATTTCACAAAGAAACTCCAAACAGATTTTGAGTTCTGTCAAAATGGATTTTCTCAAAATCTGTTTGGAATTTCTTTGTGAAATTCGGTACAAGCGATTATTGTGACACAATATTGTGGTGAAAGTACCCAGTCATTTGGGTTAAACATGCACATGTAATTGACTCCCTTATACAGCTAGGTAAGAGCCACCTTAATAATCCATGGGTACAGATTGGAATCATATTGGCCTGTTAGAATTGGTTCTGCATGGCCAATCTGGGTCAGTCAGTGATTACTGATGCAGCCCAGTGCTCCAATCTTAAGATATTAGTACTGACCCACGCGGTGTGAGTGGCTGGGTGTTCACCCTCAAATCATGCATGCCCTGAGTCCCCAACTGATATATGTACCCAGTTGGTGAATAAGACCTAGGCTGTCGACCTGCAGAGACGAGGCCGACCTCATTCGGGGTCATTCTTGAGGTCTGGAAATGACGGGATGTGTTAAAAAGTGAGTAACAGTAACACTAACAGTTATCGCCCGCGATTGAGTGAGACACGGGGATTTGTCGCCAGCTCGAGACCTGGAATGTCACCCGAGGGTCTCACGAAAACAAGGGTGAAAACTCTTTTGTTATCTGACAAAGGAGTACACACGAACCTCCTTAATAGCAGGCATAAATGCGCGCATATATTCTTTAATCCAGTTCGAAAAGTTAATTTTATGTTGGAATCATCGCTATTTAGAAAATAAAACATTCATAATCTGGATCAATTAACAGACCCGTCGTTTGCGCAGCTATTCTCCGGTCAGTTTGCTGGTTGCATGGTGGAAATCGGTTCACGGAAAGAGGAGTAAAGCAATTTCGAAGTTGAGTAGCCATGCAGCGAAATGTTCGGTTTCGTTTCAAATGAGCGTGTTAATTCCCAGAATGCTAAAATGTGGAACTAACACGTTGTAGTAGTGGAAAAAGAAATTGACATATGTCACATATCGTTACGCAACATACGGGTATTCTCTGAAGTCTGAGGAATGTACTGAAGAAAAGAAATAGTCAATTGATAAACAGCAAAGAGTGGCTATTTGATCTAGTACATAAACGTAGTTGTAATGTATGTACATCGTATGTGCAATTGTCTGCAGCACATACCAACTGCATAATAAAGTTGATCTATTTGTCCCATGGTCTTTATTATTGATATAAAAAGGTCCAATATGAACATTACACCTTATAGCGGATTTGTGTCTGTGATAACACCATTTATACATAGCGTGTTTTAATTGCAAATAAAAAAACACACAATTATGCAAATTAGCAAACACCACAGTTCGCGGTTGTTATGAAACAGTGGGGTTTATAAAAACAGTGTTTTTCGAAATTATTAGACAGCTGTCTGAGCTGTCAGAGAATCTCTGCGCGTTGAGTTCTTCGTAGTTATGTGTTTACTGGTAACAACTGAGCGGTCAATAACTGAGACAATGTTACCCTCGATGGTAATATGGTGATTTACGGCCCGCCATGTGACGCACTCTCAGCCAATCAGAAGAGAGGAAAATGGGATGAAGGATAACAAAACGTTTTATCATATGACTCAATCATTATTTACGTTGTTTACTATGTCATAAATCAATTTCATATCAATTACTAGTTCATATCACCTTCCGATAATTTGATTGGTTTGTTGACAAAAAGTGTGTTCTGATTGGCTGAATGGCAGCCGGGGGCCGAGACTAAATGCAGGTCAAATTCGTGCGCGTCAAATACACGAATCAACGCGATGCCGAAATTCTCGCAATTATAATCTTGAAATATATAGTTTTGGACATTGTTATACGATAAATAGAATATGTAATTCGTATTTATCTAATAAACATACGATATAATGTCACAAACTGAGAACAGAATAGCGCACTATATCTTCGCGTGCATATTATTTCTGCTAGTTCACCAGGTGTAATTGGGCTTCCGGTGCAACGAAGTGACGTCACATTAACCTTTTGCTGCCGATGCTATTTAGTGATTTGGGCTGGATTATTTGCTTTATTCTTCATTATAATATATGAGGGTATGATGCTATATTACGCAATTAAAAATCTAACCCAACATAATACAAAAGAAGCCTCCTCTCATAGAGCGAAGACAAGCTATTTGGTGATTGGAGTTTTGTGTGAAACTATTAATTATTCTAGCAGTTCTGGGTACCGAAAGGGGCAAAAAATAAAGCAAAATTTTCAACCTCTCAAATGTATTAACGACCTATTGTACTCATCAAAGAGTATTTAGTAAATTCGACATTATGTACTCGCCAATGAGTATTTAGTAAATCCGACCTATTGTACTCGCCAATGAGTATTTAGTAAATTCGACCTATTGTACTCGCCAATGAATATTTAGTAAATTCGACCTATTGTACTCGACAGTGAGTATTTAATAAATTCGACCTATTGTACTCGCCAATGAGTATTTAGTAAATTCTACCTATTGTACTCGCCAATGAGTATTTAGTAAATTCGACCTATTGTACTCGCCAATGAGTATTTAATAAATTCCTCACATCTGGAAAATGAAACAAATTCTTGATGTCACTGATATCCATTTATATAAAACTTGACATATTTTCTGAAATGTAGGGGTTTCGTATAACGATGATCACATAATCGCTTGTCGATGAAGGTCCACTTAATTGTTGAATGCCCAAATCACATTATACACAAAATATTCCATATTATATACCATTTTGGAAGAGGAACCAAAAATATATATATTTCACCAGAATGCATAACAGCTGTAGCCTAGGGGTATTCATCAAGTGATAGATATTCTCAGATTCATCCCAAGACTCCCCCCGTTATTTATCCCATAATGCATCATAATTCACAACTAAGATAGAGTTATTCCCCTTCCATTGAGAATAATACACTGGCAATACAGACCATATCGAAATTAAGCACAGAAGACACGTTGGCACCAATATCAACATGTTCACAGTTTATTCGACAGGATAAGTTGATAATACAATGTTTTGGATCTTCCTCTTTCAAATGGTATATTATATGGAATTATATTGTGTATCAGAAAGTCCTCCCGTTTGTGATTAAAATGCCCGAGTTCCATTGCGATCTCATAATGAAAAAGCCGAACAAAATCAATATTACTCCCACCCGTTCTCCTCTCCCACCCGTTCTCCTGGGATCTCCCTGACTTGACTACGATGTCGTAACAAACGTCTGACAAATTAAAATCGGAGCCGGTGCTTACGGTGTAGCCACGATTAGTAGACAATCAAATTAAAACAAAAAAAAACTAAAACGACTTGGTCACTTTGACTGTGGCATTCACTCGAGTAAAGCCCAATTCAATTATTTTTCATATATGTGACCCGCCATATCAAATCCAGTCGTAAGTCGGGATTTTTTTTAACCTGTGCCAATGCATTCTCTTATATATGCGAGTCGACCATAGGTCGCCTCGCATATATAAGAGAATGCATTGGCCTAACAATTTTTTTTAAATAAATGTTTCGTACAATTTTTAGGACATAAAATATAAAACATCCATTACCCTGCAGGGAGCCCCACACATATATAGAAGCATATAGAAGAATGTCGTCTGCTCATGTTTGTCTGGGGCTCTGTATGGGTGAAATTATAAAATTGTTAAAGAATACAAGATAAATTTATTAAAAGTGTAAAAAATTGTTAGGCCAATGCATTCTCTTATATATGCGAGGCGACCTATGGTCGACTCGCATATATAAGAGAATGCATTGGCACAGGGTTACGACTGGATTTGATATGGCGGGTCACATATGTATTTTACAGGCACCAAGGAACAGCAGATAGCCGGTCGATTGATAAAGACGATTCGAGACCAAGTGGAATATCAAACACGACCAGCGGACCAAGTGACCGTGAATATCACACTTAGAATGCTATCTCTGAATGACGTAGTAAGTATCACGTGATAGTGCGGATCACACTTAAATTGTTATCTCTGAATGACGTGGTAAGTATCACGTGACAGTAACCCTTGGAATTAGAATTAGAATTAGACTCGAGTTTAATTCATAATTCGTCTGTTGAAACAAACGTCGCATTTAATTCAAGACGAATCTAAATGATTTCTTAAAATGGCATAAAGTGTTCATAAGGGTTTTCATCAAAACGGCTAAAATAGGAAGTTTTATATCAATTCTAAAACGTAAAATTTAATTAGAAAATGTGGCTTTTGACTTCCAAGCGACGAAATTAATGTTACTATTCTGAGGAGTGGAAATTATTGGTTTTATATCGCTATTTCGTAGGTGTTTGATACATATTTTAGGTCGGACATGATTCTTTAGGTGGTATTTTGCTTTGAACTTGTCTGAATATATCACTATATATTGCGTCAGTATGCCTATCTAAAACCACGTGGTAAAATAACCATGGCGGGCAGGGACGTACGGTTATAGGGTCTCGGTTGGGGGGGGGGGGCTAATAAATTTGCGTAATTCAATTTGAACCCCCTTGGCTGTTCCTTCACATGCCTGGATAATAGCCTATTCTGAATGGATCAGTAGACTTGTGATGATGCACTGGGCGGACCATGGTTCTGCCAGTAAAAGAAAAATCAGAGATCTGAACCTGAAAATCCGATCATAAACCTATATAGCCTTAAACTGGCCTCAAGCTTTCCAAGTGCTGACAATTTCCAACCTGACACCCCACGAAGGTTGGAAAATTTCCAATTGATGACCATTTAAGTTCATAATTTTTAACAGAAGCATAGGAAAATAATTAGCAGTTTTTTTGGCTGGCCACGGGGGTCATGAGGGACCAGGACACAGGCCATTTCAGTCAAAATGTTGGACCAAAAGTAGGAAAATATGCAAATGTTGGTCTAAAAACAACAAATTCCCCAATAATTCATTGCTGGAAAATCAAATTACAAGAACAATTTGAACCCATCGTTGATGTTAAATTTGCACACGTCCATGCACAGTATAGCGTATATATCCAAAAGGAATAAATATTTATTTAGTGCGTCTACTCGCATTTAATTTGAATCAAACGTCGCACTTTCGTCGACTCGAATTCAAATACCACCAAATTACGTCATGCTCGTTGGTGTTTTCCGTTTCAATTGGAATTCCCTCATTAGCATATCATTATGCAGCTCGTTTGCATATCTCCGAATTAAATTCGAGTCGACGGTGATGCGACGTTTGTTTCAAACACGGATCTCAGACGCATCAGCAATTAAATTCGTGTTGACCACACGCATTCTTCGTCGGTAGTGCGTCTACTCGCATTTATTTGCAACAAACGTCGCACTACCGACGAATCTAATTCAAATAATTGAATTCGATTCGTCGGTAGTGCGACCTTTGTTCCAAGGGTAAAGATCACACTTAACCTGCTATCTCTGAATGACGTATACGTAGTAAGTATCACGTGACCGTGTGGATCACACTTAACCTGCTATCTCTGAATGACGTAGTAAGTATCACGTGACAGTGAGGACCACACTTAACCTGATATCTCTGAATGACGTAGTAAGTATCATGTGACCGTGTGGATCACACTTAACCTGCTATCTCTGAATGACGTAGTAAGTATCACGTAACCGTATCAGCCATCTCTACATTCTATCTCTGAATGACGTAGTAAGCAGCACGTGACCGTATCAGCCATCTCTACTATCTCTGAATGACGTAGTAGATATGACGTGACCGTATCAGCCATCTCTACATTCTATCTCTGAATGACGTAGTAAGTATCACGTGACCGTATCAGCCATCTCTACATTCTATGTAGAGATGCCGTAATAAGCATCACGTGACCATATAACTCAGTCTCCAAATTTGTATATTGCTGAATTTGTATATTGCTGAGTTTGTATATTGCTGAATGAAGTATTGAGTATCACCGTTGTCATCTCGTATGGAAGGTATGTTCCTTAAATGAACATGGGTCAAAAGTAATAATATTTACAAAAATTGGCCAAGAAATGCCCAAACATTTCGAACTTGTATGTGAATTTACTTATCTTGTTGTAACAATATTTTATAATGGGCGATTTTGCCAGAATATTAAGAAAACAGTTAATTCTGCGACCAGAGCCACGTATGGCCTACTGTACATACATCAGGCGACTCAACCCCTATAGATTTAATACTCAAATTGTTTGACTCAATGATGTTTCCATTTATGTTGTCTGGAAGCGAAGGGTGGGGATATGAAATAATACAAACACTTGAAACTTTACTCTTGAAATTTAGCAAAATTGTATCTTCTATGAAATCCAGCACGCCAAATTATATGATATACATAACTTGGTAGATATCCAGTCTCTATTAAAATAACATGCAGAATGCTCGGTTACTAGACCAAGCTAGTGTCAAATGATGGATCTGAAAATATGCCGACCTTGTTGTACAGATATGTCCAATTTTGGTACGCAGCAAACTATCATAACTTTTGTACCCTGTTATTACCTCGGGTACAGTTCAGAAGTACAAATTTAGATACTTAGAAAACATATTCCCTGAACTAAATAGTAGCGAGTTTGCGATTTCAAACCGGTACGTATACGGGTACGTATACGGGCAGCTACCCGTAACGGTGTACGTTTTCTAAAACTGTTTCACTGCTAGAATTCAGCACCCCGACTGGTAATGTACGGTGAGCCAACTGCAAACAAATTCATAAAATTATGCTATATATAGAGAGAGAAATTGTTATTCGCGTTTGCTTTATTGGCCGACATTATACTTACCGTTGGCCAACACTTGGCCTCTGTATAATCAGTTGCATTCACCAGGGATGAGGCGACAGTGCATGGAAATGGTTTGGGGTGTTTCTTTCACTCATTGTGGTAACATTTTTAATTGGATTTCACAAATGATTTTATTGACCGATCGATTGGTGACAAAAAAAATTGGAAATTTCAGACTGAGAAAATAGGTTATGATAGATATAATATACATGATAGATATAATTACATTTTCCAACCAATATTCGGTGTAAAATGTATTGTTTTTAGATCCAGTGTCATGTAATGTTCTAGGCCTACACGTAGTGTCAGACAAATATAAGACCGAATTTGCCCCTTATATTAGTCGACGAATATTTGGTCATATTAACTGTTGGGTTGGAATTTACAACACATCGAAGGGTCGGTGCATAATATGCGAACATTTGTTCCAAGAATTCGGATTTTGGTCTGGATCTAAACCCGGAGGTTGGTTGAATAGTTCAACTTGGAACAACAAAGAGCGTTTAATGATATTTTATTCATTATATGGTCTGAATAAAGAGCGTTTTCTTCACTACTGTGTGAAACCCAGGAAACAGACGAAACTCGCTCAGACTATGATAAGATTTTACACATAGTCTTTATCAACCTATAGTATCCGCACTACACTATACATAATTCTGACGGTTCAGATGCACCATGTCCGTGTAAAGGGTAAAATATATTAAAATGAGAAATCAGTCACCACCCACATACAATAAAGTAACTAAACGGTTGTATCCAAATATGTAAAACATGTATAAGTATAGGATTGTGGCTGGAATAACAGTTCATTATGTCAGCGAATGGATCCATCGATGCTGCAGGTCGAGATCGTTATATGTGACCCGCCATATCACCCAAAGGGAGCCTGACACAGATGGAAGCATGCACTACATAGTGTCGTCTGCCCCAGACTGTGTGGGGCTCTCTATGGGTTAATAGACCCGTCATATCAAATCCCGTCGTAAGTCGAGAATGCATTGGCACAGGGTAAAAAAAATCCCGACTTACGACTGGATTTGATATGGCGGGTCACATATTCGCTGAAATAATGCACAGTCTGAAGTTATTGTGCAGATTAAAATAAGGCCTGGTTCAAACAATCACCTCTGATCATAATGGATTAACACACAATTGAATTACCTGAGTTGAACCAAGTGGGTCGGCCCTGTCCAACCGTTCATTTTCGTAGCTTCTTAACACATTGTCAACATAATGGACTGACAGTACCATATTTCTTTATCAAACCGTTAACTGAACACGTTTTTGCTCTTATGCATTTTGGCAATTGCATTAAATTATTTATCGCATCGTATTTCGGATTTGGCGGAGAATTATAAATTGAATGATTGATTGGTGCACGTGGTATGCTTAGATTCGAGAAATTTTATTAGCAGTGTGAAAATTTAATGTTGGAATTATAAGTTATTATAAGTTCCCACCGCGAGTGAATAGGCTCTATGTGTATATTCCTTCAGCTATACTTAAATTATAGGTTAGACACCTCACCGCGAGTGAAGAGGCTCTATATGTATATTCCTTCAGCTATACTTCTAGATGTCAGTCAGAGCTCCATTCAGGGTCCGCGCTGGACCGAAATTTCCTTTTGCCAAATGAAAATATTTTTTGCCAAATTCTATTATAATTTGCCAAATGTTATCCCTGTTAGTATCATTTTCTGCAACCTTGATTGAGTTTTATGTTTCGACACTCGCGGTTTGAATGACGTTCGATGTCGATAGTACAGCAGTTAGTTAATAATTATGCTTGCAGTCATCTCCATTGTGGTTTATCATACAACAATAAACCAATCACCGAACAATAAAATGGTAGAAGGGAACATCAAAGAGGATTAGATATGTAAACACCACCACACTAAATATTGGTAATCCCTTCACCCATTGATAACAATAATATCAGATTAACTGCATCTTATTAGATGTGTTAACTTTTCCGAAACCATATAAAACACCACCAATATAATTATGTTGTAATAGTTTCCTAAAATGAATGGTATTGATTGACCTATATTATTGAGGAATTAAAAAGTGATTTGCCAAAACTTTTGCCAAATGAAAATATTTTTTGCCAGCGCGAACCCTGGCTCCATTATACTTGATCATCTTTGTATATGATTTTTATGGAGTTTGATCAGTTTGATGGTTCATTTTTTTTCCAAATGTACTTGCTTCAATGAACAAATTCTCATTTGTTTTATCGAAATGGTCATGTATCGATCGGGATGGCACACTGAGATGTTCAACTCAGATCAAGCTAGAAAAGCGGTCCATCATCATTAGGGCCGGTTTGGGGACAAAGGTATGTTGTGGAAGTACAAGTGGATATGACCTCATTGCATCATCCTGCAGTACAATCGTATATCCACCCACGCTATGATATCATTCTACTGAACATGACCTCATTATATTACTCGCAGTACAGTCTGATATCCTCCCACGCTATGGCATCATCCTACTGGACATGACCCCATTGCAACATCCTATACAGTACAATCGTATATCCACCCAAGCTATGATATCATTCGACTGAACATGACTTCATTATATTACTCGCAGTACAGTCTGATATCCTCCCACGCTATGGCATCATCCTACTGGACATGACCCCATTGCAACATCATATACAGTACAATCGTATATCCACCCACGCTATGACATCATTCTACTGGACATGACCTCATTATATTACCCGTACTACAGTCTGATATCCTCCCACGCTATGGCATCATCCTACTGGACATCACCCCATTGCAACATCATATACAGTACAATCGTATATCCACCAACGCTATGACATCATTCTACTGGACATGACCTCATTATATTACTCGTACTACAGTCTTATATCCTCCCACGCTATGGCATCATCCTACTGGACATGACCCCATTGCAACATCATATACAGTACAATCGTATATCCACCCACGCTATGACATCATTCTACTGGACATGACCTCATTATATTACTCGTACTACAGTCTTATATCCTCCCACGCTATGACATCATTCTACTGGACATGACCTCATTATATTACTCGTACTACAGTCTGATATCCTCCCACGCTATGGCATCATCCTACTGGACATGACCCCATTGCAACATCATATACAGTACAATCGTATATCCTCCCACGCTATGACATCATTCTACTGGACATGACCTCATTATATTACTCGTATTACAGTCTTATATCCTCCCACGCTATGGCATCATCCTACTGGACATGACCCCATTGCAACATCATATACAGTACAATCGTATATCCACCCACGCTATGACATCATTCTACTGGACATGACCTCATTATATTACTCGTACTACAGTCTTATATCCTCCCACGCTATGGCATCATCCTACTGGACATGACCCCATTGCAACATCATATACAGTACAATCGTATATCCACCCACGCTATGACATCATTCTACTGGACATGACCTCATTATATTACTCGTACTACAGTCTGATATCCTCCCACGCTATGGCATCATCCTACTGGACATGACCTCATTATATTACTCGTACTACAGTCTTATATCCCCACAAGCCATGGCATCATCCTACTTTATATGACCTCATTGCAACATCATATACAGTACAATCGTATATCCACCCACGCTATGACATCATTCTACTGGACATGACCTCATTATATTACTCGTACTACAGTCTTATATCCTCCCACGCTATGACATCATTCTACTGGACATGACCTCATTATATTACTCGTACTACAGTCTGATATCCTCCCACGCTATGGCATCACCGTACTGGACATGACCCCATTGCAACATCATATACAGTACAATCGTATATCCACCCACGCTATGACATCATTCTACTGGACATGACCTCATTATATTACTCGTACTACAGTCTTATAATCTCCCACGCTATGGCATCATCCTACTGGACATGACCCCATTGCAACATCATATACAGTACAATCGTATATCCACCCACCCTATGACATCATTCTACTGGACATGACCTCATTATATTACTCGTACTACAGTCTTATATCCTCCCACGCTATGACATCATTCTACTGGACATGACCTCATTATATTACTCGTACTACAGTCTTATATCCTCCCACGCTATGGCATCATTCTACTGGACATGACCTCATTATATTACTCGTACTACAGTCTTATATCCTCCCACGCTATGACATCATTCTACTGGACATGACCTCATTATATTACTCGTACTACAGTCTTATATCCTCCCACGCTATGGCATCATCCTACTGGACATGACCCCATTGCAACATCATATACAGTACAATCGTATATCCACCCACGCTATGACATCATTCTACTGGACATGACCTCATTATATTACTCGTACTACAGTCTTATATCCTCCCACGCTTTGGCATCATTCTACTGGACATGACCTCATTATATTACTCGTACTACAGTCTTATATCCTCCCACGCTATGACATCATTCTACTGGACATGACCTCATTATATTACTCGTACTACAGTCTTATATCCTCCCACGCTATGGCATCATCCTACTGGACATGACCCCATTGCAACATCATATACAGTACAATGGTATATCCACCCACGCTATGACATCATTCTACTGGACATGCCCTGATTGTATTACTCGTACTACAGTCTTATATCCTCCCACGCTATGGTATCATCCTACTGGACATGACCCCATTGCAACATCATATACAGTACAATTGTATATCCACCACGCTATGACATCATTCTACTGGACATGACCTCATTATATTACTCGTACTACAGTCTTATATCCTCCCACGCTATGGCATCATCCTACTGGATATGACCCCATTGCAACATCATATACAGTACAATCGTATATCCACCCACGCTATGACATCATTCTACTGGACATGACCTCATTATATTACTCGTACTACAGTCTTATATCCTCCCACGCTATGGCATCATCCTACTGGATATGACCCCATTGCAACATCATATACAGTACAATCGTATATCCACCCACGCTATGACATCATTCTACTGGACATGACCTCATTATATTACTCGTACTACAGTCTTATATCCTCCCACGCTATGGCATCATTCTACTGGATATGACCTCATTATATTACTCGTACTACAGTCTTATATCCTCCCACGCTATGACATCATTCTACTGGACATGACCCCATTGTAACATCATATACAGTACAATCGTATATCCTCCCACGCTATGACATCATTCTACTGGACATGACCTCATTATATTACTCGTACTACAGTCTTATATCCTCCCACGCTATGGCATCATTCTACTGGATATGACCTCATTATATTACTCGTACTACAGTCTTATATCCTCCCACAATATGACATCATTCTACTGGACATGACCTCATTATATTACTCGTACTACAGTCGTATATCCTCCCACGCTATGACATCATTCTACTGGACATGACCTCATTATGTTACTCGTACTACAGTCTGATATCCTCCCACGCTATGGCATCATCCTACTGGACATGACCCCATTGTAACATCATATACAGTACAATCGTATATCCACCCACCCTATGACATCATTCTACTGGACATGACCTCATTATATTACTCGTACTACAGTCTTATATCCTCCCACGCTATGGCATCATCCAACTGGACATGACCCCATTGCAACATCATATACAGTACAATCGTATATCCACCCACGCTATGACATCATTCTACTGGACATGACCTCATTATATTACTCGTACTACAGTCTTATATCCTCCCACGCTATGGCATCATTCTACTGGACATGACCTCATTGTAACATCATATACAGTACAATCGTATATCCACCCACGCTATGACATCATTCTACTGAACATGACCTGATTGTATTACTCGTACTACAGTCTTATATCCTCCCACGCTATGGTATCATCCTACTGGACATGACCCCATTGCAACATCATATACAGTACAATTGTATATCCACCACGCTATGACATCATTCTACTGGACATGACCTCATTATATTACTCGTACTACAGTCTTATATCCTCCCACGCTATGGCATCATCCTACTGGATATGACCCCATTGCAACATCATATGCAGTACAATCGTATATCCACCCACGCTATGACATCATTCTACTGGACATGACCTCATTATATTACTCGTACTACAGTCTTATATCCTCCCACAATATGACATCATTCTACTGGACATGACCTCATTATATTACTCGTACTACAGTCTTATATCCTCCCACGCTATGACATCATTCTACTGGACATGACCTCATTATGTTACTCGTAGTACAGTCTGATATCCTCCCACGCTATGGCATCATCCTACTGGACATGACCCCATTGCAACATCATATACAGTACAATCGTATATCCACCCACGCTATGACATCATTCTACTGGATATGACCTCATTATATTACTCGTACTACAGTCTGATATCCTCCCACGATATGGCATCATTCTTCTGGACATGACCTCATTATATTACTCGTACTACAGTCTGATATCCTCCCACGCTATGACATCATTCTACTGGACATGACCTCATTATATTACTCGTACTACAGTCTTATATCCCCACAAGCCATGGCATCATCCTACTTTATATGACCTCATTGTGTTACTCGCAGTACAGTCTGACATCTTGGTGTATTGCAGCATCCTACTGGGCCGCTACACGATCATAGCGATGTAAAATAAAAAAAATATGTAATACATGTATAAGTATAGGATTGTGGCTGGAATAACAGTTCATTATTTCGGCGAATGGGTCCATCGTTGCTGCAGGTCGAGATCGTTATATGTGACCCGCCATATCACCCACAGGGAGCCTCACACAGATGGAAGCATGCATCACATAGTGTCGTCCTTTATATGACCACATTGTGTTACTCGCAGTACAGTCTGACATCATGGTGTATTGCAGCATCCTACTGGGCCGCTACGCGGTCATAGCGATGTTCCTACAATAGTGTTATTTGAGGTGTCTAAAAGGTGTGAATGTGTACCGAACTTAATTGAGATTTGTTTTGAGAGGTAGGCAATACTCAATGACTCAGAAGAAATTTCTATATTCTGGAATCAATGAGGGTTCTTGAAAAGTATTATTGTTACATCATTATGGAAAGTGACCGTTCTTCAGAAAAATGGGAGTGGTGGGCCAAACAATCCCAAGAGCGGAGATATGTTACTTTTGCCAAATAATTATTCTATTTATAGTCATTGTGACGTCACTCATAAATCTAACCATAGGACACGTATCATCCACGCTGTGAACCACGCTATTCAGTTCGGCCATTGGTTATTTACTACCAGCACCAAGCATCAATAGACCGTATCCAAGGTTATAGAACACGACTTTTAGCCACGCATGTTCATTTCAACCAAAAATGGTTCGTATAACCAACATTGTGTGCACCAGCCACTTGGGATGTATAATGGATATTAACAATTTGACTGCAATGCTATGCAACGTCATATGTTTTATCATTTGGAAACATCGTTCAATAGGCGATTTTTGTTGGCTTTATAAAACAGGAAAAATTATGTGAACAGGTGCGGGTACAACTGAATAAATGGTGTGATTAGACTCCGGAAGTATGCGAGAATTCTTTATAAATTAGGATATCCAATGACATTATCTAGAGTACGAATTGTTACGTTATCAGCAGTTCACAAGTGTGACAGATTGCCGGTCGCATCTTTGGTGAAACACATCTGTGGTAACTATTACCCCGAAATTACCCCAGCAGTAACATTTTATACAGAAGGAGTTCATTTTACTTGTCATAAAAGCGGTTCGGTATTAATAACGGTGATAACAAGTCAGCATGATTATAATGTCGCCTACCGTTCATCAATAGGAGCTTTTCCAGAAGCGCCGCTCAGTCGATCGAAAATACTTTAAAGACGTTACACCATATTCTGCATCGAGCCTTACGGAGACAATGTGGAGTCAGTCAGTATAGGATTATAACAACTGGATATGCGGTTCAGCGAAGCTTTGCCAGAAACCGTTGTCATATTAGTTTACGGAACTTTTCCAACACATTTGACAGTGGACACAAATATAGCACTCCCATGTTTTTCTTTGCACTAAGTCGGAACTCTAGACATGATGAGATTTATTCAATACAAGTATAAACAAGTAACAGGCAGTCACGCGGAGTAATATATAATACATCTTACAAGTATAAACAAGTAAGGGTGCATTTACATTGCTATAGAAATGTACACAGATCTACACGCAGACTAGTGCAAACGGGTTGATAAAGAAATGCACACAGAAAGAAAACGGTATTAGTTCGTGTGAGCAAAAATCGTGTCCGCAAAACGTCACGGTCAACGCCGAAGCATTGCGACAGGCAAATCAGTTTTGATTAATTGTTACTCGGCTTGGCGAATGTTTTCGTTGTCATTTCAACCCGTGTATTTCGAATATTGAACACGGATAGGGACGTGGCAACTTGTTCAACGGTTGGATATTTCATACCTGACACAACATTAGTTGTAATTTCCAAACCAACAATAGATTGAAAATGATCTTGTAGTTTGATTTTCAAACATTTTATTTGGGGGGGGGGGGGGGGTATTGTTTTCGGACCAATATTTGCATAATTTCCTACTTTTTATCAAAATTTTGGGCTGGAATGGCCATCAGCTGGAAATTTTCCAACCTTATCATAGGGGCGGGTGTAATGTTGGAAATGTCCAACACTTGGAAAGATTGTGTCCTGGTCCCTCCCCGTGGCCAGTTATCATCATCATATTTATTGTCTAACAGCTATATATAAAAACTGCATGTTATTTAAGAAAACAATATTGTCCTACATTGGTCAACATTGTCATTGGAATGTCATCAGTTGAAAATTTTACTACATTTGGTCAAATAAAGGGTGTTGTAGGGTAACTGCATGATTTTCATTCTTTCTTCGAACCATTATCAATAAAGTGAGTAGATGGGCGCGAAGCGCCCGGGATGGTCGAAAAGATCGAGTGATCTTCTCCTTCACCCCACAACCATTATCAAGTGGTATAAGGATACACTTTAAATACATGCGGCACATACCAAATCGCTGTTATCTGCTGATAGTTGATACATTTTTATGTCTGGCCTAAACTGACACGACTCGCAGTGAATTGTCAATTGCCAGAGTACTGATCAGCGCGCGTTCACTATTAGTAATCATGTTGTGATCACAGTAATGCGAGACACGTGACTTCATACAGATCTGTATACATTTCTATAGCAATGTAAATGCACCTAACAGGCAGTCACGGAGTAATATATAATACATATTTAACCTATGCATGCATAGCAGCGAGCGTGCATAAGTAGAATCTCAGATCGATTCAATGGCCTCTTACCATATATCTATATATCTATCAAGCCAACGCCCTTCTTCAAAACCCGTGTCGCCTAACGATTGGGCCACGTATGAGTGTGCCTCAAACAGGTTAATATAATATATTCTTTGTGGGACAACAGCCCGTGATGAAATGGCCTGGAACATTTCATCCTGGGTCAATTTCCCACGTATAGAGTATGGATCGAGGCAGGGCATTGACTATTTAGATTAACTATATTTACGCCGCGTCTAATAGTAGAAAGTGTTACACAAACAGAAATGTATTTCTTCCTATGTAACAGTTTTGTGTGAAATGTTTGTGATTGTTTTCTGCATGTTTTTGTAATTGTAAATAAACCGTTGTAAATATTGTAAACAATCTTTGAGTTATTTAAAAACACCACCCAAACAAAACAGTGACGTCATTGAAAGCCCCCCCTCCACACGTCACTCTCTTCTAGATGATTTGACAACAGCATGACTCAAACGTCAATGGCGCGTGAAAATGTAACTTTTGTTGGATTTTTTTTATGATTCAAAATAACAACTTTTAATCATACAGATATTTCTTCACTCAGATGGATATATGTGACAACAAATAATGTACATATGCAACAATAAAAGATACAATCGGTAACTTAACCCAAAATTTTGACTTAAATGAAAAAATAAATATAATTTATGAAAGGGAATTTTATTTTCATTATGTATGACCTAATTCTGTGAAATTATTTCCTTCATTACAAAATAGATATTGATTATGGTACTGTAAGGTATAGATAACCGCACTTAATATATGTACATCTAAAGAAACACCGACTGAGAACACATTTCATGAGTCTTTTCAAATCTTTATAAAGTTTTATTTGGGAAGCTGCAGCCAGTTGGACTTTAGGAGACCTCTCATTATTCCGATGGAGACATTGTTCTATTCACAGTTTCTTCTGGGGTAATTTTCAGTTCACTTTCCACCGGTACTTTCGAGACCTCTCCACATTTTTTCACCAAATTTTGATACTTCTCGAATGAATATTTTGTGCCGAAAGTGGCCATTATAGTTCTTGTAAAGGAAGATTTTTCAGCAATACAGTCACTGCCTCGGGTCTTCAGCAATACAGTCACTGCCTCGGGTCTTCAGCAATACAGTCACTGCCTCGGTTCTCCAGCAATACAGTCACTGCCTCGGGTCTCCAGCAATACAGTCACTGCCTCGGGTCTCCAGCAATACAGTCACTGCCTCGGGTCTCCAGCAATACAGTCACCGCCTCGGGTCTCCAGCAATACAGTGACTGCCTCGGGTCTCCAGCAATACAGTCACTGCCTCGGGTCTTCAGCAATACAGTCACTGCCTCGGGTCTCCAGCAATACAGTCACTGCCTCGGGTCTTCAGCAATACAATCACTGCCTCGGGTCTTCAGCAATACAGTCACTGCCTCGGGTCTCCAGCAATACAGTCACTGCCTCGGGTCTCCAGCAATACAGTCACTGCCTCGGGTCTCCAGCAATACAGTCACTGCCTCGGGTCTCCAGCAATACAGTCACTGCCTCGGGTCTCCAGCAATACAGTCACTGCCTCGGGTCTCCAGCAATACAGTCACTGCCTCGGGTCTCCAGCAATACAGTCACTGCCTCGGGTCTCCAGCAATACAGTGACTGCCTCGGGTCTCCAGCAATACAGTCACTGCCTCGGGTCTTCAGCAATACAGTCACTGCCTCGGGTCTCCAGCAATACAGTCACTGCCTCGGGTCTTCAGCAATACAGTCACTGCCTCGGGACTCCAGCAATACAGTCACTGCCTCGGGTCTCCAGCAATACAGTCACTGCCTCGGGTCTCCAGCAATACTGCCTCGGGTCTCCAGCAATACAGTCACTGCCTCGGGGCTTCAGCAATACAGTCACTGCCTCGGGTCTTCAGCAAGACAGTCACTGCCTCGGGTCTTCAGCAATACAGTCACTGCCTCGGGTCTTCTTTGCAACAGTTGCTTCGTTCTATGAACACCTATTTCTGAACTAGATAATTTTCTATACACGTCTTTGTATGGTTCCAAGCTTTCAAAATTTGAAACTGGTAAAACACTTCAAACAGAAAGTTTAACCCTTTACCCAACAAACCGGCCAAAACCGGCCAAATAAAGCTTCAACAGCCTAAAATATCTTCGGTCTGTCTCAATATAACCATACAAATATGGATATCATTGGAACCGGCTCCTTGACCACATTGTGATAGTTACAGTTATGCCCTGTGCCAATGCATTCTCTTATATATGCGAGTCGACCATAGGTAGCCTCGCATATATAAGAGAATGCATTGGCCTAAAAAATATCTTTTTTTAACACTTTTTACCATTTTTTCTTACATTCTTTAACAATTTTATGATTTTTAATGTGTTAAGCCAATGCATTCTCTTATATATGCGAGGCGACCTATGGTCGACTCGCATATATAAGAGAATGCATTGGCACAGGGCCATTCTGTTGGGTAAAGTGTTAAACAAATTTCAGCGATGCTTCTCAGTTGATCATAAGTCGCGGAACGTAACATAGCAGACACTTGCTTTTTAGTGTCATTGGAAGACAACATAAACATGAAATCAATGTTATGACAGGTTTCACAGAAATATCTTTTGCAAAAAAAAAACCGCATATAGACACAATTGGGCTGAAATGTATTTGTTCTTGATAGTCTGCGTAAATGTTCTTGTTTTTTATACCAGTGATGGCCCCAGGATTTCCCCAACGCAAGGACTATGATCCCCACTATGGGGGGCTATATTATCCAGGAAGCTACCGGATTGACCGTTTCATATTCACTTGACGGGTGGGGTGGGGGCATGCAGAGCACACTGAGTCCTGTGATTAATCTAATATTCAGTAATTCATGCTATTATGAACATAGTATTTCAGCTTCAAATTTGAGAATGCAGAAGGTGATGTTGGTGTGTTTGTTCATTCGGGGGAAAAGGTTGTCCAGCTCTACGAGTTACCACAACTTACCTCTCTTGTGTTATTTTTATTAATGCCCAGATAATCCCTGCTGATACATTCAACTAAATCCCTTAGTTATTCGAAGCTTTGGAGAACCAGCCCCTTCCCACAATCATGGAATATGGTCCAAAATGTAATAATTCAAGCGTCTACAAGCTAAAATTGCGACAGTTAGGAAATTGTTCAATTTTGGTTTTGTAAATTCTGGGTGAAAATCTCGCCTGTTGAATTTGTCCGATCGCGCCAGGCGACTAATGATATCAATGATTGGTGTGACCATGTAAAATATATGAAATCCCACATACAAAAATTACATGCATGTGTGTATCCACCCTTATAGCACAGATAATGAACGGCGTATGAAAATTGATTAATTGGATCTCCCACGAAAATGGTTAGCGCTGCGTATAATGTCCCATCTGTGTCTACTATACAAAGAGTAAATAACTAGGGCCAGTGTTGGGGCCTATAATAGAATACAAAATTACACAAAATTAAATTTATCTTTTTTTTCAGAGATCAACCAGCATCAACTAGTAGGCCTAGAGCCTATACTAATACCAAAAAGGAAAATGTGCATATGAACCAGTGTAAGAATGAGCTGTTATGTATGCCTGCATGACCACCGACATTAAGTATCATTTGCATACTAGTATATGCAGCTAATTATGGGATATAATAATTACAATGTGAAGAAAACTGTATTAAAGTGTCCTGGCCCCTCTTTACATCTATTTAAATAATATTTTTTATACTTTTCAGAAGACTATCCAAGGAAGGTTATATTTTTGTTTCTTTCGATAAATGTTATTAAAACTTTATTTCATGTCTACTTATTTACTTATTGATGGTTGTCAACAACACTAAAACAAATAATTTGACAATTCAAATAATTATTTGACAAAAGTATATTTAAAAATCAATTTTAGTATACAAACACTGATACAAATACTTATTTCATACATTACACTCATGCATCAACTAACTGTATGAGTAAAGAGTCTGTCATGAAGTATAAGAATTATTGTAATATTCTGTCATGAGTTGTTAGTTGATATTGTCAGACTGCAAGTCACTGCATTAAGTTCACCCTACCCTAGAGCTATATCAAGTATTTTTTTTATTGAACTACACCGTGAACGAGACAATTTTCAATATTAAAACTGCAAAGCAAGCTGAAACAGGCGCAAAACAAATCAATGAACATTTTGGGACCCACCCCCACAATATTCACTATTTTTCCATTTTATATCAACTTATGGGGGTAATTATAACAATATTGAATGTATCAGTGCTTCTCATATTGCAACAAGCCACAACATATAAACAAATATGTTTATTAAAACAGTTGAAAATATGTCAATGAAAAAAAAATGCAAAAAAGTGGTAAAAAACTGTTTCTGGCCTCGGGTACCCACCACCTCCCCCACCTCACGTCTCGTAAAAAAAATTCGGCCCCCCCCCCCTGGGATGAGTCGATTTTAGTGCGAATTTAATCTCTGGGTACACGTCGAGAAAAAAGTTCGAACGCTATTATCGTGGCTATTATTTAAATAACGACGAAATCGAGGAAACATGAATGGTTGCGATATCAGGACGGAAATGGAACAACGCACCCAGTTATGAATCGAAGCCGATCACTTAATCTCATATATATTTTGAAGACATCTGTCTGTCTGTCTGTCTGTATGTTTGTCATTTATACAAATCTACGATTCTCGACCGATCGGGACGAAACTTGGTACGTGTGTGTAGTTTGACCAGGCGGTGGACGTTGTCGTATTGGCGAGCCCGTGCGGCGCCCACTTCGCGCATGCGCAGACGAGATCTCGGAAACGGGTGGAGCTATCGACTTGAAATTTGGTGTGTTAATGTATCTTGCCCCGGATACGAATTTTATCGGGTCGCCGAGCCCGTGCGACGCCAGCTTCGCGCATGCGCAGACCAGATCACGGAAACGGGTGGAGCTATCGACTTGAAATTTGGTATGTGAATGTATCTTGCCCCGGATACGAATTTTATCGGGTCGCCGAGCCCGTGCGTCGCCAGCTTCGCGCATGCGCAGACCAGATCTCGGAAACGGGTGGAGCTATCGACTTGAAATTTGGTTTTTGAATAGCCCGGACAACGTCGGGCTGGGTAGAGCTATCGACTTGAAATTTGGTTTTTGAATAGCCCGGACAACGTCGGGCTCATCGGCTAGTCTCATATATATTTTGAAGACCTCTGTCTGTCTGTATGTTTGTATGTTTGTCATTAATACAAATCTACGATTTTCGACCGATCGGGACGAAACTTGGTGCGTGTGTGTAGTTTGACCAGGCGGTGGACGTTGTCGTATTGGCGAGCCCGTGCGGCGCCCGCTTCGCGCATGCGCAGACGAGATCTCGGAAACGGGTGGAGCTATCGACTTGAAATTTGGTATGTGAATGTATCTTGCATCGGATACGAATTTTATCGGGTCGCCGGGCCAGTGCGACGCCAGCTTCGCGCATGCGCAGACGAGATCTCGGAAACGGGTGGAGCTATCGACTTGAAATTTGCTATGTGAATGTATCTTGCCCCGGATACGAATTTTATCGAGTTGCCGAGCCCGTGCGACGCCAGCTTCGCGCATGCGCAGACCAGATCTCGGAAACGGCTGGAGCTGTCAACTTGAAATTTGGTACGTGAATATATCTTGCCCCGCATACGAATTTTATCGGGTCGCCGAGCCCGTGCGACGCCAGCTTCGCGCATGCGCAGACGAGATCTCGGAAACGGGTGGAGCTATCGACTTGAAATTTGGTATGTGAATGTATCTTGCCCCGGTGCTATCGACTTGAAATTTGGTTTTTGAATAGCCCGGACAACGTAGCCCGGACAACGTCGGGCTCATCGGCTATCTCCTATATATTTTGGAACAATCTGTATGTATGTATGTATGTCTGTATGTCTGTCCTTTATACAAATCTACGATTCTCGACCGATCGGGACGAAACTTGGTAGGTGTGTGTAGTTTGACCAGGCGCCCGTGCAGCGCATGCGGAGACGAGATCTCGGAAACGGGTGGAGCTATCAACTTGAAATTTGCTATGTCAATGTATCTTGCCCCGGATACGAATTTTATCGGGTCGCCGAGCCGTGCGACGCCAGCTTCGCGCATGCGCAGACCAGGTCTCGGAAACGGGTGGAGCTATCGACTTGAAATTTGGTTTTTGAATAGCCCGGACAACGTCGGGCTCATCGGCTAGTCTCATATATATTTTGAAGACCTCTGTCTGTCTGTCTGTTTGTCTGTTTGTCTGTCATTGATACAAATCTACGATTCTCGACCGATCGGGACGAAACTTGGTACGTGTGTGTAGTTTGACCAGGCGGTGGACGTTGTCGTATTGGCGAGCCCGTGCGGCGCCAGCTTCGCGCATGCGCAGACGAGATCTAGGAAACGGGTGGAGCTATCGACTTGAAATTTGCTATGTGAATGTATCTTGCCCCGGATACAAATTTTATCGGGTCGCCGAGCCCGTGCGACGCCAGCTTCGCGCATGCGCAGACCAGATCTCGGAAACGGGTAGAGCTATCGACTTGAAATTTGGTTTTTGAATAGCCCGGACAACGTCGGGCTGGGGAAACGGGTGGAGCTATCGACTTGAAATTTGGTTTTTGAATAGCCCGGACAACGTCGGGCTCATCGGCTAGTCTATTATATATTTTGGAAGATCTGTCTGTGTGTATGTGTGTGTGTTTGTCTGTCTGTTCGCGATGGACTCAAAACGGCCGAGCCGATTTCGATGAAACTTGGTATGTGGGGGTACTTTCGGCCGTGGACTGGCATGGGCCTGTTAATTTGCCCGTGCGACGTGACCTTGACCTTGAAATCTGGTCATTTCAAGGTCAAACGCCCGAATATCACGGGATTTCGATGAAACTTGGTATGTGGGGGTACTTTCGGCCGGGGAGTGGCACAGGCCTATTAATTTGCCCGTGCGACGTGACCTTGAAATCGGGTCATTTCAAGGTCAAACGCCCGAATATCACGGGATTTCGTTTGGGGAGTCTCTTAAGCCTATTCATTTCGTATGGGGAGTCTCTTAAGCCTATTCATTTGCCCGTCCAACGTGACCTTGACCTTCAAATCGGGTCAATTCAAGGTCAAATCGCGAATTTTGATGGGATTTCCACGAAATTTGATTCATATGGTTACTTTTCTCCACTGAGTGTTTTGGAGGGGTCAAATCGTGACCCCGACCTGACCTTGACCTTCGAAATGATCAATTCGATGTCAAATCGGGTAAAACCGGATGCATTTCGACGGGTACTTTTGTCGGGTCATTTCAAGGTCAAACGCCCGAATATCACGGGATTTCGATGAAACTTGGTATGTGGGGGTATTTTCGGCCGGGGAGTGGCATAGGCTTATTAATTTGCCCGTGCGACATGACATTGACCTTGAAACCGGGGCATTTCAAGGTCAATCGCCCGAATATCACGGGATTTCGATGAAAATTAGTGTCTAGGGATACTTTCGTATGGGGAGTCTCTTAAGCCTATTCATTTCGTATGGGGAGTCTCTTAAGCCTATTCATTTGCACGTGCGACGTGACCTTGACCTTCAAATCTGGTCAATTCAAGGTCAAATCGCGAATTTTGATGGGATTTCCACGAAATTTGATTCATATGGTTACTTTTCTCCACTGAGTGTTTTGGAGGGGTCAAATCGTGACCCCGACCTGACCTTGACCTTCAAAATGATCAATTCGATGTCAAATCGGGTAAAACCGGATGCATTTCGACGGGTACTTTTGTCGGGTCATTTCAAGGTCAAACGCCCGAATATCACGGGATTTCGATGAAACTTGGTATGTGGGGGTATTTTCGGCCGGGGAGTGGCATAGGCTTATTAATTTGCCCGTGCGACGTGACATTGACCTTGAAACCGGGGCATTTCAAGGTCAATCGCCCGAATATCACGGGATTTCGATGAAAATTAATGTCTAGGGATACTTTCGAATGGGGAGTCTCATACGCCTATTCATTTACCCGTGCGACGTGACCTTGACCTTGAAATCGTGTCAATTCAAGGTCAAATCGCGAATTTTGATGGGATTTCCACGAAAGTTGATACATAGGGTTACTTTTGTCCACTGAGTGTTTTGGACGGGTCGAGTCGTGACCCCGACCTGACCTCGACCTTCAAAATGATCAATTCAAGGTAAAATCGGGTAAAATCGGATGGATTTCGACGGGTACTTTTGTCGGGTACTTCTGTCCGGGCAGTGTTTTGCACGGGTCAAATCGTGACCCCACCTGACCTTCACCTTCAAAATGGACAATTCAAGGTCAAAGCCCGGACGAAGTCGGGTCACCTTCTAGTCTATTATATATTTTGGAAGATCTGTGTGTCTGTGTGTCTGTCTGTCTATGTTCGCGATGGACTCGAAAACGACCAAACCGATTTCGATGAAACTTGGTATGTGGGGGGTACTTTCGGCCGTGGAGTGGCATGGGCCTGTTAACTTGCCCGTGCGACGTGACTTTGACCTTGAAATCGGGTCATTTCAAGGTCGAATGCCCGAGTATCACGGGATTTCGATGAAAATTAGTGTCTGGGGATACTTTCGTATGGGGAATGTCGTAAGCCTATTCGTTTGCCCGTGCGACGTGACCGTGATCTTGAAATCGGGTCAATTCAAGGTCAAATCGCGAATTTTGATGGGATTTCGACGAAATGTTATACGTGGGGTTACTTTTGTCCACTGAGTTTTTGAACGGGTCGAGTCGTGACCCCGACGTGACCTTGACCTTCAAAATGATCAATTCGGGTAAAACCGGATGGATTTCGACGGGTAGTTTTGTTGGGTACTTTTGTCCGGGCAGTGTTTTGGACGGGTCAAATGGTGACCCCACCTGACCTTGACCTTCAAAATGGACATTTCAAGGTCAAATCGCGCAATTCGCCGAAAAGCAGAGGGGAAACAGCCCGGACGAAGTCGGGTCCACCTGCTAGTTTAATATATTATATGTGTTACAACATCGAGAAAAGTTGAACGCTATTATGGTGGTCATGATAAAAATATAAAAGAAATGGGTTCAGAAACTTGAATGACAGGGGTATTAAGATAGAGAATAAAACGCAGCTGGTTCTGAATAATGAATATATGGAAATCAAGAAAAGCAATAAAAGTAAAATATGTACTTACATTCTAGTTCCGACATCTCGTCCATTGTCTGGTGGACTATTAGTCAAGGAGATATTGGTCGACCTCTGCACCCACAGGACTCAACTTCACCCCACGAATGTTCTTCCTTAAGGTCTCCTCTAATTGTTTTCACTTGCTAACAAGAAAACAAAGTGGCCGCAGAGACTCCAGACGAGATGGCGTCCATCATGGCGGCCATTTGTTTTAAATGCACCAGGTCTCTTTGATCGCCGTTATGGTAAAGATGATATCAGACGCGGTCTTGTTTTCCGCTCGATTCGTTATGCTAATATACAACCCTTACAAATTAGCCAAAAATCCGACACCAGAATCCAATATGGCGGCCAAGATGGCCGCCGAAGTGTGAAAATATGCTATTTTTCTGACATGTTACCACATGTCGTTTGTCTCTGTGGGAAAATGTTGGCATATTTGCTTCATGTTATACATTTATCATATAGAGCAGTCATTGGCGACCACATGGGAACCATAATATGAATTCATTGCGGATATTTTTGTCCGATATCACGTTTTCCCAAATGCCGGTATAATAGGTCAAAGCCGAATCTACGTTAATAACGCGATGTAATGTTTCGAATCAATGAATGTTATTGCTATTATCACAACACTCATGCATATATATGTGTAGTAGATACTCGAGTTAGGATTCCTCTTATACCTGAGTTGAGGAATATTTACCCAAATCCAAGATGGCGGCCAAAATGGCTACCAGAAATAAAAAAATTGCCGAAAATCACCGATTTTAACATCAGTGAGCATTATTGTCATACAAACTCCACACCTGCTTACTATTGTAAGTCGGGAACATTTAGGTGAAGAACTTTCCTTGTACCATTTCCAGATAAAGGTCCCCCAAATCCAAAATGGCGCCCACAATGGCGGACAGATTTTGAAAAATCACCGAAATTTCCTCATATTCACATCATTGGGCATTATTGTCGAGACAACTCCACCCATGCTTACAGTTGAGTTGGAAATACTGAGGTGAAGTAATTACATTACATCTCATGCAAAAAATGGTTTTCCAAATCGAAGATGGCGGCCAAAATGGCGACCGAAATTTGAAAACAAGTCTAGATTCCTTTACTTTCTTACGATGGGCGTTATTGTTTCGCGATTTCTATCCACCATTACATGTTGATAAGGAAGTGTGACATGAAATATTTATTAAGGTTTGGCAATTGATACTAACAGCCAAGATCGCTGCTAAATTGGCGGCTAGAAATTGAAAAGAAATCGATATTTTCACATATTAATTTCAACTTTTTGTCATAATATCGATATGTATGGACGAAAATGTACATAAACCATCTACTAGTTCAACTTAAAGGTATCAAAACGCATAACATAGCTCGTATCCTTCTGGAAAGATGAAAAACCCAATTAATATCGCGATGTGGCATTTCGAAATCCATTCTCTACTTAGCGCCGATAATGGCCGTAAGCGTAGATGCGCCGAATAGTTATATCAGAACAATTATCTGATAACAGATTCTGATTTGCCACGTCACGTCCATAATTATCTGGACCAGCTTCCATTTCTTTATCTGATAAATCTAGGTCGCTCACACCGACAAAGTATTCAACACTTCCTGGGAGTAAGGTCCCTCTAATCATAACGTTTCAAACAATTCATTTTCCGGTGTCTAGCTTACGATATTAAATATTTGCTAAATATGATATTTGTGCGTCATCTTGAACTAGGAAGGCATATGACCCATGAGTATACAAGCTCACAGAAGGTCATCTCTATGTACGTGTCTCATACCCCATGGGGATAACGACATGTACACCTGGCGAACCAGTTAGCTAGTCACTTCTCAATAGATGGTTCGTCAACTCACAAACTCAGCGAACGCAATGGCATATGTGGACAACTTCGACAGTGTTTCGAAGGTTGCTAGCTGTCTCATTCCCTTGGACAGATGTATATCTGCTAAGGAGAAGACCATAGTGTACAGACTACCCACACTTCTTGACCATGATCCGAAGCAAATTGTGTGACGTCGAATATCTCCCAGCAGAGAAGAACAATGCTCGCGGTTTGTGGACACGCGCCATGATAGTGGGAATGAAATGGGCCACGGTATGCACCACCCCTACACCTGGTGCATGTCATGCGTGTCGGTTTTTTTGGGTATGCTAGCCTCCCTCAAAACATTCGGATGAACTAAAGGATATTGTTATCCTTCTCCCTATTTGGTATGTGAATATATCTTGCCCCGCATACGAATTTTATCGGGTCACCGAGCCCGTGCGACGCCAGCTTCGCGCATGCGCAGACGAGATCTCGGAAACGGGTGGAGCTATCGACTTGAAATTTGGTATGTGAATGTATCTTGCCCCGGTGCTATCGACTTGAAATTTGGTTTTTGAATAGCCCGGACAACGTAGCCCGGACAACGTCGGGCTCATCGGCTATCTCCTATATATTTTGGAACAATCTGTATGTATGTATGTATGTCTGTATGTCTGTCCTCCCATATAAAAATGTACCTGGGTAAATCCATCCAGGTTTTTTGGGCCGAAACCCAGGTAAAAATCTATCTACCAAGACATCCACCAACCATCAAGACCCCGCGAAACCTGGGTTTTACCATGATTTACCCACCTGAAACTGGATAAAAACCCTGGTATGGATAAACCTGGGTGTAATTACCCAGGTGACCACACCCAGGTGTACCCTACATGGGTGTTTCCCACCCAGGTGTACCCTGGTGTTTCCTACCTGGGTGTTTCCCCACCCAGGTGTACCATGGTGTTATTCACCCAGATGTACCCTGATGTTTCCTACCTGGGTGTTTCCCACCCAGGTTACCTAGGTGTTATTCACCCAGGTGTACCCTGGTGTTTCCTACCTGGGTGTTTCCCACCCAGGTGTACCTTGGTGTTATTCACCCAGGTGTACCCAGGTGTTTCCAATCTGGGTGTTCCCCACCCAGGTGTACCTTGATGTTTCCAACCCAGGTGTACCTTGGTGTTTTCTTACGCCGGTGTACCTTGGTGTTTTCTTACCCAGGTGGATTTCCCATTGAGATGCACCTGGGTTAGAAAACCCCAAGGTACACCCAGGTAAGGAAACACCAAGGTACACCTGGGCAGGAAAACACCAAGGTACACCTGGGTAAGAAAACACCAAGGTACACCTGGGTAAGAAAACACCAAGGTACAACTGGGTGGGAAACACCAAGGTACACATGAGTAGGAAACACCAAGGAACACCTGGGTGAATAACACCAAGGTACACCTGGGTGGGGATACCAAAGTGAAATGATGAGGATGGCAATGAAGTAGATTTTGATGGGATTCAGGGGTATTGTTATCAATGGAGTTGTTTTAGTATAATAGAACATTAAGGAAACTGATTGTGCAGCAATACAAGTTTATTCAAAGACAACAAACTAACTAAAGATAAAATACATGTATAGAAACACATGTAATATATACATATATAAACTCATTAAACTGCATGGGTTAAAACTTACTGACAACAAGAGTTGGGTTAAAATTTTGATTAAAAAACACTTGCAAATTCCCTCTGCATACATGTATATGGTATGTTAGGCAAGTCATATGTACATGTAGTTGCAATGTATACCGGTACATGACATACCGGTGGACACAAAAATCATTATTTTAGTTCCAATGTCATTTACCAGAATACATGTACATGTACATGTTGTACCTT
Organism: Siphonodentalium dalli; assembly: GCA_032622095.1. Lineage (NCBI taxonomy): Eukaryota > Metazoa > Mollusca > Scaphopoda > Gadilida > Siphonodentaliidae > Siphonodentalium > Siphonodentalium dalli. The sequence goes on from CP136067.1 coordinate 204,717,083, forward strand.
GCAACTACATCTACAGTGAGGTAGTTTTGTCTCATTTAAACTTTCTAAATGGGTTTCTCCCTTTGATTGACATAAACTAATGTGAGTATACACATGAGCTGTGATGTGAAATACACACCAAAAAATTATTTCTTAGTCTGAGGACATGTTACCTGTCATTATCTTACTGCTTACAAATATAGATTTGTAATAATGTGCTGTAATGCTCCAGAAATAGTCATATTTTGTCCTGGTTCATAAGAACACATTATTTCTTAGTGTTAGAAGGACATGTTGCCTGTTATTATTTGACTCATAAACCCCCAAATGTACATGTAAACAGAACATTTGGGAAAGAGACACACCATCTTTATCCTTTTTTATATCAGTAGCAATTGATCAGATAGCAAAATATGCTAAAAATAGATTTCAGATGGTAGAGATTAAACAATCACATTAATTGCACCAACTCGAAACAGTTAACATACCCTGTAGAATATAGACTATGATCAAGGGGGGTGTCACACACACCCCCACCTCGCTTTGGTATGTGATATTCAAGCCATTTTCAGGTGGTATGCTATATACATACCCAATGTTATCTGGTACTAGGATTTCACACGGCAATATAACCGGCATTCACGATTCAGCAAAAAGGCTAGTATGCAGATATAATAGCAGAACATTATACAAATTTTGAGTATTTTCCAGCTTAAACAGACCCAAGTGATATATTTTTATCTAATTCAGTCTAATGGCTCTTGATATGTTGATGTTTTGGATACTATTTCAGCAAATGTGGCTTCATTGGGGCATCAGCTTGTCTGAAAAATATATTAAGGACCCCTAAATCCGATACTACATTTCAGAACAATCCAACCAGTGTCCCATGAAATGGTGGATAATAAACTATCATACCAAATTTGATTCAGATTTGATCACACAAACTAAAATTATGATGCGGAAACCAGAAATTAACACAATTCTAAGTCGAAAAAGGGCCATAACTCTCGCAAAAATGGGCGGAGCACACCCATATTCGAACTTGACCTGTATTTTGGTCTGAATCGTCTGATAAACTTACATACCACATTTGGTTCAGATATGATCACACAAACTGAAGTTATCACACGGAAACCTACAATTTTCAAAGTTTAAATGTCTATTAGGCGACACCAATTTTAAGTCTGGTTTACGAACATGTGGGCTGATGTGGGGAGAAAAAAAGTAGATGCAGGAGGGGAAAAAAAAAATCCAAAAAATTGTCCCCCCAATTTATATCAAGTAAATCTTGAAATTTTACATAAATTTTACAAAAATTGTGAAAAAAAAAAATTTCCAATGAAATTCTGAACCAAACAAGACATTTCTTGTCATGAAATACATGAAAATATGGATCTGCAAATGATCATAAGCAGAACCGGATGCGACAGCACATGAAAATCAGTACGCGTTAAAAAACTTTTGGGACAAAAAAGTAAATTTTTTTTTCATGAAATGGAAAAAAAGTTGTAGGAGGTGTTCGTAAACCGGACTTAAAAATTGGTGTCGCCTTATGTGTATATAACTCATATATCTAACTATTAAAGGTGTTCAATCAGATTCGATGGTCCCCATATAATTAGATTCCAACAACATTTTTTTTAGAAATGCTGCTTCAGTTATCAGAATCGATTAATTGCCCAAAAATAATGCTAACCACTGTCAACTACATGTATAGTATAAAATTGCCTGATACGTTATATTTATCAACATGCTGTTCGACGAAGTTTGGCCTTATTATCAACACAAAGCCTCTTCATTTTAGAGTTATCCATCTTCATCCGCAATTTGGTCTGAGACCGTCGGCTCGTCAAATTTTTCTGGGCCACTATTAAGTATCGATGGTGATAAATATTAAAATTTCAAAAATCGATTTCTAATAACTCTGAGCTTTGATACATGTAGTTGGGTCCCTCGACTTGATTAAAATATTTTTTACCCCCCCGATTCCATATACATGTAAATAGTAAATGAGGGGCACTTAATCGGATTATGCATCTTTAAAATGTATTTGAATTTAAAGATGCATAATCCGATTAAGGGCCCCCTGAATTAACGCTCGCACATTACTATTTATTTGGACTTGGGGGTAAAAGATATTTGGTACGAGTCGAGGAACCCACCTATCAAAGCTCAGAGTTATTAGATATCAATTTTTGAAATATACTATTTTTCACGATCAAGAATTAATAGTGGCCCACGGTCTCGGACCAAATTTCAGATGAAGATGGATAACTCTAAAATTAAGAGGCTTTCTGTTGATAATAAGGCCAAATTTTGTAGAACAACATGTTGATAAATAACATATGTCAGGCAATTGTATACTTTAGTTGACAGTGGTTAGCATTATTTTAGGGCAATTAATCAATTCTGATACCGTAACTGAAGCAGCCTTTCTAAATACAAATGTATGATGTTGTTGTTGTTGGAATCTGATTATATGGGGATCATCGAACCGGATTGAGTACCTTTAAAATGAACTGTATCCAGTATAAACATTTTAGACCTGATAATTAATTAGAGCATGCAGTCCCTGTTGACATGCGGTATCCGCTGGTAATCTTACCACAGTAATATGTGTTAACTGTGATAACCAAGTTAATTGTTTTTACCACAAAAATTCTGAATTCTATCTAGACATATTGAAACAATAAACAAAATTTCTGGTGTGGTTACAATGTCAACTTTAAAACAAAATTCATATAAACATCGCATGAAAAATACAGCCTAACTGCAAATGTGAGGTGGACCACATTCTGCGGCGGTATAACTGACTGCGGTTGATCGCATGAACACGCCTGAATACTGCAGTAATACCCGGTGGTCAACCTTTATAAGGCGAGTTGATTAATTAAAGCATAGCTGTAATTTTACATGTATGTTCTATGGACTTTGTTGGGAAAGAGAATATAGCTGTGCGACAATGGATGATATTTCCCCACCTCAGCAGGTGTCGATTACAGAAAAATATACCAAACATACTGGTAGTCTGTTAATCCTGATGAGCTAAGTTAGAAATTTTTCAATCGAAACCACATAAAAAAAAATATAAATTCAGTTCTCAATTTTCGAACACTTCAGGAAATTGTTCAAAAATATTGTTAAAAGATGCCCATTCGATTTGACACTGTAAATATACCCCTGTTCAAGTGTTCCTGCTAATGTGCTATGATGCGGTTGGGTCCTGCTTAATTGCTATGAATTGCACTACCCGCATCATAGCAATTCAGCAGGACCACCAGCATCATAGCATATTAGCAGGACCACTTGGCCAGTGGTAAAATAGTTTGTTTTCCATACGGATATGTGTTTTCAAATAATCATGTAATGATATCTAACATACATGTATATGATCCCATTTATAGGTTTTATTCATCACGGTCAGATAAACTTTGTATACAGACAGTTTTACCAAACTTAGAATTTTTATTAGGTGCTTTCATTGTAGCTGTAATTACTAGTATTAAAAGTGTGCTCAATAAAGTTTGTTTTATCATTTATGCTCATTTGGAATTTGGATGCTATTTAATTCTGTTTATCTATATAATTGGCTGCACTGCTAAATTTTGACTCATTTCAGTCATTTGATGTCAGTACATGTAGTTGTCCATCGAAATGGCGAACACAACCAAAGACAAATTACAAGAGGAAAGACAACAAATAAATTTGATGTGCACTAAAACAGATACAGTAGTGCCCTAAGAAATCGACCCCTTAACCACAGCAGAATTATGTGTAACTTTTCAGGATTTAGTCGGATATATGGCTTGTTGCCATTCATCGGAAAGCTCTCCCCGAGTTACCCGTAATTATGCTGTGGTTAAGGAGTCGATTAATTAGAGCATTACTGTAGTTACACATGTATGTCTAGCCTCTTGTGAAGTGTTGTGTCACTAATAAGATCTTTAATTCACATACATGTACTATATACCGGTTCAAGCGTTTACAAGTGTCAGGCATCGAGAAACTGACCAAAAGTTTTGGTAGTATATAATATAGGCTAGCACTGCACCTGGGCTACATGTACATGTACTGTAAGTGATTATAATGTACTATTTTTATATTCTGCCGTGAAAGTGTTGCTGAATGAAATTTAAGTTTACCCCGATATTCTAAGTCCGCTCGACTAAGATGGGGTTTTTCTCGAAAACCGATATCTGAATATAAATGTACGTCTTCCACTGGTTGGTATTCCCTCTAAATTGACTAATTTTAACTGATTAGATTAGCCCTGGTATGGAAAACTCTAACTGTTATAGCCCGATGAGCGGTTTACTGATGCCCGCCGGGGTTTACTGCCAACAGCGGTGATGATATAATGACCAGCGTTTTGCATGGCATATGTTGATCCAGGTAAGAATGCTACCATACATTCCAAACATTCATTAAATATCTTATTAATAGTAACCCAAACTACACAAGAGACTAGTATAACTAAGATTGGGCTCGATTAATGATGTGACACTTTCAGTACTTCATTTACTAGTAGCCTGGTACTGGTGGGCCTGGCTACAGATACTTGTTTGAGGCCTGTGGCACAAGCCACAAGGGCAGCAGAATCAATTAAAATTTCTCTTATTGTAGTGTAGTACATGTACATGAATAGTACCGGTAGTACAGCACACAAAGAGGTATATGGTGCCGGCACATGTACATGTATTCTCTCTGTTTTCACACATGTTTTTTTTCAATTTAACAAAATGAGTCTTTTATGACACATACTAAAGTGAAAGTAGGCCTACATGTATATAATGTGCACACAGTATACAGGTACATGTACTGATATATTACATTGCAATACAGTCCGAGTACAATGATATAGCAAAATTATGCATAGTAGAATAACAACCTTTTGTACAAACAGTCCTGACAATGATATACCGGGATATCATGGTGATAGTTCATACATTTGGAATTACCGAATACCCGAGTTTGTGGTTAGACCGCTTCATGCGATGTTTATGTGAATTTTTATTTTTAAGTCGGCATTGCATAGTCCTATAAACCACACCAGAGAATTTTTTTATTTTCTTCTGCAATAGCAAATGTCGGTCAGTGACCAACTTATGTTTATGCAATCGATACAATCCGGTTCTGCTTTTGATGTCCAGTTCGATATTTGTGGTGTGTTCTTGTGCAAAAATATAATTCTAACTAATGCGCCAAAAATCAGGTTTATAAATTTATCCATTCTTGAGCAAGAGCAACTCGTAAAACTTGTACGGTATAACATTCCAAAGTGCGTATTTCTGCTATCGAACCATATGATAATAATGTTGAACCGGACATCGAAATCTGAACCGCATTTATGGATTGCAGCACGTGATGTTGAATAAACAGTTATAGAGGATATACAGTAATGCTCTAATTAATCGACTCCTTAACTACAGCAGAATTATGGGTAACTTTTCAGGATTTAGTCGGAAATATGGGTTCATGCCATTCATCGGAAAGCTCTCGGTGAGAGCTTTCAGATGAATGGCAACAAGCCATATTTCGGACTACATCCTGAAAAGTTACCCATAATTCTGCTGTAGTTATGGAGTCGATTAATTAGCTCTAGAATTACTGTAACATGGTTTATAATATACAAATGTATACTGTATGGGAAACATCAGAGGTTTACAAAGTAATAAAAACAGTTGATTTGTTCTTTATTCATGTGGTTATATACACATATTCTAAAAATAAGTGTCCTTTACAACGTGGATCAATGAAATGCGGTTGTTGCATTTAAAATGCATTGAGGGTGCATTGTGTCACGCCACTTTGTAAATGCCTTAACGACAGCATTTAAATTAAATGCACTGCATTGGGAATAATCGCAGTCGCATTGAAATTACCGATCATTGCGCCGAAAAAGTATACTAGTATGAACACCCAAATAACGATACGATAGTGTATAGTGTATTTTGCAATTTTAGTTTTAATTTTGTTTAATTTAAATTCACATCTGAATAATTCTGTGTTATTTTCCCACTCCTGGTGTACATGTTCGGAATCGGACATTCATGATGTATTTTCTATTCAAAATGGAATAAACATAAATAAACACTGTTGACATTAATTGTTTTATAATCAGAATCTGAGAATCATGATTCTCATTTTGATTCTAGTAAAAAGTCTTGATTCCCTGTAGAAAGTGAAACACTAACATTTTGATTATTGCAAAAAATCTGATGGATTTTAAGGCTGCATCAAGACATTTGTTTGTGAATAAATCAAGGTAAATGTGTTAAAATATGAACGCATTTACAAATGCGTTGCTCCAAAATCGCAAAGTAGATTCGAACATGTGGTCGCTTTTCTAAGAAATTTGTGAGTGCTCTGTACATGTACATACATGTAAGTTACTTGACCAACTACATGAGGAGTCGAGGGACACAATCAATGAGGACGTTTGTACTAAAAAAAATTTTTTTACGCAAGGAACGAACACAAGGCCAATTTCTTAATTTATATTATGAGCCAACAAGACAGATCGTAAATCGCTGTTATATGACAATATATGTGGCCATCATAATGGTCGACAGGCATGACGCCAACAAAAACCAATCTGTCAGGCCAATATAAAGAAGTCGCGACTTATTGCTGGTGGAACCTATTAAAGGCATCGTTCCATTTCGTTAATAACAACTTACATGTAACATTCACCTCCACCTCTTTACTCTTGGGCTCCAAATAAACATGCATGCACCAGCTGCATGCACGTTTATTATTTTTCTTGGGAAATCACTCCCCCCCCCTGCACAGTGCTTATTTGGGTCTGCACGTTTATTAATATTTTGAAGCTATGAAAATTTAAATCAGCACAAATTCAAGATTTCTATATGATTCGGATGTAAAACTGATGGGCTTTACTTTTGCATGTACTCTTGAGTGCCTATAAAAGTACAGGGTGGAATAATAGTACAGGTTGGAAAATGTCGCATAACTGAATAATAGATTAGTACAGGGCGGAATAAACGTACAGACTGGAAATATTAGTACCATACATCCCAACAAAACACACCATCTGACTGGTTTACTGATGCCATGTGACAGAAATAGTTTCGATGGATAGCCAGGTCAGTGAATCTACATGTACAGTGTGCTGATCACTGTCAACAATCAGAGTTCATTTATCTATATTTACATACACCTGATATCTCTTCCGATTTCCCCATAGCGTTACGGTAGACACACCCCTTATTCAATGCGTTCATAAACCTATGAACGTAACGTGACGTCACTTCCAGTGTCGTTCATAGGTTTATGTACACATTGGTCCCGGAAATCACCGGGGATTGTCGGAAATTACCGACTGCTTGAGTATCTAGTACTAGTAGGTCCGGATTTGGCAAGAAATTTGTTTCGGTCTACAATCAGTGTTTGGTTTTCCAAAAAACAAGGATTCGAACTGTCTGAACTGAACTCCATGCGTTCGTTTAAATAGATGAATAAATAGTGGGAAAGACATGCAATCCTAGTTCATAATGAATTTAAGTATATAAATAATAAACGGCGGATTCAACGTGGTCATGGGTTTTGACCGCGTTAAAAAAATCAGCAAACTCCGCATGAACCCCTTTGGGGTTCATGCAGTTTGCTGATTTTTTCTCGCGGTCAAAACCCCATGACCGCATTGAAACCACCGTTCATTTCTTATATGAATAACACAATTTAAGATTGGTGAATTATTTCTTTTGGTTAATTTAATAAACGTACAGGACCAAATAACGATCGTACAGGTGGGAATTTTACCTCGATTTTAATAATCGTACATTAGGCAATCAAGAGTACATATTCAAGTATGTGGCAAACCAAAATAACACCACATGATACATACATGTACCTGTACTACACATGTTGACTCGTATACTTGAACCGGCTATAAAAATTATTTGGTTAACCACAGTTGATGTTTTGCTCAGAGTTACCCCTGCACTATAATTTGGGTCTGTACTTTTATTAACTTTCAATGGAATTTCACCCCCTGCACTATTATTTTGGCCTGCACTTTTATTTGGAGCCTGAGAGTAAGTTGCATTGACATTTATTTTCACGAATTACCATGCTAAGGAACATTGCAACTGGTTTGAAGTAACATGATCGCGTTGCGTCAACACTGGAACTGCATTGATGGTAATTTTCAACATGGTCTCACTGAGGTTCTATCAAATATAAATACTAGTATGGTTGAGGGAGACAATTATTTGAGAATATGTGAACCTGTGTTAACATGAGCCTAAGGCGACACCAATTTTTAAGTCTGGTTTACGAACACCTCCTACAACTTTTTTTCCATTTCATGAAAAAAATTTAACTTTTTTTGTCCCAAAATATTTTACACGCATACTGATTTTCATGTGCTGTCGCATCCGGTTCTGCTTATGATCATTTACAGATCCATATTTTCATGTATTTCATGACAAGATATGTCTTGTTTGGTTTGAACAGAATTTCATTCAAAAACATTTTTTCACAATTTTTGTAAAATTTATGTAAAATTCCATGATTTACTTGATATAAATTGGGGGGACAATCTTTTTTATTTTTATTTTTTTCCCTCCCGCATCTACTTTTTTTCTCCCCACATTATCGTAAACCAGACTTAAAAATTGGTGTCGCTTAAATATCATCTGATGGAGTCAAAATCATTGAACCGTCACTTATGCATGCACATGTAGTCTTGATGTTGAGTCTGGCTTTCATCATTTTCATTAGTTTTACGGTTTCCACCAAAGGCTGAGGTGCCATGGAACAACTGTATGGCATCGTATACTGTTATCTTCCGAGTAAATATGGATTCTCTAATTCTTTTATCAGTCACGCATCTACTCATCAAATGGTATATTAAATCCTTAAATATTTGTAGTCCAGGTGATCTCGACTGCACAGTACATGTATAAACATTCATCTGCAGTGTGTTTTAATTTTCTTTGCCGTGTAACAACTGTTGTCTCAAGTTTCAATGCCTTGTCCTCCTGGTATGTAGGGATTACCAATTTACAATTGCCGTGTTTTAATTTGCAATTTTGATGATGACGCTCACTTGTTGATAATTTTCTTTGTCGTGTACATGTACATGTGTAACAACTGTTGTACCAAGTTTCTACGCCGCGTCCTCCTGGTATTTAGGGATTACCGTAGTTCAGTCATGAACGTAGTGCGTATCCTTCTACTGGACAAGAAGCAGCAATCTGCGAAAGCGGTCATGTTGACCTAGGATTACCGGTGCCTTTAATAGTGATGCATCATTGCCAGTTAATGTACATTAGAGTGGAACTGAATTAACAATGTCACATTGACACAGTACTCAGTTAAGACCAGTAAAACAGCAAAAGTAGTATTATTGTACAGCAGGCTTATCACTATCAGTACTTACTACATGTACAGACCCCTTACTATCGTGGATCAAACTTCTCAATTCTTCGTCTTCTGGACAGGTTCATGAGCAGGCCACTGGCACTGCTTCATGCTTGTACGGTACCACAAATTCAATTTTGCGTATTGTCCTAGCGAGACAATATTCTGGTTATGGGCATATGGCCAGGTAGCTGAGGTACTGTTCAATACTATAGTTGATCCGTTTCGTTATCGTGGTTTAATTCTTACTGTTCCGGGAATTGAAATATTTTTTGTCACCTGAAATTCAGTCTTTTTCGATATTTGCACACATCCATGCGGAAAAATAGGCGAATCTTATATATAAGTCCACAGTTTATCCGTTTGTAGCCAATACACCATTTCCTTCTGTCAATCCGCGTTGATTCGCGACAAAATTAACTCAAAACACCACAAGGAATTCTCCGCGCTAAAATGAAGAACGGTAACTAAAAGTTAAGATTGTAATTTGGCTGCAGAAACGAAACGAAACGAATTTTGAAAAACAATAATTGTATTCACTTATATTTTCCTGTTGGTATATGGTCTACTATAGTATACGCAATCATTTATTTGAAATAATAAGTATCACTTAGAGAATAATTCTTACTGATCATTAGAAATATCTTTATTTTGTATCCCTTTAATATTAAATAATGGCCCTGAAAATTGTCTGTTTGTCAGTTTAATGTTCACTAATTATAGCTAGGCTGTTAGATATAGTATGATATTGCTTCATTTGTCCGAGGTAGTGTATTGTCATACTGTCATAATAAACTTCAAGTAATAAGGTAACTACTCGTCAATGCTGCTTGAATACATAAATGATTAATAAGGTAACAACTACCCGTCAATGATCGACGTCTTAATATAGAAAGGTTTAATAAGGTAACTAACTACACGGCAATGATACTTAGTATAGAAAGGTTAATAATTTAACTTCTTGTCAATGATGCTTTAATATAGAAAGGTTAATGAGGTAACTACCCGTCAATAATGCTTTAGTATAGAAATGGTTACTAAGGTAACTAACTACATGTCAATGATGCTTTAATAAAGAAAGGGTTAATAAGATAAATTCTACACGTCAATGATGCTTTAATATAGAAAGGGTTAATATGGTAACTACACGTCAATGATGTTTTAATATAGAAAGGGTTAATATGGTAATTACACGCCAATGGTGCTTTAATATAGAATTGGTTAATATGGTAACTACACGTCAATGATGCTTTAATATAGAAATGGTTATAATAAGGTAACTACACGTCAATGATGCTTTAATACAAAAAAATGGTTAATAAGGTAACTACCAGTCAATGGCGCTTTAGTATAGAAAGGGTTAATAATGCAACTACTCACCAATAATATTTAGTATAGAAAGGGTTAATAAGGGAACTACTTGTCAATTAATGCTTTAATATAGAAAGGGTTAATAAGGTAACTACACGCCAACGGTACTTAGTATAGAAAGGGTTAATAAGGTAACTATATACGACAATGATACTTTGGTATATACAGAGTTAATAAGGCAACTAGCCGTCAATGATGCTATAATATAGAAATGGTTAACATTGTAACTACACATCAATGATATTTTAATATAGAAAGGGTTAATAAGGTAACTACACGTCAATGATGCTTTAATAAAGAAAGGGTTAATAAGGTAACTTCACATCAATGGTGCTTTACTATAGAAAGGGTTAATAATGTAACTACTCACCAATGTTACTTAGTCTAGAAAGGGTTAATAAGGTAACTACCTGTCAATTAATGATTTAATATAGAATGGTTAATAAGGTAACTACACGCCAATGTTGCTGTAATATAGAAAGGGTTAATAAGGTGACTTCAATGCAGATTATACAGTTTAACAAAATACCACAGGTATATATATCCGGGTGAACACTGTAGTAAATACCTGGGCGAAACCCTGGTGCAAATACCTGGGTGTAAATACTCCGGATAACCTGGGTCTAAATACCCGGGTATGACAGCGTCTTTCTAAATTATATCCGTAAAAACCCGGGTAAACTGGGGTTTATACCTAACATATATAGAAAACACCAGGGTAAATCTATATAAATCCCTGATTTACCTGGGTGTAACCTGGGTGCTGGGTGTAACCTGGGTGTGACCTGGGTGGAACCAGGGTAAAACCTATATGTACCGGGGTATACCTAGGTAAACACCAAGATTTACCCAGGTACATTTTTATATGGGCTTTATACAAATCTACGTTTCTCGACCGATCGGGACGAAACTTGGTAGGTGTGTGTAGTTTGACCAGGCGCCCGTGCAGCGCATGCGCAGACGAGATCTCGGAAACGGGCGGAGCTATCGACTTGAAATTTGCAATGTCAATGTATCTTGCCCCGGATACGAATTTTATAGGGTCGCCGAGCCGTGCGACGCCAGCTTCGCGCATGCGCAGACCAGGTCTCGGAAACGGGTGGAGCTATCGACTTGAAATTTGGTTTTTGAATAGCCCGGACAACGTCGGGCTCATCGGCTAGTCTCATATATATTTTGAAGACCTCTGTCTGTCTGTCTGTTTGTCTGTTTGTCTGTCATTGATACAAATCTACGATTCTCGACCGATCGGGACGAAACTTGGTACGTGTGTGTAGTTTGACCAGGCGGTGGACGTTGTCGTATTGGCGAGCCCGTGCGGCGCCAGCTTCGCGCATGCGCAGACGAGATCTAGGAAACGGGTGGAGCTATCGACTTGAAATTTGCTATGTGAATGTATCTTGCCCCGGATACGAATTTTATCGGGTCGCCGAGCCCGTGCGACGCCAGCTTCGCGCATTCGCAGACCAGATCTCGGAAACGGGTAGAGCTATCGACTTGAAATTTGGTTTTTGAATAGCCCGGACAACGTCGGGCTGGGGAAACGGGTGGAGCTATCGACTTGAAATTTGGTTTTTGAATAGCCCGGACAACGTCGGGCTCATCGGCTAGTCTATTATATATTTTGGAAGATCTGTCTGTGTGTGTGTGTGTGTGTGTTTGTCTGTCTGTTTGCGATGGACTCAAAACGGCCGAGCCGATTTCGATGAAACTTGGTATGTGGGGATACTTGCGGCCGTCGACTGGCATGAGCCTGTTAATTTGCCCGTGCGACGTGACCTTGACCTTGAAATCGGGTCATTTCAAGGTCAAACGCCCGAATATCACGGTATTTCGATGAAACTTGGTATGTGGGGGTACTTTCGGCCGGGGAGTGGCACAGGCCTATTAATTTGCCCGTGCGACGTGACCTTGACCTTGAAATCGGGTCATTTCAAGGTCAAACGCCCGAATATCACGGGATTTCGTATGGGGAGTCTCTTAAGCCTATTCTTTTCGTATGGGGAGTCTCTTAAGCCTATTCATTTGCCCGTGCGACGTGATCTTGACCTTCAAATCGGATCAATTCAAGGTCAAATCGCGAATTTTGATGGGATTTCCACGAAATTTGATTCATATGGTTACTTTTCTCCACTGAGTGTTTTGGAGGGGTCAAATCGTGACCTCGACCTGACCTTGACCTTCAAAATGATCAATTCGATGTCAAATCGGGTAAAACCGGATGCATTTCGACGGGTACTTTTTTGTCGGGTCATTTCAAGGTCAAACGCCCGAATATCACGGGATTTCGATGAAACTTGGTATGTGGGGTATTTTCGGCCGGGGAGTGGCATAGGCTTATTAATTTGCCCGTGCGACGTGACATTGACCTTGAAACCGGGGCATTTCAAGGTCAATCAGCCGAATATCACGGGATTTCGATGAAAATTAGTGTCTAGGGATACTTTCGTATGGGGAGTCTCATACGCCTATTCATTTACCCGTGCGACGTGACCTTGACATTGAAATCGTGTCAATTCAAGGTCAAATCGCGAATTTTGATGGGATTTCCACGAAAGTTGATACATAGGGTTACCTTTGTCCACTGAGTGTTTTGGACGGGTCGAGTCGGGACCCCGACCTGACCTCGACCTTCAAAATGATCAATTCAAGGTAAAATCGGGTAAAATCTGATGGATTTCGACGGGTACTTTTATCGGGTACTTCTGTCCGGGCAGTGTTTTGCACGGGTCAAATCGTGACCCCACCTGACCTTCATCTTCAAAATGGACAATTCAAGGTCAAAGCCCGGACGAAGTCGGGTCACCTTCTAGTCTATTATATATTTTGGAAGATCTGTGTGTCTGTGTGTCTGTCTGTCTATGTTCGCGATGGACTCGAAAACGACCAAACCGATTTCGATGAAACTTGGTATGTGGGGGTACTTTCGGCCGTGGAGTGGCATGGGCCTGTTAATTTGCCCGTGCGGCGTGACTTTGACCTTGAAATCGGGTCATTTCAAGGTCGAATGCCCGAGTATCACGGGATTTCGATGAAAATTAGTGTCTGGGGATACTTTCGTATGGGGAATGTCGTAAGCCTATTCGTTTGCCCGTGCGACGTGACCGTTACCTTGAAATCGGGTCAATTCAAGGTCAAATCGCGAATTTTGAATGGATTTCGACGAAATTTTATACGTGGGGTTACTTTTGTCCACTGAGTTTTTGAACGGGTCGAGTCGTGACCCCGACGTGACCTTGACCTTCAAAATGATCAATTCGGGTAAAACCGGATGGATTTCGACGGGTACTTTTGTCGGGTACTTTTGTCCGGGCAGTGTTTTGGACGGGTCAAATGGTGACCCCACCTGACCTTGACCTTCAAAATGGACATTTCAAGGTCAAATCGCGCAATTCGCCGAAAAGCAGAGGGGAAACAGCCCGGACGAAGTCGGGTCCACCTGCTAGTTTAATATATTATATGTATTACAACATCGAGAAAAGTTGAACGCTATTATGGGGGTCATGATAAAAATATAAAAGAAATGGGTTCAGAAACTTGAATGACAGGGGTATTAAGATAGAGAATAAAACGCAGCTGGTTCTGAATAATGAATATATGGAAATCAAGAAAAGCAATAAAAGTAAAATATGTACTTACATTCTAGTTCCGACATCTCGTCCATTGTCTGGTGGACTATTAGTCAAGGAGATATTGGTCGACCTCTGCACCCACAGGACTCAACTTCACACCACGAATGTTCTTCCTTAAGTTCTCCTCTAATTGTTTTCACTTGCTAACAAGAAAACAAAGTGGCCGCAGAGACTCCAGACAAGATGGTGTTCATCATGGCGGCCATTTGTTTTAAATGCACCAGGTCTCTTTGATCGCCGTTATAGTAAAGATGATATCAGACGCGGTCTTGTTTTCCGCTCGATTCGTTATGCTAATATACAACCCTTACAAATTAGCGAAAAATCCGACACCAGAATCCAATATGGCGGCCAAGATGGCCGCCGAAGTGTGAAAATATGATATTTTTCTGACATGTTACCACATTTCGTTTGTCTCTGTGGGAAAATGTTGGCATATTTGCTTCATGTTATACATTTATCATATAGAGCAGTCATTGGCGACCACATGGGAACCATAATATAAATTCATTGCGGATATTTTTGTCCGATATCACGTTTTCCCAAATGCCGGTATAATAGGTCAAAGCCGAATCTACGTTAATAACGCGATGTAATGTTTCGAATCAATGAATGTTATTGCTATTATCACAACACTCATGCATATATATGTGTAGTAGATACTCGAGTTAGGATTCCTCTTATACCTGAGTTGAGGAATATTTACCCAAATCCAAGATGGCGGCCAAAATGGCTACCAGAAATAAAAAAATTGCCGAAAATCACCGATTTTAACATCAGTGAGCATTATTGTCATGCAAACTCCACACCTGCTTACTATTGTAAGTCGGGAACATTTAGGCGAAGAACTTTCCTTGTACCATTTCCAGATAAAGGTCCCCCAAATCCAAAATGGCGCCCACAATGGCGGACAGATTTTGAAAAATCACCGAAATTTCCTCATATTCACATCATTGGGCATTATTGTCGAGACAACTCCACCCATGCTTACAGTTGAGTTGGAAATACTGAGGTGAAGTAATTACATTACATCTCATGCAAAAAAGGTTTTCCAAATCGAAGATGGCGGCCAAAATGGCGACCGAAATTTGAAAACATGTCTAGATTCCTTTACTTTCTTACGATGGGCGTTATTGTTTCGCGATTTCTATCCACCATTACATGTTGATATAGAAGTGTGACATGAAATATTTATTAAGGTTTGGCAATTGATACTAACAGCCAAGATCGCTGCTAAATTGGCGGCTATAAATTGAAAAGAAATCGATATTTTCACATATTAATTTCAACTTTTTGTCATAATATCGATATGTATGGACGAAAATGTACATAAACCATCTACTAGTTCAACTTAAAGGTATCAAAACGCATAACATAGCTCGTATCCTTCTGGAAAGATGAAAAACCCAATTAATATCGCGATGTGGCATTTCGAAATCCATTCTCTACTTAGCGCCGATAATGGCCGTAAGCGTAGATGCGCCGAATAGTTATATCAGAACAATTATCTGATAACAGATTCTGATTTGCCACGTCACGTCCATAATTATCGGGACCAGCTTCCATTTCTTTATCTGATAAATCTAGGTCGCTCACACCGACAAAGTATTCAACACTTCCTGGGAGTAAGGTCCCTCTAATCATAACGTTTCATACAATTCATTTTCCGGTGTCTAGCTTACGATATTAAATATTTGCTAAATATGATATTTGTGCGTCATCTTGAACTAGGAAGGCATATGACCCATGAGTATACAAGCTTACAGAAGGTCATCTCTATGTATGTGTCTCATACCCCATGGGGATAACGACATGTACACCTGGCGAACCAGTTAGCTAGTCACTTCTCAATAGATGGTTCGTCAACTCACAAACTCAGCGAACGCATTGGCATATGTGGACAACTTCGACAGTGTTTCGGAGGTTGCTAGCTGTCTCATTCCCTTGGACAGATGTATATCTGCTAAGGAGAAGACCATAGTGTACAGACTACCCACACTTCTTGACCATGATCCGAAGCAAACTGTGTGACGTCGAATATCTCCCAGCAGAGAAGAACAATGCTCGCGGTTTGTGGACACGCGCCATGATAGTGGGAATGAAATGGGCCACGGTATGCACCACCCCTACACCTGGTGCATGTCATGCGTGTCGGTTTTTTTGGGTATGCTAGCCTCCCTCAAAACATTCGGATGAACTAAAGGATATTGTTATCCTCCTCCCTATTTTCCACCCTTCTGATTGACCCATGTCCTGTCACATGCCGGGCGACAATATACAGTTGTCGCCCGCTGTCGAGGGAGACATTGAGATTTGTCACCCGCTCGAGAACGGAATGTCTCCCGAGGAGCGCAGCTTCGAGGGAGACATTCCGTTCTCGAGCGGGTGACAAATCTATATGTCTCCCGAGAAGAAGGGCAACAACTGTTTTGTTATCCGATTATACCACAGAAAAAATCCTTGCCATCCACACGCACGATGTTGCACTGAGTCACGAGTGCTTAAATTTCTTTCCCGATTATGTGTATTTTCAGTAACTACTTATCGTCCTATAGGATTTCTGTTACATAAAGATAGTTAAGCGTTTGATAATCAGCGTTTATTTACGATCATTTTGGTGGTTAAATCGTCAATATCGGTCCATGCAATGTAAACCAATAAGCCATATAGGTATGTTATCGCCTTCCGAAATGTGGCATAGTCAATGTCGTCTTGTGTGCGGAATTTACTCGCGATGTTCATTTCATAACGGTCTTCCCCGAAAGCTATTGGGAAGTTGTCAATTTCATTAATGTACATTCATATGTGTCAGTGCTCCCAAGTACATGGCGATCCTCACACAAAAATACTTCTATGATCACAGTGCAGACATCGCGGAGCGGTCTGATATCATGGATAAGCGTACAGTACCATTCATTCGCGACAAACGTATGCATTACGTTGTCTACCAGCAAACATTTATAACCAACCAACCTCAAGGGATCAACTCTTTCAATCTTGCACCATAATGTCGACATGAATATATTGAATCACCGAGATGTTTCGATATAAAAAGTACATATAACGCTTGTCCGATAAAAGTATCAACTTAAAAGTTCGAATTTTAATGTTCACTAAATATATGCAAATTAGCAAACACCACAACTGGTGTGTTTTGCGAATCCGTGGGGTATATAAGAACTATGATTTTAGTACATCGTAATGATGTGAAATAGATGAGTTACTGCAGTGTGTGTTTGGAGATATCCTTGCAATATATAACATCAAGCGGGCGACAAAAACAATGTCTCCCGGCTCAGCGGGCGACAGTGTGATTTGTCGCCCGGCACGTGATAGGACATGGGCCAATCAGAAGGGTGGAAAATAGGGAGAAGGGTAACAAATCACACTGTCGACCGTTGACACGGGAGACATTGTTTTTGTCGCCCGCCTGATGTTATATTGCAAGAACATCTCCAAACACACACTGCATTCATTCATATAGTTCACATCACTACGACGTACTAAAAAATCATAGATCTTATATACCCCACGGATTCGCAAAACACACCAGTTGTGTCTAATTTGCATATATTTTGTGAACACTAATATTCGAACTTTTAAGTTGATACTTTTATCGAACAAGCGTTATTATTTACTTTTTACATCGAAACATCTCGGTGATTCAATTTGTTCATGTCGACATTATGATGCAATAGTTAAAGAGTGGATCCCTTGAGGTTGGTTGGTTATAAATGTTTGCTGGTAGACAACGTAATGCATACGTTTGTCGCGAATGAATGGTACTGTACGCTTATCCATGATATCAGACGGCTCCGCGATGTATGCAATGTGATCATAGAAGTATTTTATGTGAGGATCGCCATGAGCACTGACACATATGAATGTACAATAATGAAATTGACATTTATGGAACAGAAATCCTATGGGACGATAAGTAGTTATTGAAAATATACATAATCTGGAAAGAAAGCACTCGTGACTCAGTGCAACATCGTGCGTGTGGATGGCAATGTTATTTTCTGTGGTATAATCGGATAACAAAACAGTTGTAGTGAAACTGATACTACGGGTATGAACTCGCCCACTTCACATCGTAACAATAATAAAAGGGACACTTCATCTATATCAGCCTCAAAACGTGTTGGTACACATCTGTGTGGAAACTAAACCCACCACTCTTCGTCCGTCATCCGTACATAATTGTAATATAATTTTCTCAGAAACCACGGGATCCCTTTGGCTGAAATTTGGTCTCAACGTGGGATCAGAAATTATCCATGGAAGGCAACAGTGTCAGTGTGGGGAGAAGCTTCGTAGTGTTTCGCTGTCGCCATGGTGTTTGTTTGGGTATAGGCATGGGTGGTGAGTGTGGTTCTCATAATGGTTCCCATGGTTCTCACATATGGGTCTAGTGTGTTTGATGGTTCTCATATGTGGCTCTCATATGGTCTGAACTAGCCTTTACTGACTGAGGTC
This sequence comes from Siphonodentalium dalli, assembly GCA_032622095.1. NCBI lineage: Eukaryota > Metazoa > Mollusca > Scaphopoda > Gadilida > Siphonodentaliidae > Siphonodentalium > Siphonodentalium dalli. The sequence goes on from CP136067.1 coordinate 204,735,934, forward strand.
CTTTAGTACAAATGTCATCACTTCACTGATAACCATTATATGGTCAAATCCCTACACTATCAAACGCAATGTTTCAATAATGGGTTTTCTTACAATTTTGACTAAATATTGGTTATATTATACGCATCAGCGATCCTTCTTAATAACGCTCTGTATATTTTCAAACGCATCGCACTAAATGGGTTTGGAATAGCCACACAGGAAAGGAGGAACTGAGGTCCTGGGTAGGTCGACTGCATATAGCAGTATACATGGGGTACAAACATGGGCAGCAATGGGTTCCTCGTGGCTTCTGGCCTACACATGACATACTAAAGTTATCCACACCCATCGGCGCGCATTTACTGGGCTATGAAGCGCCATACGGGGTCGAATCCCGGCCTTCTCCATGTGTTTCTATTTGCACCCACATTAATAACTAATTAAAATCTTTCTCTCCAGGTTGTTTCACGCCATAACCTTGATTTGGAAAGCTTGAAGGGCTAATTAAGCTTCAATTTAAATCCCAACATTTTCTTATTTGAAGAACGTATCTGATTAAACATTTGATCCCCGACATGTCATTCCACTCTATACATGTTGAGTTCGATATCTTGCGAAAGTGACGTGCACCTTTAAGGTATGTGACCAAAATGTGTTGTATTGTATTCTATATGACCATTTCTGCAGTAAATAACGACACATCATTACTAGTGGGACTATGTGTGAAGCTCTTTGAATTAAATGAGCTTACTATGGTGGACATGTTTAACCATATACGTTCTTCAAATAAGAAAATGTTGGGATTTACGTAATATACATGTAGATAATACACTCAGACATACGCTCTATCGAAATAATAATCATATTATGCTAATGGGGGATCATAACCTGGAATTATGCTAATTATACAAATAGACCATGATGCAACATAATAGACCCCAAATAGGGGTACTGCATGCAGAGAATATAGGTCATGTACTTCCGTGACGCATTATTATGTCTAGACTGCCACCAACTAGGCGGTATATCATCAAACTGTAAAAAAAAACAACGATTTTTTTACGCCAAGATATTGTATTCTACATATTTCTGATATGATGGTGCTCCATTTAGTTGAAAGTCATAAAGATTTCTGAGATTTTATTTTTTGGCCCACTTAATCAGCAATAGTTCCATATTGCTATGACTTGCGATCTTCAATATAGTGTAAAAAACTGCGGAGATGTATTCCGCATATGACAACATGTTGTTTATGTCAACCAGTTCAATAAGTGATGTGTTATATATGTAATATTGTTTCACCATTCACCCCAAAAATTCAGCATAAGGTTACTGTTTTGGTGAAAGTCGGCAGAACAAAATAAAAATTCAGAGAATTTGCGTTATTTTTTCTGCTATGATATAACAGTCAACATACTTATAGATACCAAGTATGGTAACGCTATTATTTCGTTTATAGATGGCAAAATGTCTGAGATTTATTGTGAAAATAGACAGCCCGCTTAATGGGAGATAATTCAATATTGTTTTAACGATGGATCTCAGAAATAGCTTGGAAATTTGTGGAAATGTACACGGCATATGCCCATCCTTTGTCATAATTTTGTTTTTGAACAAGGATTTAGGGAAAGAAGCTTATGGTTTAAAAGTGTTATATAAGTTACTCTTATTTTTGTTCTTTCTCCCCGATATCTAGTACATACAGGGGAAGGGGGTGGGGGCAAAACTGCCACGAAATACATCTTGATGTTATAATTTTTTGTTATATCGCTGGCCCTCTGTCAACACCGTTCTTTATAGTATTCACAACGAGAATCGAGGATCCAATTATTCAATTGGCATACGCCGCTCGTTATCTGTGGTATATACCTATAATTCCATAAACAAATAAGCATGTCATAATTGCCAGAGATATATCTGTGTTAATACCAATCTAGCGATAACTGTTACTTTCGCCAATGATACGGTTGTTTCACTGACATACAGTGCGTAACTAATGCACGGTAAGTAAATCACACAGTAGGGTATTCACACATTGTCTTACAGTCCTCTTGATTTCTATTTATTCAGATTAATTCGTTCCAAACATAGATCATCCCGGGGATCACTGTGAATCATATACCATCGTGTTCCGTAGCGGTTTATTATAGTGGTCGCCGTGTTCCGTAGCGGTTTATTATAGTGGTCGCCGTGTTCCGTAGCTGTTTAGTATAGTGGTCGCCGTGTTCCGTAGCGGTTTAGTATAGTGGTCGCCGTGTTCCGTAGCGGTTTATTATAGTGGTCGCCGTGTTCCGTAGCGGTTTATTATAGTGGTCGCCGTGTTCCGTAGCGGTTTAGTATAGTGGTCGCCGTGTTCCGTAGCGGTTTAGTATAGTGGTCGCCGTGTTCCGTAGCGGTTTATTATAGTGGTCGCCGTGTTCCGTGGCGGTTTAGTATAGTGGTCGCCGTGTTCCGTAGCGGTTTAGTATAGTGGTCGCCGTGTTCCGTAGCGGTTTAGTATAGTGGTCGCCGTGTTCCGTAGCGGTTTAGTATAGTGGTCGCCGTGTTCCGTAGCGGTTTAGTATAGTGGTCGCCGTGTTCCGTAGCTGTTTAGTATAGTGGTCGCCGTGTTCCGTAGCGGTTTAGTATAGTGGTCGCCGTGTTCCGTAGCGGTTTATTATAGTGGTCGCCGTGTTCGGTTTAGTATAGTGGTCGCCGTGTTCCGTAGCGGTTTAGTATAGTGGTCGCCGTGTTCCGTAGCGGTTTATTATAGTGGTCGCCGTGTTCCGTAGCGGTTTAGTATAGTGGTCGCCGTGTTCCGTAGCGGTTTAGTATAGTGGTCGCCGTGTTCCGTAGCGGTTTAGTATAGTGGTCGCCGTGTTCCGTAGCGGTTTAGTATAGTGGTCGCCGTGTTCCGTAGCGGTTTAGTATAGTGGCCGCCGTGTTCCGTAGCGGTTTAGTATAGTGGTCGCCGTGTTCCGTAGCGGTTTAGTATAGTGGTCGCCGTGTTCCGTAGCGGTTTAGTATAGTGGTCGCCGTGTTCCGTAGCGGTTTAGTATAGTGGTCGCCGTGTTCCGTAGCAGTTTAGTATAGTGGTCGTAGCGGTTTAGTATAGTGGTCGTAGCGGTTTAGTATAGTTCCGTATCGGTTTAGTATAGTGGTCGTAGCGGTTTAGTATAGTGGTCGTAGCGGTTTAGTATAGTGGTCGCCGTGTTTTGCACACTCGTTATGTACTGTACCTATTTCAATTTATTTTTATTTTCTCATTGACAGCCGAATTACCACTGGTCCAGGCGGCTGACGACAATATTGATGATAGACTGCAGAATTATCAAAGGAGTTGTAACTCCTATAGGTCTATTAACAATGATATTAACAGTTCCTGCATAAATTTAAAGGATATTATCAGTAGAATGGCTACTCCAATGCTTTCGAGCCTGTATGTAAGATCAATGCAGATAACTGTCAGGTCGATCTGACGCTTGGGAAGGAGGCGCACACCGATTGTCACATTTGACGTTGTCCTCCTTTAACTTTGATATGTATTCAATCAAATACGTCTCTGACCACTGGTCAATAGCCTATTTTACCGTGATATGTAACTAACATCAACCCTGGACTAATTTACAGTAAATTTACAGTTACATTTGACGTTAATTGACTTAAAGGCCTTTAATTAGGCATTTTTAGGCATTTGTTAGGCCTTTTTAAGGGCTTTTTTAACGTCAAATGTAACTAACATCAACATGTCTACTACTATCACCCGTGCCAACCTCGTCTAATATATTGATACAAGCATGTCTTATGTTCTCATACATGTACATGCAAGTCATATAAAATAAATCGTTCACAGTGATATAACCGTCCATTAAGTTCGATGTTGTGCGTCCGTTATTAAAATAATGAATCGTTGTTTGTAAAATAATGCACGATCCATTATCCTAACATTTATTAACAGGACGCGGTGAAAAAAGGCGCGACATCATGGTCATGTTTTAATTCCACAATTTAATAATTGCTATATGTGACCCGCCATATCAAATACAGTCGTAAGTCGAAATTTGTTTTACCCTGTGCCAATGCTTTCTCTTATATATGCGAGTCGACCATACGTCGCCTCGCATATATAAGAGAATGCATTGGCCTAACAATTTTTATCATGTTTTTTAAATAAATGTTTCTTACAATTTTTAGGACATAAAATAAAAAACATCCATTACCCTGCAGGGAGCCCCACACATATATAGAAGCATATAGAAGAGTGTCGTCTGCTCATGTTTGTCTGGGGCTCTGTATGGGTGAAATTATAAAATTGTTAAAGAATACAAGAACAAATTATTAAAATTGTAAAAAATTGTTAGGCCAATGCATTCTCTTATATATGCGAGGCGGCCTATGGTCGACTCGCATATATAAGATAATGTGTTGGCACAGGGTAAAACAAATCCCGACTTACGACTGGATTTGATATGGCGGGTCACATATACGTAAGGATCGAGATGTTTCAATAGCAGAATCCAATTACTCTGTTAACCATAATCTGTCATTATTGGAAAGAACGCAGTTGTTATTGAAATGATTGGCTGTCCGTACTTAGCTCAGTGCCAAAAGCCGCCTCGAGAGTTTGCACATAAAGCTTGACTTAAATGACAACTTTATCAGTGACATTTGCGGATGGTATCTTGCAATAAATAGGTTAATACATAGCTGACTGCTATTTTATAGAATTCATGTACGTATGGTGAGAACAACTTAGTGAAAGATTACCTGTCAATGGGGCACATTTACCCGTTCCAAACCCCTATCGCTGTATGTGCCGCAATGAAAGTACGCAAGTGACCGTGACGAAGTTCACCGAGTTACCCGTCGGACGGGTATCACAAACTCGCTAATTAATTACAATAAAATTACCCAATGTAACATTAACTAATAGGTAAAGTAACCAGAAGTAATCATTTGTACACTATGTACCCATGGGTTGTAAATTAGTTCGGGAATATGCTTTCTAATATGTACCCAATGTGCCCGACGTAACAACAGGGCACAAAAGTGATGATTTTTTTTGGCGTACCTAAAGTTGCCATATATGGTATTGTATCAAACCCGTGAAGTTGATTCTGGTAATTGTAAATCATAAATTGGAATCAAAATGGGGACCTCAGAGTGGATTATGAAACATTGAATTGAAATATGCAAAAAACACTCCTTATAGAACGCCATTGTTGTGAACTTTATACCCATATTTAATGCTCACCTGTGAACTTTATACCCATATTTAATGCTCACCTGTGAACTTTATACCCATATTTAATGCTCACCTGTGAACTTTATACCCATATTTAATGCTCACCTGTGAACTTTATACCCATATTTAATGCTCACCTGTGAACTTTATACCCATATTTAATGCTCACCTGTGAACTTTATACCCATATTTAATGCTCACCTGTGAACTTTATACCCATATTTAATGCTCACCTGTGAACTTTATACCCATATTTAATGCTCACCTGTGAACTTTATACCCATATTTAATGCTCACCTACTACAAGAGACTTATTTTACAGTCGCAATAAAACCGTATTTGGTTTGTCCAAAGATTTGCAGATTTTACTGCTCACTTATGTAAATTTGCTAAAGATTGTATAAAAGGTGACGAAAATTAAACTTATTATATGAACATTTCCTATGAGATAAATACTCGTCAATGATGCTTTAGTATAGAAAGGGTTAAACTTATTATATGAACATTTCCTATGAGATAACTACTCATAATTGATGCTATAATATAGAGAGCGTTACGCTTATTATCTGAACATTTCATTTAGGATAACTACTCATCAATGATGCTTTAGTGTGGATAAGGGTTAAGCTTATTATCTGAACATTTCCTATGAGATAACTGCTCACCAATGATGCTTTAGTATATAAAGGGTTAAACTTACTATCTGAACATTTCCTATGGGATAACTCACCAATCACTTACTATTTGAAAATGTCCTATGTGATAACTCACCAAAGCTTTAGTTTAAAAAAGTTTAATAAGATAACTACTCATCAATTATGTTTTAGTATAGAGAGGGTAAATTTTTATTATCTGAACATTCCCTATCATATAACTACTCGTCAATGATACTTTAATATAGACAGAGTTAAACGAAATATCTGAGCATAACCTATCAGATAACCACTCTCATCAATGATGCTTTAGTATATAAAGGGTTAACCTTATTATTTGAACATATCCTATGGGATAACTACTCATCAATGATCTTTTAGTATAGAAAGGGTTAAACTTATTATCTGAGCATTTCCTGTGATAACCACTCATCATTGATGCTTTAGTATAGAAATGATTAACTTATTATCTGAACATTTCCTATTATATAACTACTCGTCAATTATGCTTTAGTATATAGAGGGTTAAACTTATTATCTGAGCATTTCCTGGGATAACCACTCATCAATGCTGTTTTAGTATAGAAAGGGTTAACCCTATTATTTGAATATATCCTATGGGATAACTACTCATGAATGATGTTTTAGTATAGAAAGGGTTAAAGTATTATCTGAACATACATATGGGATAACCACTCAGCAGTGATGTTTTAGTATAGAGAGCGTTAAATTATTATCTGAATATTTTATATGGTATAACTGCTCATCGATGATGCCTTAGCACAGAATGGGTTAAACTTATTAGGTGAACATTTCTTATGGGATAACTACTCATCCTTGATGCTTTAGTATAGAAAGGATTAACTTATTATCTGAACATTTACATGGGATAATTACTCATCAATGATACTTTAGTATAGAAAGGATTAACTTATTATCTGAACATTTCCTATGGGATAACTAGTCATCAATGGTGCTTTAGTATAGAAAGGGTTAAACTTATTATCTGAACATTTCCTATGGGATAACTACTCATCAATGATGTTTTAGTATAAAAGGATTAAACTTATTATCTGAACATTTCCTATGGGATAACTACTCAGTAATGCTTTATCATAGAAAGGGTGAAGCTTATTATCTGAACATTTCCTATGGGATAACTATTCATCAATGAAGCTTTAGTATAGACATGGTTAAACTTATTATTTAAACGTTTCCTAAAGGATAACGACTTATCAATAATGTTTTAGTAATGAAAGGGTTAAACTTATTATCAGAACATTTCCTAAAGGGAAACTATTCACAAGTGATGCTTTAAAATAGAAAGGATTAAACTGATTATCTGCACAATCTTAAAGGATAACTGCTCACCAATGATATTTTAGTATTGGGAGGTTAACATATTGTTTATTTGTTCATCAGAATCCGGGAGAGAATTACATAGACATCGATGGTTGGTGATAATGTTATTATAGAGGTTAACATGTTGTTTATTTGTCAGAATCCGGGAGAGAATTACATAGACATCGATGGTTGGTGATAATGTTATTATAGAGGTTAACATGTTGTTTATTTGTCAGAATCCGGGAGAGAATTACATAGACATCGATGGTTGGCTGATGATGAAGTGGGAAGACGATCGAATGGCGGCGTTCTTCCGGGACAGAGGCACGGATCATAACGTCAAATCAGTTGTGGTTCCAAATGATATCAAATTGTGGAGGCCTGACATTCAACTATATAATGAGTGAGTACTAGTCTACATGCGTAATTGCGTGAGAAACATTCGCCATGGACACCCGACACTCAACTCTATAATGAGTGAGTACTAGTCTATCATCGCATTGGGCACCCGACATTCAGCTCTCTAACGTGTGAGTAATAGTTATACGCACTAATTGCGGGCGAATTTCCACGGAGACCTGCAATGCGTGTGAATATTAGTGTATAATGTATATATATATATATATAACTACATGCGCATATATTTCGAGGACGATTCATTACGACACATGGTTAGATCCACATAAGAATTTCCAACGGCACCATGTACCCCCTGAACAAGACCGAAACTCATGAAAATTCCATCTATACAGCACCCTTTGGTTTGGAAATTTCCAACTAGTGCCTCAGTTAAGACTACATATCGAAAAGTACCAACCTATATGGCTGTAAATTTTCCAAATGATGGTAATTTCAGTTAAGAAGTTGACCGAATGTTCAACTTGTGGTCTAAAGTAGCAAAGTTCACACAACATACCGTACTAAGATATAACTATCACAGGACTTTAAACTTATTTTGGTTGATGTTCCAACTGATATGTCAGGCGTGAAATTTCCATCTGTTGATACTGTATGTGTGTATGATTTAATGAGAATATACATATTTGACCAAAGTTGAAGGCGAGACAACAATGCCATCATATGTCGTCACATGCCTGCATGATTGGGGGCTACATTCGGGTGGCTGTCCACATAGGGTGCACCATTATATCGCAACAGGCGGTTATAAGTCGTTCAGCGATAGTGGAGCTCGTTCGGTTCCAGAAAAGCGCGGATTTGTGAGCCAGAGTCATGCGTCTAAACAAGTTCGTCAGATTATAATATATATAGTACTAGCAGATTAGCCCGACACTGGAGGCATTGCTCCCATGGCTTTGGTCGATCCATTAATTTTTGTTATTCCCCCAACAAAAATATTACCCGTCCCGAGTTGACCATACATAAGAAATTTCACGCCGATGTCACCGCTGACGACCGAGATATCGCCCAAGATCATTTGTGGGTACCCGTTTCAATGTCAAGGTCACATGAGGCGGACAAACTGACCCGACGAAAATCTCACCCGTCCCTTGGAAGCCGTAAGTACAAAACCCCCAGTTTCCGAGACGGTCGATTGAGCCGTATTTATACTCGTCGTGTATATAAACGCTCTTTAACAACGACACCGCAGATTCGTAAGTGATACGTACAATATCCTATGTTGTGTGAATTTAGAGTTGTCCTTCCTGCATCGGGTAATACATTACATGTCTGGACACATATATAAGAATCACACTATACAAAAACAGGCTTATGACAGGGGAGGGGTGGAGGAGTGCTCGGGCGTTCTCAGAAGCAAGTTTGGACTCAATATCCCGTTTCCGAGACGGTCAAATGTCGTATATTTTCACTAAAGTAGATAAACGCTCTTTAATAGCGATGCATCTTATACAAACGCTCATTAATTATCACGCGGTTAACTCATCAATTCCCATTACGGTGGAAGTTGAAGTGTGAATGGGGTGGTCGCACGGTCTCGCGAATGGTTCGATGACACTTCTCGTGGCTTTTTACCCTTACACAACAAGTTTGGGCTCAGTCGGTTGAGCCGTTTTCTAGTCTATAAAGGACACACCCACATATATATATATATATGTATAGATATATATATATACGGAGTTCTCAAAATATATAGGACTAGCTGGGTACCCGTCCTGAAAGGGAGAGTCGTTGTGTTGTTTTTTTTATAGTACACCACCAACCCAAAAATTGTGGAAATCTGGCCAGCGGATACCGATATACAGGTTAAAGATCATTTGAAAGGTCAAGGTCTCGCCGCTACCCGTTGAAAATGTTTGGCTACCCGAACTATCTCTCCCTACGAAATTTCATCCCGATCGTCCCATCGGACCCTGAGATAGAGAGTCAATGTCATTTGAAGGTCAATGTCACGCCGCACGGGCATCTGGATGGGACGAAATTTATTGACATCCCCATCTACACCAACACCCCAAAAATGATGGAAATCGGCCCAGCGGATACCGAGATACGGGTTCAATGTCATTTGAAAGCTCAAGGTCACGCCGCACGGGCATCCGGTGGGACGAAATTGGTCGGCGCCTCAAACTGCCCCAACATACCATATTTGGTCGAAATCGGCCAAGCAGGAGCCGAGATACAGGTTGAAGGTTACCGGTTTGAAGGTCAAGGTCACCCCACGGATAAGCCCATGTTAATCCCCGGGTCGAACTACGTGCCCGTACCAAGTTTCGTCGAAATCGGTTCAGCCGTTTTCGAGTCCATCGCGGCCTGACACACAGACACACACACACACACTTTCCTCAAATATATATTAGACTAGCAGGTTAGCCCGCCACTGGCATGGTTCATCTCATGGCTTTGTTCGAAAAAGCAATTGCAACAGCTTCCGAGACACATATGCTGCACCTAGGTGTAAAATTTCGTCGAAATCCGCCAGTTTTACCCGATTTGACCTTGAATTGCTCAGTAGGCTTCAATATTCGACACGGCAATTGACTGCCACTGGGCCACGGACTGCCGTAACAGTTGATAATATGTTCACATTCGGCGGATCGGGCACTGCGGTCAGTCAAAAAACATAACGCGCACGCTATAACTCCGGTATCACTAACGTACGCGGCATAGGAAGGTTCATGTTAACTTCCGCCTGGATCCACGTGGCGTGACGTAATTCACAACCACGTGTATTTACCTCGAAAGTGTTAAAATAGCGCGACCGCGACACACACAATGGCCCGATAATGGGCACGCATTCCCTGGACATTCCCAGAAGATATTCATGGGGAGGTCAAGTGACCAATTTTGAAATTTGCTGGTCGCATTCGTTTGTAGGTCTGAAGAATTCTCGGCTAGATATTGTTACCAACATGACATATTTAAATTAATCCCGCCGTGCACCCCCGACACCAACGCGACATGTGTTGCGTTCTAAAAATAGGTCTATTGCAGTGGATTCGTATACTTGTCCCTGCTAGGTGTTGGGAATGTCGTCGCACAACACGCTCATGTCTGGATACAGTCTTACACGCACACACCCAGACCCAGACGTAAGAATCACATTACGCACATACGCTCTTTATCAACTACACTGCGGATAGGAACGCTCTTTAACTATCAACCCGATTAACCCCCGCAGTGCCGTTGACGGTGATTTTGATGATTGGGAGTGAAGAACGGGTGGTCGGAGCTTCTCCAAAACGCCGCGACGACCATTCCCGTGAGTTTTTACCTTTAGATTGGAAGTTTGGGCTCAATCAGTCCAGCCGTGTTCGAGTCTATAAAGGACAAACACATATATTTATATATTTACGGAAGTCTCAAATTATATAGTAGACTAGCCGATGAGCCCGACGTTGTCCGGGCTATTCAAAAACCAAATTTCAAGTCGATAGCTCAACCCAGCCCGACGTTGTCCGGGCTATTCAAGAAAACCAAATTTCAAGTCGATAGCTCTACCCGATTCCGAGTTCTCGTCTGCGCATGTGCGAAGCTGGCGTCGTACGGGCTCGGCGACCCGATAAAATTCGTATCCGGGGCAAGATACATTCACATACCAAATTTCAAGTCGATAGCTCCATCCGTTTCCGAGATCTCGTCTGTGCATGCGCGAAGCTGGCATCGCACGGGCTCGACGACCCGATACAATTCGTATCCGGGACAAGATACATTCACATAGCAAATTTCAAGTCGATAGCTCCACCCGTTTCCGAAATCTCGTCTGCGCATGCGCGAAGCGGGCGCCGCACGGGCTCGCCAATACGACAACGACGACCGCCTGGTCAAACTACACACACGTACCAAGTTTCGTCCCGATCGGTCGAGAATCGTAGATTTGTATAAATGAAAGACAAACAAACAAACAAACATACATACAGACAGAGGTCTTCAAAATATATATGAGACTAGCAGGTTAGCCCACCACTGGCGTGGTTCGTCAGAAACATGACATTTTTTAAATTATTGTTTTTAATAGAATTTCATTAATTTTTTTTAATTTAATTTTGTTTTTATTTTGTTTTTATTTTTTACATTAATTTTTTTAATTAATGTTTTAATTTAATTTTTGTTTTTCAATGAGTTAATTATGCCTTTATAATTTTTTAATTAATTTTTTTTTTTTTTAATGAGTTATTTCTGCCTTTTTAATCAAGAGAAATGATGGTACCCGTCCCTAAAAGAGGTATGATTTACGGTACATCGGGCAGAAAAACTGACCCGATGAAAATCTCCCCCGTTCCCAGGAACCCGTAAGTGCGACGACAGACATAAGAATCACACAAGACGCTCGTGTCTGGATACATACGCTCACGCGTGTATCCAGACATAAGATTCACACTACGCGCATACGATCTTTATCAACGAAACTGCGGATATTTAACTATCAACGCGATTAACCCCGCAATAAATCTCTCCGCATAGGAAAGCACTCAAAAGTATTGTTCCCGTATATCTCTCTGCATGATAAATTTTTTCGATGCTAAATTTCGAGCGATAACGTTGCGTTGAATTGTAAACAAACGCTCTTTTATAGCGACGCGTCATATACAAACGCTCATTAAATTATCACTTGATTAACCACCGCAGTGCCGTTTTTTGTGACTGAGAGTGGAGATGGGTACTCGGAGCTTGTCCAAAATGCGACGCCGACGATCCCCGTGGGATTTTACCCTTAGATAGGAAGTTTGAGCTCAATCTGACCTGCCGTTTTCGATTCTATGAAGTACACACACACACATATATATACGGAAGTCTCAAAATATATAGTAAGAAGATTAAGTCGGTGTTTATCACGTGGTGTGAACAAAGTCATCTGCGCTGTTTTTTCTTTGTCAATAACACCGTCGTGATATTGCCCTTAATATCTTTAAATAATTAATTTAGGCGGGTCGTCATAGGGATAGAAATTTGTAACGAAGGTTTCTTGGTCTAATTGTTTGCCGGAAAGTGTCCTGAATGAGTGTCTCACTCCAACTTCAGGAGTTGGAAATATCATGCCTGAAGTAATGGTTAGAGCACGAGAATTGTTCTTTACCAGAATCAATCGAGTCGGAGACGAGATTTATTCTGGTAAAGAACAATTCGCGTGCTCTGACCGACTTAGAGCACAATTGATACCACATAATGCAATGAACTGGAAATGTGCCGTGCGCTGGCCGCGATTGGACACAATGGCCAGTTAGCCACGCCCAAAAACGCGATTAACATGAACTGAATGTGAATAGATATGTCCGAAACAACACGGACTGTTCCCACTTTGAAGCGCCCGTGCGATTGTTTGTTATGAGTTGCGGGTGCCTAACAATGGGATAATCATTGAACTATTCCTTCGCCAGCCTTGGGAATTGGTGTACTTTACCAAAAATCAGGGAACGATTGCAACAATGGGATTGTGCTCTAATAAATGATATAGTTGGAAATTCCAGAGTGATTCAGACGACAACGGAGCTGGTTCTGTCCCCGGAAAGCTTGATTTTATTTGTGATTAGGGGGATGCATGTGGACAAGTTCGTCAGCTGCTTATATCTATCCATTCCATGACTTAAAACCCTGTGTTATCGTGCATATATAAGAGAATACCTTTGCCTAACAGTATATACCTTGACCTTTTAAGCCAGTTCATTCTCTTTATATACTCAAGGCTCCCTATATATGTGCATGGAAATTTCAGAGTGAAACGGGTTGAAGATCTTCCGGTTGTTTCAGGTTCCAACCAATATATCTACTGTAAATTATATCGTTTTTTGACCAGGATTCGAATATTCAAATATGTGACCCCGCCATATCAAATCCAGTCGTAAGTCGGGATTTTTTTTTACCCTGTGCCAATGCATTCTCTTATATATGCGAGTCGACCATAGGTCGCCTCGCATATATAAGAGAATGCATTGGCCTAACAATTTTTTATCATTTTTTTTAAATAAATGTTTCTTACAATTTTTAGGACATAAAATAAAAAAACATCCATTACCCTGCAGGGAGCCCCACACATATATAGAATCATATAGACGAGTGTCGTCTGCTCATGTTTGTCTGGGGCTCTATATGGGTGAAATTATTATTATTCGAATATTCAGATATGTTCAGCAGACCTGTATTAATTAGTGTGCATCAATGTTGATGTTGTTATATGAATTAGGTAGCAATACACGATTTCCAGCAATTTTGGCAACCTGGGAGGGGGTACTGTACTTCAAATCAATGCTGAGCCATTATCTTTGGCATAGGTCCCATCAAGCATGTTTTAATTTCAACAGAAATTTTAGGTGTAATCATTGTCTGTACTTTAGCTTCTTCGTACAATTTGTCATTGAATTATGCCCCTTGGTTTGCACACACGAAACGCTCAATTTTACCCATTTTTTTTACTCAATTTGGCCATTTTCAACCCAAAAACAGACAATGATAGAGCGAATGTCAGTAAATAAGATTCTTCCACCTGATAGAGCTATGTTAGAGCTAAAACATATTTGAAATTGAAAATAAGTTATCGTATCAATTTGAAAAAAATGTCTTGCGAGCCCAGATGACAGAATTCAGTGGAGAGAAATCGGGCTAATTTACTGTAACCAATAACACAGAGTTGGCCCTCACTGAATGCGAAAACCCTGTTGCATATCCAAAATTTTCACTTTTTTTGAGAACTTTCCCAGTTTTGTAAAATAAATAAACCTTCAAACCAGTAATCACACAGTTAACACAGGCTACACTGGCTGTTATGACCCCATATACTTATTTTTCTATTTTTCAGACCCCCTACAACCCGTGAAATCATGTACTGCTACCTTAGCGTGCAAATAAATTACAGAGCTATATATACCTTCTTCTTTTTTACAGCCATGCAGGAAAAACAACTTTAACAAAATCCGATATGGTTGTTAAGCAAAATGGAAACATAATTTGGGTGCCGCCAATCCACATCGTTGCTAGGTGTGAGATGACCATAGAGGATTTCCCTTACGACAGACACGAGTGCTCGGCTAAATTCGGATCATGGGTCTATAACGCGAAGCAAGTTAAGCTTAACATGACCGAGTATCCATTCGATACCTACTACATGTTATCAAACCCTCGATGGCATCTCTATGGAATTTCGACTTCTATCCACAAAAGGAAATATGACTGCTGCCCAGAAGAATACGAAGACATTGAGTTTGCATTCGTGTTAAACAGGAAGCGAGGAGCCATGACGTCCGGCTTCATCGCACCAGCTGTCCTTATTGCAATCCTCGTCCCCTTCCAATTTTTGGTGCACCCAGATGCCAAAGAGAGGATGACATACTGTAAGTAGAATCAACCCGCTATCAGTTATAAAATATATTCATTGGAATGTGTTATTATTCATATGAAGTCATGTTTAAAATGAGCAGACAGCCAGACGAAAAGATAATATTCTGTTAAAGAATATAAGAAAAAAATATTAAAATTCAAAAAAATAATAACAAATGATGAAAAATTGTTAGGCCAATGCATTCTCTTATATATGCGAGGCGACCTATGGTCGACTCGCATATATAAGAGAATGCATTGGCACAGGGTATATGGGTTGATACAAAAATCGGACCTGGCACTGAAAGGGTTAAACAATTTTGAAAACAAAATATGACATGCAACAAGGCCAATACATACAGAATAATAATATTTTGTTGTTGAAAAATTAACAGAAGGATTCGTAACCCTATATATTCCAATATGTTTTGTTATATTGTATACCACATGATGTTGATCATCCCTCCTTTCCACATCCCTGACACATACTTCCTGCGTCAGATTGGAACCACATTGCAAGAGGTAACTTCTTATTTGTACGGTCAGTTGTACCCTTTTCGATTTCGCATGGAATTAACACTGCACTGGTCATGGTAGTAGAAGTTTACAAAAATTACATAGTGGCGATCATTGGCAACCTTTTAAAACCATGCACCGTCACTATACACTCATGTTGTTATCAACACTATGGCAGCACGTTAGCTTATATATTAGCATGACCAATTCGATGCAAAACATATTTCCTTGCTTCCTTCGTCTTGGTATGATTCGCATGATTCCGTTCTGCTTATCCAAATGAATGTAATTGTAATCTTAGTCCGGGATGCCACATTGCGTTGGCTATCGTATTGTCAGAGTGCTAATTTTTTGACAATTATTTCATTGTTAATCTACATTGATTTGACTGTATCAGATGTTCGTTTCTATAGAATTTGCGTTATAGGTTCGTTTCTTTGTTAGGTTAGGCTTTCTCGCAATTCCGACGCTTTCTTTGTATTAATCAGCTTGCTTTTCATATGCAACTTGTCAATTCTTGCCCAAGCATGTGCTCATTAATTACCATTCATCTCACGTATTCTTAGCTTTACTTTTAATAATTAATTATTTG
Organism: Siphonodentalium dalli; assembly: GCA_032622095.1. NCBI lineage: Eukaryota > Metazoa > Mollusca > Scaphopoda > Gadilida > Siphonodentaliidae > Siphonodentalium > Siphonodentalium dalli. Next base: position 204,751,970 of record CP136067.1, read on the forward strand.
TCAAACTTTTAATGCCACTGTGGGGTGATCGGATATTTTATCATACACATTTGTTAATCTAATCCCGCGTCGTTAATTCACACCTGTGCATGCTTTGTATATAAGAATGTATAAAACTGTGTTATGTTACTTTATTTTCCGGAACTCCGCCTTTCAGTCACTTCACATATTACAACCGGAGTTCCGATTGTTGTGTGGACCGCTTCCAACTATACCGGAATGTCCGTATATTTCTAGTGTAAAAAATAAATGCTAATTCCCCAGAAAGACTCAACCTTGATTCAACCCGAAATCAGCTCTATCAAAGTATGTTAGAATCATAATAAATTAACGAAGAACGCCAAATCAAGTCAAGTCTTCAATCCCATGCATTCGCCCAAGCAGCAAGTAAAGTCCATTAATTCTACAACACATAACGTACAAGTATATATTATGCAACACAAGCAGCTAGCGTAGACCATTCTTTCATTCAGGCACTGTCTACGACCCCATGTTGGCTGCTGTTTTCTTCTTATGATAAACATTAACATTGACCTTCCATTTTAGATATTGCTTCTGTATTGTGGTAACAGTTGACCTTGGCTTTTCGTTTTAGATAGTGTCTTCATGCAACTGATATTGTTTTTTTTTGTAAAAAATTGACCTTGACATTTCGTTTTAAAGTAATATCTTTATGTTGACTGATGATGTGTTATCGTGGCAATATTTCAGGCATCGCTCTGCTGTTGGCTGCTGCTGTTTTCTTATTTGGACTTGAGCAATCATTCAACACAAACTTCGCGACGATGCCTAATATCAGTAAGTATATAGAACTGGCGGACATACATACCGACCTGGGACAGATTGACGTACAGAATGCACGCAGACATAGATAATGACAGAGATAGAGACAGAGAGTGAGCAAGAGGGAGTGAGGGAGAGCGAGAGGGGAGAAATGGAGAGAGGGAGGGAGTGATATGGGGAGAGAGTGAGAGAGTGAGAGATGGGAAAAGGGGAGAGGGGGAGAGGGAGAGAATGAGAGAGGAGAGAGAGGAAGAGAGGGGAGTGGCGATGGAGAGAGCGGGAGAGGGAGAGGATGAGAGGGTGAAATGTGGAGGGGAGAGATAGAGAGTGAGAGAGGGCAGGAAGAGAGGGGAGGGAGGGAGAGCGACGGGGGAGATGAGTAGAGAGGGAGAGAGGGTACGATGATAGAGAGAGGGGAGTTAAGGAGAGAGAGAGTTATGGAGAGAGAGAGAGTGAGCGAGAGTGAGTGAGTTAAGGAACGAGAGATATAGTTTGGGAGAGAGAGAGAGCGTTTGGGAGCGAGAGAGAGTTAGGGGAGAGAGAGAGAGTTAGGGGAGATATAGAGAGTTAGACAGAGAGAGAGAGAGAGGGTTAGTGGGATAGAGTGAGTTAGGGAGCGAGATAGATAGAGTTGGGGAGAGGGAGTGCGTTAGGAAGCGAGAGGGTGCGTTAGGAAGTGAGTGAGTTAGGGAGGGAGAGAGCGTTAGTGCGCGAGAGATAGCGTTAGAGTGCGAACGTAAGGGAGCGCGAGGGAGCGTTAGGGAGAGAGAGCGAGCGTTAGGGAGCGCAAGGGAGCGGGAGAGAGAGAGGGAGTGATATGGGGAGAGAGTGAGAGAGTGAGAGATGGGAAAAGGGGAGAGGGAGGGAGAGAATGTGAGAGGAGAGAGAGGAAGAGAGGGGAGTGGCGATGGAGAGCGGGAGAGGGAGAGGGTGAGAGGGTGAAATGTGGAGGGGAGAGATAGAGAGTGAGAGAGGTCAGGAAGAGCGGGGAGGGGAGATGAGTAGAGAGGGAGAGAGGGTACGATGATAGAGAGAGGGGAGTTAAGGAGAGAGAGAGTTATGGAGAGAGAGAGAGAGTGAGCGAGAGTGAGTGAGTTAAGGAACGAGAGATATAGTTTGGGAGAGAGAGAGAGAGCGTTTGGGAGCGAGAGAGAGTTAGGGGAGAGAGAGAGAGTTAGGGGAGATATAGAGAGTTAGACAGAGTGAGAGAGAGAGGGTTAGTGGGATAGAGTGAGTTAGGGAGCGAGATAGATAGAGTTAGGGAGAGCGAGTGCGTTATGAAGCGAGAGGGTGCGTTAGGAAGTGAGTGGGTTAGGGAGGGAGAGAGTGTTAGTGCGCGAGAGATAGCGTTAGAGTGCGAACGTTAGGGAGCGCGAGGGAGCGTTAGGGAGAGAGAGAGCGAGCGTTAGGGAGCGCAAGAGAGTGGGAGAGAGAGAGCGTAAGGGAGAGATAGAGCGTTAGGGAGAGAGAGCGAGCGTTAGGGAGCGCAAGAGAGCGGGAGAGAGAGAGAGGGAGTGATATGGGGAGAGAGTGAGAGAGTGAGAGATTGGAAAGGGAGAGTGGGAGAGAATGAGAGAGGAGAGAGAGGAAGAGAGGGGAGTGGCGATGGAGAGAGCGGGAGAGGGAGAGTGTGAGAGGGTGAAGAGATAGAGAGTGAGAGAGGGCAGGAAGAGCGGGGAGGGGAGATGAGTAGAGAGGGAGAGAGGGTACGATGATAGAGAGAGGGGGAGTTAAGGAGAGAGAGAGAGTTATGGAGAGAGAGAGTGAGAGTGAGCGAGAGTGAGTGAGTTAAGGAACGAGAGATATAGTTTGGGAGCGAGAGAGAGTTATGGAGAGAGAGAGTGAGAGTGAGCGAGAGTGAGTGAGTTAAGGAACGAGAGATATAGTTTGGGAGCGCGAGTGAGTGAGTTAAGGAACGAGAGAGAGCGTTTGGGAGCGAGAGAGAGTTAGGGGAGATATAGAGAGTTAGACAGAGAGAGAGAGAGAGAGAGAGGATTAGTGGGATAGAGTGAGTTAGGGAGCAAGATAGATAGAGTTAGGGAGAGCGAGTGCGTTATGAAGCGAGAGGGTGCGTTAGAAAGTGAGTGAGTTAGGGAGGGAGAGAGCGTTAGTGCGCGAGAGATAGCGTTAGAGTGCGAACGTTAGGGAGCGCGATGGAGCGTTAGGGAGGGAGAGCGAGCGTTAGGGAGCGCAAGAGAGCGGGAGAGAGAGAGAGAGAGAGAGCGTAAGGGAGAGATCGAGCGTTAGGGAGAGGGGGTACGATGATAGAGAGAGAGAGGGGGAGTTAAGGAGAGAGAGAGAGAGTGAGAGTGAGCGAGAGTGAATGAGGTAAGGAACGAGATATAGTTAGGGAGATAGAGAGCGTTAGGGAGTGAGAGAGTTAGGGGAGATATAGAGAGTTATACAGAGAGAGAGAGAGGGTTAGTGGGAGAGAGTGGGTTAGGGAGCGAGATAGAGTTAGGGAGAGCGAGTGCGAGAGATAGCGTTAGAGTGCGAGCGTTGGGGGAGAGATAGCGTTAGAGTGCGAGCGTTGGGCGAGAGAGAGAGAGAGAGAGAGAGAGAGGGTTAGTGGGATAGAGTGAGTTAGGGAGCGAGATAGATAGAGTTAGGGAGAGGGAGTGCGTTAGGAAGCGAGAGGGTGCGTTAGGAAGTGAGTGAGTTAGGGAGGGAGAGAGCGTTAGTGCGCGAGAGATAGCGTTAGAGTGCGAACGTAAGGGAGCGCGAGGGAGCGTTAGGGAGAGAGAGCGAGCGTTAGGGAGCGCAAGGGAGCGGGAGAGAGAGGGAGTGATATGGGGAGAGAGTGAGAGAGTGAGAGATGGGAAAAGGGGAGAGGGAGGGAGGGAGAGAATGAGAGAGGAGAGAGAGGAAGAGAGGGGAGTGGCGATGGAGAGCGGGAGAGGGAGAGGGTGAAATGTGGAGGGGAGAGATAGAGAGTGAGAGAGGTCAGGAAGAGCGGGGAGGGGAGATGAGTAGAGAGGGAGAGAGGGTACGATGATAGAGAGAGGGGAGTTAAGGAGAGAGAGAGTTATGGAGAGAGAGAGAGTGAGCGAGAGTGAGTGAGTTAAGGAACGAGAGATATAGTTTGGGAGAGAGAGAGAGAGCGTTTGGGAGCGAGAGAGAGTTAGGGGAGAGAGAGAGAGTTAGGGGAGATATAGAGAGTTAGACAGAGAGAGAGAGATAGGGTTAGTGGGATAGAGTGAGTTAGGGAGCGAGATAGATAGAGTTAGGGAGAGGGAGTGCGTTAGGAAGCGAGAGGGTGCGTTAGGAAGTGAGTGAGTTAGGGAGGGAGAGAGCGTTAGTGCGCGAGAGATAGCGTTAGAGTGCGAACGTAAGGGAGCGCGAGGGAGCGTTAGGGAGAGAGAGCGAGCGTTAGGGAGCGCAAGGGAGCGGGAGAGAGAGAGGGAGTGATATGGGGAGAGAGTGAGAGAGTGAGAGATGGGAAAAGGGGAGAGGGAGGGAGGGAGAGAATGAGAGAGGAGAGAGAGGAAGAGAGGGGAGTGGCGATGGAGAGCGGGAGAGGGAGAGGGTGAGAGGGTGAAATGTGGAGGGGAGAGATAGAGAGTGAGAGAGGTCAGGAAGAGCGGGGAGGGGAGATGAGTAGAGAGGGAGAGAGGGTACGATGATAGAGAGAGGGGAGTTAAGGAGAGAGAGAGTTATGGAGAGAGAGAGAGTGAGCGAGAGTGAGTGAGTTAAGGAACGAGAGATATAGTTTGGGAGAGAGAGAGAGAGCGTTTGGGAGCGAGAGAGAGTTAGGGGAGAGAGAGAGAGTTAGGGGAGATATAGAGAGTTAGACAGAGAGAGAGAGAGAGAGGGTTAGTGGGATAGAGTGAGTTAGGGAGCGAGATAGATAGAGTTAGGGAGAGCGAGTGCGTTATGAAGCGAGAGGGTGCGTTAGGAAGTGAGTGGGTTAGGGAGGGAGAGAGTGTTAGTGCGCGAGAGATAGCGTTAGAGTGCGAACGTTAGGGAGCGCGAGGGAGCGTTAGGGAGAGAGAGAGCGAGCGTTAGGGAGCGCAAGAGAGTGGGAGAGAGAGAGCGTAAGGGAGAGATCGAGCGTTAGGGAGAGAGAGCGAGCGTTAGGGAGCGCAAGAGAGCGGGAGAGAGAGAGAGGGAGTGATATGGGGAGAGAGTGAGAGAGTGAGAGATTGGAAAGGGAGAGTGGGAGAGAATGAGAGAGGAGAGAGAGGAAGAGAGGGGAGTGGCGATGGAGAGAGCGGGAGAGGGAGAGTGTGAGAGGGTGAAGAGATAGAGAGTGAGAGAGGGCAGGAAGAGCGGGGAGGGGAGATGAGTAGAGAGGGAGAGAGGGTACGATGATAGAGAGAGGGGGAGTTAAGGAGAGAGAGAGAGAGTTATGGAGAGAGAGAGTGAGAGTGAGCGAGAGTGAGTGAGTTAAGGAACGAGAGATATAGTTTGGGAGCGAGAGAGAGTTATGGAGAGAGAGAGAGTGAGAGTGAGCGAGAGTGAGTGAGTTAAGGAACGAGAGATATAGTTTGGGAGCGCGAGTGAGTGAGTTAAGGAACGAGAGAGAGCGTTTGGGAGCGAGAGAGAGTTAGGGGAGATATAGAGAGTTAGACAGAGAGAGAGAGAGAGAGAGAGAGAGAGAGCGCGTTAGGGAGACAGATAAGAGATAGGGAGAGGTTTCAAGTATGAAATTTACAGCTGTTGAAATTTTATAGCTGGGTCCCCGATTCTAATATTTATGATGCATTTCGAATTATTTTCAGTGACACATTATATGGTAACTGTGGGCGTCATCGTCGTTTCCATGTTGATATCAGTGTTCCATTTGCTGATGTATAATCGAGGTGGGAGACACGGCAAACTTCCTTGCTGTTTGAAGAGCGTGAGTAATCCTACTGTTATTATATCCCCTATCAATCAGTCACCAACTATTCACGCTTGTCAATTTATTATTTGAAGATGTCTCGCTTTAGAGTGCACGTGTTTTTGGTTTTAATAAATTTGTATGGATAAACAAAATATGAACACATTATATTGCAACATACATTACAATTGTTGGCTACATTCGGTTACAATAATGATCATGTTTACAATGAAGTGGAAGCACAAATGGGAGTATCGCTAGATCATGCCACGAATCTCTGCTCTGGCTGACGCCCGAAGAGATCATATTCCACCAGTATAAAACCCGGGAACTTTTTTAAGTTTTGACAAGGAACCTTATAAAGTCGAAAAAATAACGCGGATATGTATTTCTTTGTTAATACATGTTGCTTAATAATTTATATACGCAAAGGTCACAGCTCGAGATTATATCATTTACTTGACTTTTGAGACCCGTTTCCGTGATAAATGTTCATTTTCTTCCATGTAATAAAAGTCCGATAGCATAAGCGACCCAACGCGGAAGCAATTCTATCAACACATATCGACATATACATAGCCCCCACAGCTGCGTATAAACACATCGACATATACATAGCCCCCACACCTGGGTATAAACACATATCGACATATACATAGCCCCCACAGCTGGGTATAAACACATATCGACATATACATAGCCCCCTCCCACAGCTGGGTATAAACACACATCGACATATACATAGCCCCCGCAGCTTGATATTAACACACATCGACATATACATAGCCCCCACAATTGGGTATAAACACATATCGACATATACATAGCCCCCTCAGCTGGGTATAAACACATATCGACATATACATAGGCCCCACAGTTGGGTATAAACACATATCGACATATACATAGCCCCCACAGCTGGATATAAACACATATCGACATAAACATAGCCCCCACAGCTGGATATAAACACATATCGACATAAACATAGCCCCCACAGCTGGGTATAAACACATATCGACAAATACATAGCCCCCATAGCTGGGTATAAACACATATCGACATATACATAGCCCACACGGCTGGGTATAAACACACATCGACATATACATAGCCCCCACAGCTGGGTATAAACACATATCGACATATTCATAGCCCACACAGCTGGGTATAAACACATATATGTATCGGCATATACATAGCCCCAACAGCTGGGTGTCATGTTATGCCGGGTATACACACGTCCGCCCGAAGGTAGATTTTTATCACAAAACTAGAAAAACTCTCCGATTCGGTAGATGGAATAAAATGGTCCTGCATTACGCTATATACCTGTGTCAATGAGAGTTTCGGATGATATCTTGCAATAAATAGGTTAATAGTTTAAACATATTTATTTGTTCATAAATTGGTTTATGACAAAAGGGATTGGAGGACAAGTGTTAGAATCACTTAGAATACCCTCCTCTCCCTAGTATAATACACTGACAAATATTAACATTGAAGGCGAACAAACACAAGGTTATATAATATACATATATATAATGAACAATATATGAACACAATAAACATAATGGAGATTGTGGAGTAGAATCGGAAGTTCGGTACAGTGACGAGATGGGTTGAGTGTGTGTATGCTTCATAAACACGTCGGTGATCATTCCCGCGCAACAAGTAAAAATACGATAGTACATGCATGTATCAATTATTCAGCGCCATAACAAGGGCGTAACTGGGATATATATTACATAGGAAAGAAGGTTCAAATATAGAATATATTCTATTATAAGTAGATTTTAAGCAGGCAATTCTTCAAGGATTGTCCACTTATAAATGGACAATCGGTACCTAAAATGGTCATTAATAAATGGACAATCCAACCACGCGTGGCACGCGAGCTTGGGATTGTCCACTAAATGAAGTCATGTTTTGGTAATCCTGCATGTTAGCTTCATATTTAATATGAAGGGCAATAACTCTATAAATAATATTAATTTGCTAAATAACGGTGATTTGTATGAGAAGAAGTGTTTTTGACGAAATAACGGAGATATTTGAAGAAGAGTTGTTGACGAAATAACGGAAATATTCGAAGAAGAGTTTTTAATCACATATTGTATTTATACATGTAAAATGATATCATAAGCACATATTGTAATTCGAATGTTTTCGAATTGGAAAAATCTCTCACGGAAACCATAGACAACACTACGTATCAACACCGAGAAAGTGAAAAAGTGACACATTATTTCGTGCTTATAGTACTTTCATACATCATCAGTTTTCTGTAGAATATTCAGGACATACTGTAAGCTCATTGGCACTACCAGCATAGTAATGCTGCCAAAGCTATGTTATACCCATACCATGCGGCCTAAACAATCCAAACATGTAGGCTATTGTTTTTCATTTTTGGCAACTTTCGGGAGCCGTCACCCCAGTTTTCTGCTAGTTTCTACTATCATTTGTGTTCTTTCTATTCGCTGTCGTTTCCCATATTCGTATACAGGGCCAGGAACATATACCCACTGTTAGTCTCTAACCCAAAGCAGTTTTGATTACAAAATGTATTTCAAACAGGTATAACGGTTTGTCCGATGGAATAAATTAGTGGATGAGCTGTAGAAATTCAGACTGCATCTAAAACAATCACTGGCCGAAAAAATCTCGTATTTATAAAAGAACACTAGCAGATTAGCCCGCCACTGGCGGGATTGGTCCCATGGCTTTGGTCGAATCATTAAACTTTGGTTGATCCATTAATTTTTGTTTTTCAATGTAACCCCGTACAGGCACGACAAAATAACCCGACAAAATATTCCCCGTCCCGAGTTGACCATACATAAGAAATTTCACGTCGTTGTCACCGATGACGACCGAGATATCGCCCAAGGTCATTTGTGGGTACCCATTTCAAGGTCAAGGTTACCTCAGGCGGACAAACTGTCCCGACGAAAATCTCCCCCGTTCTTTGGAACCCCTAAGTGCGAAATTTCGTCTCAATGTTTTTAAGATGCGCTTATGTTAACATTAAATTTGTTATTATAAGTCTTCACACGACATGGATAGTTCATACATCAACTTAACAATCGTTCTTGACAGACATTGGACGATCGGTCCAACAGCGAAATAGCATACGATGATAATATGGTATGTTTTCGCTCTTGCGTATATCGCGACATTCCGTAAACTTTGAGGTTTTTTTATAATAACTAATAGATTGTCATGATATTGAAGCATTTGGGGAATGATGTATATTCTTGAATAAACGAAGGTGGTGAATTAGTCTGCACTTTAACACATATTTGTGTGTATTTTACGATTAGCCGACGAACGTGCGATAACGTTGTCGGCTCTTCGTAAGTTATAACACTATACATTACGTATCGTTCAATTAATGCGAAATAAACAATCGGCTATCTTAACAATCGGACACTAAACTCATGCATTTTCACTTGTGACACATACAGATGATAAGGAGACAGTTTTTAAATGGTCAGATCCGAATATAAAATTGAATACGATATACTAACGTTTCCAATACGTTGTGTGAATTTAGAGTTGTCCTTCCTGCATCGGGTCACACACACCAAAGAGACAATTTAACCCATGAATACCAAGGACGGTGGCAGGGCGAAGGGTGAAGGAGTGTTCGGACGTTGTCAGAAGCGGTGCGATGACACTTATCGTGGCTTTTTACCCTTAGATAGGAAGTTTGGGCTCAATCGGTAAAGCCGTTTTCGAGTCTATAAAGGATATACAAACACACATATATATATATACATATATACGGAAGTGTCAAAATACTAGCAGATTAGCCCGCCACTGGCGGGATTGGTCCCATGGCTTTGGTCGATCCATTAATTTTTGTTTTTCAAGGTAACCCCGTACATGCACGCCGACAATGTTCGCCGTCCCGAGTTGACCATACATAACAAATTTCACGTCCCTGCGGCGATGACTCACTAACGGTATGATTTAACATGAAGTCAAATTTATGCTCTCAAACGCCCTAATATATATATTAAAAAAAACTCGCAGAGCCCTATCTCAATGTATTTTACATGTCTGGACACAGGCACAAGAATCACACTACAAAAACAGGGAAACAGCGACGTCCGTGCGATAATTCAGCTTGGGAAATCGAAATACAAGGCGGATCAAGAAAGTGCGGACCCGTTTCAAGGTCAATGTCACCTCAGGCGAACAAACTGGCCCGACGAAAATCTCCCCCGTCCCTTGGAAGCCCTAAGTACGAAATTAGATATCCCCAGTTTCCAAAAGCAAAAGATATCAGGTAGTACTGGTCAAATATGGACCCTGGTGCCTATTATGTAACAGCTCAGAAAACACTCGCAGAGCCCTAAAATTTATTAACATAGGATTTCCCATTCAAATCGATTTATGTCGATAAAACTCTTATTTTTCAAAAGTTTAAGCTGAGACTTCGTGTGTCTGCGTGTAATACTTATGTATTCTTAAAACGACAGAGTCCAACACGTAATTATGTTTTAGATGGAAGAAATTAAATTATTTCGATGCTAAATTTCCAGCGTGGACTGTGCGTTGATATTGTAAACAAACTTTTCTCAGGTGTCGTTTTGGTCAAACTATCACTTTTTCGACGGGGAGAGCTGATCCGAATAATATCTAAGATGTATATAGATAGAATTATCGAAATAATTTGACCGATTAGGGTGCATTTTAAGAGAATCGAGTGGAGAAACTTTAATTTAACAGTGTATCGAAGAAAATGTTTTTGTATGATGTATATAGGCGAAGTAACTCTAACATTTCGGCAAGTATTTAACCCATCAATTCCAAGGACGGTGGCATAACGAAGAGTGAAGGAGTTCTCGGATGTTCTCAGAAGCAGTGCGATGACACTTCTCGTGGCTTTTTACCCTTAGATAGGAAGTTTGGGCTCAATCGGTCGAGCCGTTTTCGAGTCTATAAAGGATATATATACATATGGATATATATATTCCGTAAGTCTCAAATTTTATAGTAGACTAGCAGAATCGCCCTCCACTGGCGGGATTGGTCCCATGGCTTTGGTCGATCCATTATTTTTTGTTTTTCAAAGTAACCCCGCACAGGCACGTCAAAATAACCCGAGAAAAATATTCACCGTCCCGAGTTGACCATACATAACAAATTTCACGTCGATGTCACCGCTGACGACCTAGATATCGCCGAAGGTCATTTGTGGGTACCGATTCAAGGTCAATGTCGCATCAGGGGACAAACTGACCCGACGAAAATCTCCCCCGTCTCTTGGAAGCCCTAAGTAGGAAAATGTCGTCTCGATATCCCCAGTTTCCGCTCGATACCCCCAGTTTCCGCTCGATATCCCCAGTTTCCTCTCGATATCCCCAGTTTCCGAGACTGTATTGACCAGAATGTGATAAAGGCAAATATTTGTATAATTGAAGATGTACTATACTCCAACTCTCACATTGACCAAATATCTCGGACATAATTAACTAATACTGAAGTTATCAATCAGAAACCATCTCGGATGGAGGGACGGACGGACATGCTGATTAATATACCAAATCTATCCGGGGACAATATGAATATATATAAATAAATATGAATGACAAATGGTTGCTTGGGTATAATACAGGTAACAATTCTAAGATAAATGGTACCCGTACATTCCACATTTTTTTAATAAAACGACTCAGTTCTGGTTATCAGGTTCATGGAACCACAAACCAACTGTCTACATTACATTGAATATTCGGCCCATTTCGCAACAATGAAATAGTGCATAATGATAAGATGTTGGTCACCTTGCCTATATCGCGGCGTTGCGAACACTTTGGGGTTTTGTTATAATAACTAATAGATTGTCATGATATTGAAGCATTTGGGGAAAGATATGTAAAGGTCAGATTATACCTACACATTCCACATACAATTCGCTTAATTTTGGTGTTTCATATTTTTTATTACACGAAGGTGGTGAATTAGTCTGCACTTTAACACATATTTATGTATATTTTACGATCACGTGACGAACGTGTAATGACGTTGTAGGCTCTTCGCAATATATAACACTTTACATTACGTGTCGCCCAATTAATGCCAAATAAACAATCGGTTGATGTTAACAATCTGTCAATAAACGCATACATTTTCACTTGTGACACATACAGATGATAAGGAGACATTTTTAAATGGTAAGATCTGAATAGAACATAACAAATTTCACGTAGTAAATACGTTGTGTGAATTTAGAGTTATCCTTCCGGCATCGGGTCGCACACATCAAAGAGCCCATTTAACACATGAATTCCAACGACGGTGGCATGGTGCTCGGACGTTCTCAGACGCGGTGCGAGTTTCATTCCATTGGACCTTTACCCTTAGATAGGAAGTTTGGGCTCAATCGGTCGAGCCGTTTTCGAGTCTATAGAGGATATACATACATATATACATATATATATATACGGAAGTTTCAAAATATATAGTAGAGTAGCTGGTGGACCCGACGTTGTCCGGGCTATTCAAAAACCAAATTTCAAGTTGATAGCTCCCTCGTTTCCGAGATCTGGTCTCCGCATGCGCAAAGCTGGCGTCGCACGGGCTCGGCGACCCGATAAAATTTGTACCCGGCGCAAGATACATTCACATAGCAAATTTCAAGTCGATAGCTCCACCCGTTTCCGAGATCTCGTTTGCGCATGCGCTGCACGGGCGTCACACGGGCTCGCCAATACGACAACGACCACCGCCTGGTAAAACTACAAACCCGTACCAAGTTTCGTCCCGATCGGTCGAGAATCGTAGATTTGTATTAAGGACATACAGACATACAGACATACAGACAAACAGATTGTATCAAAATATATAGGAGACTAGCCGATGAGCCCGACGTTGTCCGGGCTATTCAAAAACCAAATTTCGTCGATAGCTCCACCCGTTTCCGAGATCTGGTCTGCGCATGCGCGAAGCTGGAGTCGCACGGGCTCGTCGACCCGATAAAATTTGTACCCGGCGCAAGATACATTCACACAGCACATTTCAAGTAGATAGCTCCACCCGTTTCCGAGATCTCGTCTGCGCATGCGCTGCACGGGCATCGCACGGGCTCGCCAATACGACAACGACAACCGCCTGGTCAAACTACACACACGTACCAAGTTTCGTCCCGATCGGTCGAGAATCGTATATTTGTATAAAGGACATACAGACAGACAGACATACAGACAGATTGTATCAAAATATATAGGAGACTAGCAGATTAGCCCGGCACTGGCGGGATTGGTCCCATCCTTTCATCCGTCGAATGGCGCGATTTGAACTTGAATTGACCATTGTGAAGGTCAAGGTCAGGTCGGGGTAACAATTTAACCCATTTTGCGAAAATCCGTCACTTTTACCCGATTTGACCACGAAGTGACCATTTTGAAGGTCAAGGTCAAGTCCGGGTCACGATTTAACCCATTTTGCGAAAATAAGTCTGTTTTACCCGATTTGACCTTGAATTGACCATTTTGAATGTCAAGGTCAGGTCGGGGTCACGATTTGTTTCGCCCAAAACAGTTCCCGGACAAAAGTACTCATAGGTATCAAATTTCGTCGAAATCCGTCCGTTTTACTCGATTTGACATTGAATTGTCCATTTTGAAGGTCAAGGTCATGTCCGGGTCACGATTTAACCCATTATGTGAAAATCCGTCTGTTTTACCCGATTTGACCATTTTGAAGGTCAAGGCCAGGTCGGGGTCACGATTTGTCCCGTCCAAAAACAGTCCCGGACAAAAGTATCCCTAGGTATCAAATATCGTCGAAATCCGTCTGTTTAACCGATTTGACCTTGAATTGACCATGTTGAAGATCAAGGTCAGGTCGGGGTCTCGATTTGACCAGTCGAAAACACTCCCCGGAAAAAGTACTCCTAGGTATCAAATTTCGACGAAATCCGTCCGTTTTACCCGATTTGACCTCGAATTGACCATTATGAAGGTCAAGGTCAGGTCGGGGTCACGATTTGACTGGTTCAAAACACTCCCCGGTCAAAATCACCCCTAGTTATCAAATTTTGTCCAAATCCGTGAGTTTTAGCAGATTTGACCTTGAATTGACCATTTTGAAGGTCAAGGTCAGGTCGGACGTTCTCAGAAGCGGTGCGAGGTGACTTCTCGTGGCTCTTCATCCGTATATAGGAAGTTTGGGCTCAATCGGTCGAACCGTTTTCTAGTCTTTTAAGGACGGACATATATATGGAAGTCTCAAAATATATAGTAGACTAGCAGGTAGCCCGCCACCGGCGGCTTGTCCGAAACATGACATTTTTTGTTTTTCAATGAGTTAATTGTGCCTTTTTAATTAAGAGAAATTATGGTACCCGTCCCTAAAAGAGGTATGATTTAAGGTACATCGGGCGGAAAAAACTGACCCGATGAAAATTTTCCCCGTTCCTTGGAACGACAGACATAAGAATATCACAATACGCATTTTTGAATGAGTTAATTCTGTCTTTTTAATCAAGAGGAATTATGATACCCGTCCCTAAAAGAGGTATGCCAACAATGTGGTTGTTGTTGGCATTCACATTGCCATAAAGCGAAAATAGCATTGTGTGTATTTAGTAATTTTAACTAAATATTTTCTCGCCAACAAAGTCCAACAAAGTCGTTGTTGTTGGCATTCACGGGTTGGGGTGACCCGACCTTTACGGCATGGTCAAAGGACAAGTGGAAGTCCCGTCAGATTCGGGGACGTATCACACCGCCTCGTATTTTCTGAAGTTTCACAAGCCAGATAAGTCTGCGGGAGTTAGCACTAATTGAGGGGTGGACATTTATAGCTTTAAAATATGAAGGTATCGAAAATAGATTAAGATTTGCAGCCGTAACAAAAAATGTATATATCCGAAATTGTAAATTCTATATTTTGGAAGGTATTAGCAAGTTTTGGCCTCAACGAGTTTATGAGTTTGAAGTCAATATGGATATAAAAATATACATATACAGATATAAAAAAATGTAGAGTTACGCCTCTTGGATGGCGAGCGAATCGATAGCGAATGCCAAATTTCAAGTCGATAGCTCCACCCGTTTCCGAGATCTCGTCTGCGCATGCGCTGCACGGGCGTCGCACGGGCTCGCCAATACGACAACGACAACCGCCTGGTGAAACTACACCCACGTACCAAGTTTCGTCCCGATCGGTCGAGAATCGTAGATTTGTATGAAGTACAAATATACACACATATATACGGAAGTCTCAAAATATATAGTACTAGCAGGTTAGCCCGCCACCGGCGGCTTGTCCGAAACATGACATTTTTTAAATATTTTTTTTTAATTTGTAGCTTCACGCGTTTCAATAAGAAAAATTTGTACCCGGTAGCTCCACCCGTTTCCGAGATCTGGTCTGCGCATGCGCGAAGCTGGCGTCGCACGGACTCGGCGAACCGATAAAATTTGTACCCGGCGCAAGATACATTCACATAGCAAATTTCAAGTCGATAGCTCCACCCGTTTCCGAGATCTCGTCTGCGCATTCTCTGCACGGGCGTCGCACGGGCTCGCCAATACGACAGCGACGACCACCTGGTCAAACTACACTCACGTACCAAGTTTCGTCCCGATCGGTCGAGGTGTTGGTATCTGATGCAAAAGACGAAATTGTGAGTGTTGGTCAATAGTCCCCGCCGTGAACCTCATCGTCGCAAAGAGCGGACAGTCAATTAACCCCGTTGTGAACCTCAATCAACAACGCAACGTAAACATGTGTTGCGTTCTAAAAATAGGAAAGCACTTTCTCTCTGCATAATTCTGCAGATGCTAATAACGTTGCTCCCCGTAGGTAGCAATATCGTTGTTGTTGATATTTACGGCTTGGGGGCTATTTTCTTATTTAGCAAGTTTGAGCTCAATCGGTTCGAGTCTATAAAGGACACACTCATATATATGACACTTCCCGTGGGTAGCAAGTTTGAGCTCAATCGGCATTCCCTGGAATTTCCCGTAGATTGGCAGATTCCAGTAGCTTTTTATAACGGTATATCTGGGGAGAAATCTGATGCTATATTCGTGATTATCTGGGATGATTTCGGTATATAACTATATACTGTAAAAACAAAGCGCGCCATCCGTGCTCGCAGGGTTGGTCAGAAACAAATGTTTTTTAAATTTAATGTATGTTCCGTATATCTCTCTGCAGATGCAAATAGCGTTGAATGGCAAACAGACGCTCTTTATAGAGATGCGTCAAAAACAAACGCTCATTAAATAATCACTTGATTAACCCACGCCGTGCCTTTGCGGTGATTTGAGATTGGAGAACGGGTGCTCTGAGCTTTTCTAAACTGCGACCACGGTCGTGTCGGTGGGATTTGACACTTACATAGG
This sequence comes from Siphonodentalium dalli, assembly GCA_032622095.1. Taxonomy (NCBI): domain Eukaryota; kingdom Metazoa; phylum Mollusca; class Scaphopoda; order Gadilida; family Siphonodentaliidae; genus Siphonodentalium; species Siphonodentalium dalli. The sequence goes on from CP136067.1 coordinate 204,767,945, forward strand.
AAGTTTGAGCTCAATCTGTACACGCGTTTTGGATTCTATGAAGTACACACACACACACACACACATATATACGAAGTCTCAAAATATATAGTATAGACTAGCAGGTTAGCCCGCCACCGGCGGCTTGTCCGAAACATGACATTTTTTTATATATTTGTTTAATATTTAGCTCCACGCGTTTCAATAAGAAAAATTTGTACCCGGTAGCTCCACCCGTTTCCGAGATCTGGACTGCGCATGCGCGAAGCTGGTGTCGCACGGGCTCGGCGACCCGATAAAATATGTACCCGGCGCAAGATACATTCACATAGCAAATTTCAAGTCGATAGCTCCACCCGTTTCCGAGATCTCGTCTGCGCATGCGCTGCACGGGCGTCGCACGGGCTCGGCGACCCGATAAAATTTGTACCCGGCGCAAGATACATTCACATAGCAAATTTCAAGTCGATAGCTCCACCCGTTTCCGAGATCTCGTATGCGCATGCGCTGCACGGGCGTCGCACGGGCTCGCCAATACGACAACGACCACCGCCTGGTCAAACTACACACGCGTACCAAGTTTCGTCCCGATCGGTCGAGAATCGTAGATTTGTATGAAGTACAACACACACACAAACATAAATATATAAGAGAGATATGTAAATTAGATAGATTGTATCAAAATATATAGGAGATATATGTAAATGATCTACACACCATTACTGGTGTTTGTCAAAGTTTAGTGGGGTATATCAATACTCATTCACGATCATATCATTGAGGTCCGGAGGGTGTGGGCTATCTCTCGAATACACGGAGTTCTCAAAATATATAGAAGAAGAAGACTAGAAGGTTAGCCCGCCACTGGCGGCATTCGTCCCGTGGCTTTGTTTCAGAAACATGACATTTTTGTAATTATTTTGTTTTTATTTATTTTTGTTTTTTATTTTTGAATATGAATTTAATGTTTTTTAAATTTAATATATTTTGTTTCTGAATTGTTTTTTTATTGTTAATTTTTTTTAATTTTAAATTGTTTTAATTAAATTGTAAATTGTTTTATTTAATTTTTTTGTTTCTGGCGGAAAAATTTACCCGTAGAAATCCCCCCTTCCTAGGAACGACAGACAACGCATTCTTTGTTTCGCGAAATCTCTCTACGATAACATTGCATTGAATTTAAAACAAACGCTTCCCGTCGGGAAATCTGTCTTCGGGTCGTTGTTGTTGGCATCACGGCTCCCCGAAAACTCTCACATTGCCGAAAACGTGTATTTAGTAATATCGTTGTTGTTGATATTTACGGCTTGGGGGCTATTTTCTTATTTAGCAAGTTTGAGCTCAATCGGTTAGAGTCTATAAAGGACACACTCATATATATGACACTTCCCGTAGGTAGCAAGTTTGAGCTCAATCGGCATTCCCTGGAATTTCCCGTAGATTGGCAGATTCCAGTAGCTTTATAACGGTATATCTGGGGAGAAATCTGATGCTATATTCGTGATTATCTGGGATGATTTCGGTATATACCGAAGGTATATACTGTAAAAACAGAGCGCGCCATCCGTGCTCGCAGGGAATAAATTTCGAGCGATAACGTTTGCGTTCCCGTATAACTCTGCAGATGCGAATAACGTTGAATGGGAAACAGACGCTCTTTATAGAGATGCGTCAAAAACAAACGCTCATTAAATAATCGCTTGATTAACCCCCGCCGTGCCTTTGCGGTGATTTGAGATTGGAGAACGGGTGCTCTGAGCTTCTCTAAACCGCGACTACGGCGGTGTCGGTGGGATTTTACACTTACATACGAAATTTGATCTCAATCTGTACACGCGTTTTGGATTCTATGAAGTACACACACACACACACACACACACACACACACACACACACACACACACACACACACACACATATATACGAAGTCTCAAAATATATAGTATAGACTAGCAGGTTAGCCCGCCACTGGCGGCATTCGTCTCATGGCTTTGTTTCAGAAACATGACATTTTTTTAATTTAACCAAATTTCAAGTCTCGGGCGACCCGATAAAATTCGTACTCGGGGCAAGATACATTCACATACCAAATTTCAAGTCGATAGCTCCACCGGTTTCCGAGATCTCGTCTGCGCATGTGCGAAGCTGGCGTCGCACGGACTCGGCCACCCGATAAAATTTGTATCCGGGGCAAGATACATTCACATAGCAAATTTCAAGTCGATAGCTCCACCCGTTTGCGAGATAACGCATTCTTTGTTTTTCAATGAGTTAATTCATGGTACCCGTCCTCCCCGTCCTAAACTTCAGAGCGGACAGTCAATTAATCCCGTTGTGAAATCCCTCTGCATAATATTTCGAGCTCTTAGATCAATTCTGCCTTTTTAGTTGCATTTCGTCCGCATCCGTATTTCGGACGCATGGGGTCAGTCGTTTAGCCACGTCCATTGGAATCCGCATCGGACGCATGGGGTATCGTTTAGCCACGTCCATTGCAATAAAGAGCGTTAATTGTTAAAACCTCCGTATAAGGTATAGATAAAGAGCGTTATTGCCTTAACCCCCGCCGTGCCTTCGCGGTGATTTGGGAGTGGATAAAGGGTGCTCAGAGCTTCTCGAAAACACGACTACGGCGGTGTCGGTGGGATTTTACACTTACATACGAAATTTGATCTCAATCTGTACACGCGTTTTGGATTCTATGAAGTACACACACACACGCACACACACACACACACACACATATACGAAGTCTCAAAATATATAGTATAGTCTAGCCGATGAGCCCGACGTTGTCCGGGCTATTCAAAAACAAAATTTCAAGTCGATAGCTCTACCCGTTTCCGAGATCTGGTCTGCGCGTGTGCGAAGCTGGCGTCGCACGGACTCGGCGACCCGATAAAATTCGTATCCGGGGCAAGATACATTCACATACCAAATTTCAAGTCGATAGCTCCACCCGTTTCCGAGATCTCGTCTGCGCATGCGCTGCACGGGCATCGCACGGGCTCGCCAATACGACAACGACAACCGCCTGGTCAAACTACACACACGTACCAAGTTTCGTCCCGATCGGTCGAGAATCGTATATTTGTATAAAGGACATACAGACAGACAGACATACAGACAGATTGTATCAAAATATATAGGAGACTAGCAGATTAGCCCGGCACTGGCGGGATTGGTCCCATCCTTTCATCCGTCGAATGGCGCGATTTGAACTTGAATTGACCATTGTGAAGGTCAAGGTCAGGTCGGGGTAACAATTTAACCCATTTTGCGAAAATCCGTCACTTTTACCCGATTTGACCACGAAGTGACCATTTTGAAGGTCAAGGTCAAGTCCGGGTCACGATTTAACCCATTTTGCGAAAATAAGTCTGTTTTACCCGATTTGACCTTGAATTGACCATTTTGAATGTCAAGGTCAGGTCGGGGTCACGATTTGTTTCGCCCAAAACAGTTCCCGGACAAAAGTACTCATAGGTATCAAATTTCGTCGAAATCCGTCCGTTTTACTCGATTTGACATTGAATTGTCCATTTTGAAGGTCAAGGTCATGTCCGGGTCACGATTTAACCCATTATGTGAAAATCCGTCTGTTTTACCCGATTTGACCATTTTGAAGGTCAAGGCCAGGTCGGGGTCACGATTTGTCCCGTCCAAAAACAGTCCCGGACAAAAGTATCCCTAGGTATCAAATATCGTCGAAATCCGTCTGTTTAACCGATTTGACCTTGAATTGACCATGTTGAAGATCAAGGTCAGGTCGGGGTCTCGATTTGACCAGTCGAAAACACTCCCCGGAAAAAGTACTCCTAGGTATCAAATTTCGACGAAATCCGTCCGTTTTACCCGATTTGACCTCGAATTGACCATTATGAAGGTCAAGGTCAGGTCGGGGTCACGATTTGACTGGTTCAAAACACTCCCCGGTCAAAATCACCCCTAGTTATCAAATTTTGTCCAAATCCGTCTGTTTTAGCAGATTTGACCTTGAATTGACCATTTTGAAGGTCAAGGTCAGGTCGGACGTTCTCAGAAGCGGTGCGATGTGACTTCTCGTGGCTTTTCATCCGTATATAGGAAGTTTGGGCTCAATCGGTCGAACCGTTTTCTAGTCTTTTAAGGACGGACATATATATGGAAGTCTCAAAATATATAGTAGACTAGCAGGTTAGCCCGCCACCGGCGGCTTGTCCGAAACATGACATTTTTTTATATATTTGTTTAATATTTAGCTCCACGCGTTTCAATAAGAAAAATTTGTACCCGGTAGCTCCACCCGTTTCCGAGATCTGGACTGCGCATGCGCGAAGCTGGTGTCGCACGGGCTCGGCGACCCGATAAAATATGTACCCGGCGCAAGATACATTCACATAGCAAATTTCAAGTCGATAGCTCCACCCGTTTCCGAGATCTCGTCTGCGCATGCGCTGCACGGGCGTCGCACGGGCTCGGCGACCCGATAAAATTTGTACCCGGCGCAAGATACATTCACATAGCAAATTTCAAGTCGATAGCTCCACCCGTTTCCGAGATCTCGTATGCGCATGCGCTGCACGGGCGTCGCACGGGCTCGCCAATACGACAACGACCACCGCCTGGTCAAACTACACACGCGTACCAAGTTTCGTCCCGATCGGTCGAGAATCGTAGATTTGTATGAAGTACAACACACACACAAACATAAATATATAAGAGAGATATGTAAATTAGATAGATTGTATCAAAATATATAGGAGATATATGTAAATGATCTACACACCATTACTGGTGTTTGTCAAAGTTTAGTGGGGTATATCAATACTCATTCACGATCATATCATTGAGGTCCGGAGGGTGTGGGCTATCTCTCGAATACACGGAGTTCTCAAAATATATAGAAGAAGACTAGCAGGTAGCCCGCCACCGGCGGCTTGTCCGAAACATGACATTTTTTGTTTTTCAATGAGTTAATTGTGCCTTTTTAATTAAGAGAAATTATGGTACCCGTCCCTAAAAGAGGTATGATTTAAGGTACATCGGGCGGAAAAAACTGACCCGATGAAAATTTTCCCCGTTCCTTGGAACGACAGACATAAGAATATCACAATACGCATTTTTGAATGAGTTAATTCTGTCTTTTTAATCAAGAGGAATTATGATACCCGTCCCTAAAAGAGGTATGCCAACAATGTGGTTGTTGTTGGCATTCACATTGCCATAAAGCGAAAATAGCATTGTGTGTATTTAGTAATTTTAACTAAATATTTTCTCGCCAACAAAGTCCAACAAAGTCGTTGTTGTTGGCATTCACGGGTTGGGGTGACCCGACCTTTACGGCATGGTCAAAGGACAAGTGGAAGTCCCGTCAGATTCGGGGACGTATCACACCGCCTCGTATTTTCTGAAGTTTCACAAGCCAGATAAGTCTGCGGGAGTTAGCACTAATTGAGGGGTGGACATTTATAGCTTTAAAATATGAAGGTATCGAAAATAGATTAAGATTTGCAGCCGTAACAAAAAATGTATATATCCGAAATTGTAAATTCTATATTTTGGAAGGTATTAGCAAGTTTTGGCCTCAACGAGTTTATGAGTTTGAAGTCAATATGGATATAAAAATATACATATACAGATATAAAAAAATGTAGAGTTACGCCTCTTGGATGGCGAGCGAATCGATAGCGAATGCCAAATTTCAAGTCGATAGCTCCACCCGTTTCCGAGATCTCGTCTGCGCATGCGCTGCACGGGCGTCGCACGGGCTCGCCAATACGACAACGACAACCGCCTGGTGAAACTACACCCACGTACCAAGTTTCGTCCCGATCGGTCGAGAATCGTAGATTTGTATGAAGTACAAATATACACACATATATACGGAAGTCTCAAAATATATAGTACTAGCAGGTTAGCCCGCCACCGGCGGCTTGTCCGAAACATGACATTTTTTAAATATTTTTTTTTAATTTGTAGCTTCACGCGTTTCAATAAGAAAAATTTGTACCCGGTAGCTCCACCCGTTTCCGAGATCTGGTCTGCGCATGCGCGAAGCTGGCGTCGCACGGACTCGGCGAACCGATAAAATTTGTACCCGGCGCAAGATACATTCACATAGCAAATTTCAAGTCGATAGCTCCACCCGTTTCCGAGATCTCGTCTGCGCATTCGCTGCACGGGCGTCGCACGGGCTCGCCAATACGACAGCGACGACCACCTGGTCAAACTACACTCACGTACCAAGTTTCGTCCCGATCGGTCGAGGTGTTGGTATCTGATGCAAAAGACGAAATTGTGAGTGTTGGTCAATAGTCCCCGCCGTGAACCTCATCGTCGCAAAGAGCGGACAGTCAATTAACCCCGTTGTGAACCTCAATCACCAACGCAACGTAAACATGTGTTGCGTTCTAAAAATAGGAAATCACTTTCTCTCTGCATAATTCTGCAGATGCTAATAACGTTGCTCCCCGTAGGTAGCAATATCGTTGTTGTTGATATTTACGGCTTGGGGGCTATTTTCTTATTTAGCAAGTTTGAGCTCAATCGGTTCGAGTCTATAAAGGACACACTCATATATATGACACTTCCCGTGGGTAGCAAGTTTGAGCTCAATCGGCATTCCCTGGAATTTCCCGTAGATTGGCAGATTCCAGTAGCTTTTTATAACGGTATATCTGGGGAGAAATCTGATGCTATATTCGTGATTATCTGGGATGATTTCGGTATATAACTATATACTGTAAAAACAAAGCGCGCCATCCGTGCTCGCAGGGTTGGTCAGAAACAAATGTTTTTTTAATTTAATGTATGTTCCGTATATCTCTCTGCAGATGCAAATAGCGTTGAATGGCAAACAGACGCTCTTTATAGAGATGCGTCAAAAACAAACGCTCATTAAATAATCACTTGATTAACCCACGCCGTGCCTTTGCGGTGATTTGAGATTGGAGAACGGGTGCTCTGAGCTTTTCTAAACTGCGACCACGGTCGTGTCGGTGGGATTTGACACTTACATAGGAAGTTTGAGCTCAATCTGTACACGCGTTTTGGATTCTATGAAGTACACACACACACACACATATATACGAAGTCTCAAAATATATAGTATAGACTAGCAGGTTAGCCCGCCACCGGCGGCTTGTCCGAAACATGACATTTTTTTATATATTTGTTTAATATTTAGCTCCACGCGTTTCAATAAGAAAAATTTGTACCCGGTAGCTCCACCCGTTTCCGAGATCTGGACTGCGCATGCGCGAAGCTGGTGTCGCACGGGCTCGGCGACCCGATAAAATATGTACCCGGCGCAAGATACATTCACATAGCAAATTTCAAGTCGATAGCTCCACCCGTTTCCGAGATATCGTCTGCGCATGCGCTGCACGGGCGTCGCACGGGCTCGGCGACCCGATAAAATTTGTACCCGGCGCAAGATACATTCACATAGCAAATTTCAAGTCGATAGCTCCACCCGTTTCCGAGATCTCGTATGCGCATGCGCTGCACGGGCGTCGCACGGGCTCGCCAATACGACAACGACCACCGCCTGGTCAAACTACACACGCGTACCAAGTTTCGTCCCGATCGGTCGAGAATCGTAGATTTGTATGAAGTACAACACACACACAAACATAAATATATAAGAGAGATATGTAAATTAGATAGATTGTATCAAAATATATAGGAGATATATGTAAATGATCTACACACCATTACTGGTGTTTGTCAAAGTTTAGTGGGGTATATCAATACTCATTCACGATCATATCATTGAGGTCCGGAGGGTGTGGGCTATCTCTCGAATACACGGAGTTCTCAAAATATATAGAAGAAGACTAGCAGGTAGCCCGCCACCGGCGGCTTGTCCGAAACATGACATTTTTTGTTTTTCAATGAGTTAATTGTGCCTTTTTAATTAAGAGAAATTATGGTACCCGTCCCTAAAAGAGGTATGATTTAAGGTACATCGGGCGGAAAAAACTGACCCGATGAAAATTTTCCCCGTTCCTTGGAACGACAGACATAAGAATATCACAATACGCATTTTTGAATGAGTTAATTCTGTCTTTTTAATCAAGAGGAATTATGATACCCGTCCCTAAAAGAGGTATGCCAACAATGTGGTTGTTGTTGGCATTCACATTGCCATAAAGCGAAAATAGCATTGTGTGTATTTAGTAATTTTAACTAAATATTTTCTCGCCAACAAAGTCCAACAAAGTCGTTGTTGTTGGCATTCACGGGTTGGGGTGACCCGACCTTTACGGCATGGTCAAAGGACAAGTGGAAGTCCCGTCAGATTCGGGGACGTATCACACCGCCTCGTATTTTCTGAAGTTTCACAAGCCAGATAAGTCTGCGGGAGTTAGCACTAATTGAGGGGTGGACATTTATAGCTTTAAAATATGAAGGTATCGAAAATAGATTAAGATTTGCAGCCGTAACAAAAAATGTATATATCCGAAATTGTAAATTCTATATTTTGGAAGGTATTAGCAAGTTTTGGCCTCAACGAGTTTATGAGTTTGAAGTCAATATGGATATAAAAATATACATATACAGATATAAAAAAATGTAGAGTTACGCCTCTTGGATGGCGAGCGAATCGATAGCGAATGCCAAATTTCAAGTCGATAGCTCCACCCGTTTCCGAGATCTCGTCTGCGCATGCGCTGCACGGGCGTCGCACGGGCTCGCCAATACGACAACGACAACCGCCTGGTGAAACTACACCCACGTACCAAGTTTCGTCCCGATCGGTCGAGAATCGTAGATTTGTATGAAGTACAAATATACACACATATATACGGAAGTCTCAAAATATATAGTACTAGCAGGTTAGCCCGCCACCGGCGGCTTGTCCGAAACATGACATTTTTTAAATATTTTTTTTTAATTTGTAGCTTCACGCGTTTCAATAAGAAAAATTTGTACCCGGTAGCTCCACCCGTTTCCGAGATCTGGTCTGCGCATGCGCGAAGCTGGCGTCGCACGGACTCGGCGAACCGATAAAATTTGTACCCGGCGCAAGATACATTCACATAGCAAATTTCAAGTCGATAGCTCCACCCGTTTCCGAGATCTCGTCTGCGCATTCGCTGCACGGGCGTCGCACGGGCTCGCCAATACGACAGCGACGACCACCTGGTCAAACTACACTCACGTACCAAGTTTCGTCCCGATCGGTCGAGGTGTTGGTATCTGATGCAAAAGACGAAATTGTGAGTGTTGGTCAATAGTCCCCGCCGTGAACCTCATCGTCGCAAAGAGCGGACAGTCAATTAACCCCGTTGTGAACCTCAATCACCAACGCAACGTAAACATGTGTTGCGTTCTAAAAATAGGAAATCACTTTCTCTCTGCATAATTCTGCAGATGCTAATAACGTTGCTCCCCGTAGGTAGCAATATCGTTGTTGTTGATATTTACGGCTTGGGGGCTATTTTCTTATTTAGCAAGTTTGAGCTCAATCGGTTCGAGTCTATAAAGGACACACTCATATATATGACACTTCCCGTGGGTAGCAAGTTTGAGCTCAATCGGCATTCCCTGGAATTTCCCGTAGATTGGCAGATTCCAGTAGCTTTTTATAACGGTATATCTGGGGAGAAATCTGATGCTATATTCGTGATTATCTGGGATGATTTCGGTATATAACTATATACTGTAAAAACAAAGCGCGCCATCCGTGCTCGCAGGGTTGGTCAGAAACAAATGTTTTTTTAATTTAATGTATGTTCCGTATATCTCTCTGCAGATGCAAATAGCGTTGAATGGCAAACAGACGCTCTTTATAGAGATGCGTCAAAAACAAACGCTCATTAAATAATCACTTGATTAACCCACGCCGTGCCTTTGCGGTGATTTGAGATTGGAGAACGGGTGCTCTGAGCTTTTCTAAACTGCGACCACGGTCGTGTCGGTGGGATTTGACACTTACATAGGAAGTTTGAGCTCAATCTGTACACGCGTTTTGGATTCTATGAAGTACACACACACACACACATATATACGAAGTCTCAAAATATATAGTATAGACTAGCAGGTTAGCCCGCCACCGGCGGCTTGTCCAAAACATGACATTTTTTTATATATTTGTTTAATATTTAGCTCCACGCGTTTCAATAAGAAAAATTTGTACCCGGTAGCTCCACCCGTTTCCGAGATCTGGACTGCGCATGCGCGAAGCTGGTGTCGCACGGGCTCGGCGACCCGATAAAATTTGTACCCGGCGCAAGATACATTCACATAGCAAATTTCAAGTCGATAGCTCCACCCGTTTCCGAGATCTCGTATGCGCATGCGCTGCACGGGCGTCGCACGGGCTCGCCAATACGACAACGACCACCGCCTGGTCAAACTACACACGCGTACCAAGTTTCGTCCCGATCGGTCGAGAATCGTAGATTTGTATGAAGTACAACACACACACAAACATAAATATATAAGAGAGATATGTAAATTAGATAGATTGTATCAAAATATATAGGAGATATATGTAAATGATCTACACACCATTACTGGTGTTTGTCAAAGTTTAGTGGGGTATATCAATACTCATTCACGATCATATCATTGAGGTCCGGAGGGTGTGGGCTATCTCTCGAATACACGGAGTTCTCAAAATATATAGAAGAAGAAGACTAGAAGGTTAGCCCGCCACTGGCGGCATTCGTCCCGTGGCTTTGTTTCAGAAACATGACATTTTTGTAATTATTTTGGTTTTATTTATTTTTGTTTTTTATTTTTGAATATGAATTTAATGTTTTTTAAATTTAATATATTTTGTTTCTGAATTGTTTTTTTATTGTTAATTTTTTTTAATTTTAAATTGTTTTAATTAAATTGTAAATTGTTTTATTTAATTTTTTTGTTTCTGGCGGAAAAATTTACCCGTAGAAATCCCCCCTTCCTAGGAACGACAGACAACGCATTCTTTGTTTCGCGAAATCTCTCTACGATAACATTGCATTGAATTTAAAACAAACGCTTCCCGTCGGGAAATCTGTCTTCGGGTCGTTGTTGTTGGCATCACGGCTCCCCGAAAACTCTCACATTGCCGAAAACGTGTATTTAGTAATATCGTTGTTGTTGATATTTACGGCTTGGGGGCTATTTTCTTATTTAGCAAGTTTGAGCTCAATCGGTTAGAGTCTATAAAGGACACACTCATATATATGACACTTCCCGTAGGTAGCAAGTTTGAGCTCAATCGGCATTCCCTGGAATTTCCCGTAGATTGGCAGATTCCAGTAGCTTTATAACGGTATATCTGGGGAGAAATCTGATGCTATATTCGTGATTATCTGGGATGATTTCGGTATATACCGAAGGTATATACTGTAAAAACAGAGCGCGCCATCCGTGCTCGCAGGGAATAAATTTCGAGCGATAACGTTTGCGTTCCCGTATAACTCTGCAGATGCGAATAACGTTGAATGGGAAACAGACGCTCTTTATAGAGATGCGTCAAAAACAAACGCTCATTAAATAATCACTTGATTAACCCCCGCCGTGCCTTTGCGGTGATTTGAGATTGGAGAACGGGTGCTCTGAGCTTCTCTAAACCGCGACTACGGCGGTGTCGGTGGGATTTTACACTTACATACGAAATTTGATCTCAATCTGTACACGCGTTTTGGATTCTATGAAGTACACACACACACACACACACACACACACACACACACACACACACACACACACACACACACACACACACACACATATATACGAAGTCTCAAAATATATAGTATAGACTAGCAGGTTAGCCCGCCACTGGCGGCATTCGTCTCATGGCTTTGTTTCAGAAACATGACATTTTTTTAATTTAACCAAATTTCAAGTCTCGGGCGACCCGATAAAATTCGTACTCGGGGCAAGATACATTCACATACCAAATTTCAAGTCGATAGCTCCACCGGTTTCCGAGATCTCGTCTGCGCATGTGCGAAGCTGGCGTCGCACGGACTCGGCCACCCGATAAAATTTGTATCCGGGGCAAGATACATTCACATAGCAAATTTCAAGTCGATAGCTCCACCCGTTTGCGAGATAACGCATTCTTTGTTTTTCAATGAGTTAATTCATGGTACCCGTCCTCCCCGTCCTAAACTTCAGAGCGGACAGTCAATTAATCCCGTTGTGAAATCCCTCTGCATAATATTTCGAGCTCTTAGATCAATTCTGCCTTTTTAGTTGCATTTCGTCCGCATCCGTATTTCGGACGCATGGGGTCAGTCGTTTAGCCACGTCCATTGGAATCCGCATCGGACGCATGGGGTATCGTTTAGCCACGTCCATTGCAATAAAGAGCGTTAATTGTTAAAACCTCCGTATAAGGTATAGATAAAGAGCGTTATTGCCTTAACCCCCACCGTGCCTTCGCGGTGATTTGGGAGTGGATAAAGGGTGCCCAGAGCTTCTCGAAAACACGACTACGGCGGTGTCGGTGGGATTTTACACTTACATACGAAATTTGATCTCAATCTGTACACGCGTTTTGGATTCTATGAAGTACACACACACACGCACACACACACACACACACACACATATACGAAGTCTCAAAATATATAGTACTAGCAGGTTAGCCCGCCACCGGCGGCTTGTCCGAAACATGACATTTTTTTAATTTTTTTTTTTAATTTTTAGCTCCACGCGTTTCAATAAGAAAAATTTGTACCCGGTAGCTCCACCCGTTTCCGAGATCTGGTCTGCGCATGCGCGAAGCTGGCGTCGCACGTACTCGGCGACCCGATAAAATTTGTACCCGGCGCAAGATACATTCACATAGCAAATTTCAGGTCGATAGCTCCACCCGTTTCCGAGATCTGCCTTTCTGCATAATATTTCGAGCAATAACATTGCATTGAAATGTCAGACTCCCATCGTGAACCTCAACACGAAGTAAACACGTGTTTCGAGCGATAACATTGCATTGAAATGACTCCCATCGTGAACCTCAAGACGACGTAAAACACGTGTTGCGTTCTAGGAAATGCACTCAATGCAGATGCTAATAACGTTGACTTCGTATATATATATATAATGACGTTATTAACCCCGGCCGTGCCGTTTGAGCTGATTTTTATGACTGGGAGTGGAGTACGGGTGCTCTGAGCTTCTGGAAAACGCGTGGACGACATCGTACGTGGTATTTTACCTTTAGATAGGAAGTTTGAGCTCAATCTGTCCAGCCGTTACCGTCCTAATGTACTATTTCGAGCGATAACAATTGTCAGACTCCCATCGTGAACCTCAACACGAAGTAAACACGTGTTTCGAGCGATAACATTGCATTGAAGTCAGACTCCCACCGTGGACCCCCAAGACGACGTAAACACGTGTTTGTTCCGGTATAACTTTGGAGACTCTGACTTCATATATATATATAATGACGTTATTAACCCCGGCCGTGCCGTTTGAGCTGATTTCGATGACTGGGAGTGGATAAAGGGTGCTCAGAGCTTCTCGAAAACACGATTACGGCGGTGTCGGTGGGATTTTACATTTACATACAAAATTTGATCTCAATCTGTACACGCGTTTTGGATTCTATGAAGTACACACACACACACACACATACACACATATATACGAAGTCTCAAAATATATAGTATAGATAGTCTAGCCGATGAGCCCGACGTTGTCCGGGCTATTCAAAAACAAAATTTCAAGTCGATAGCTCTACCCGTTTCCTAGATCTGGTCTGCGCGTGCGCGAAGCTGGCGTCGCACGGACTCGGCGACCCGATAAAATTCGTATCCGGGGCAAGATACATTCACATACCAAATTTCAAGTCGATAGCTCCACCCGTTTCCGAGATTTCGTCTGCGCATGCGCGAAGCTGGCATCGCACGGGCTCGGCGACCCGATAAAATTCGTACCCGGGGCAAGATACATTCACATACCAAATTTCAAGTCGATAGCTCCACCCGTTTCCGAGATCTCGTCTGCGCATTCGCGAAGCTGGGTCGCACTGGCTCGGCGACCCGATAAAATTCGTATCCGGGGCAAGATACATTCACATAGCAAATTTCAAGTCGATAGCCCCACCCGATTCCGAGATCTCGTCTGCGCATGCGCGAAGCGGGCGCCACACGGGCTCGGAAATACGACAACGTCCACCGCCTGGTCAAACTACACACACGTACCAAGTTTCGTCCCGATCGGTCGAGAATCGTAGATTTGTATGAAGTACCCCCCCCCCACACACACACACAGACAAACATAAATATATAAGAGAGATATGTAAATTAGATATATTGTATCAAAATATATAGGAGAGATATGTATATTATCTACACACCATTACTGGTGTTTGTCAAAGTTTAGTGGACTATATCAATACTCATTCACGATCATATCATTGAGGTCCGGAGGGTGTGGGCTATCTCTCGAATACACGGAGTTCTCAAAATATAAGTATAGATAGACTAGCTGGTGGCCCCGACGTTGTCCGGGCTATTTAAGACTAATTTGTACCCGGCGCAAGATACATTCACATGCCAAATTTCAAGTCGATAGCTCCACCCGTTTCCGAGATCTCGTCTGCGCATGCGCGAAGCTAGCGTCGCACGGGCTCGGCGACCCGATAAAATTTGTACCCGGCGCAAGATACATTCACATAGCAAATTTCAAGTCGATAGCTCCACCCGTTTCCGAGATCTCGTTTGCGCATGCGCTGCACGGGCGTACGGGCGTCACACGGGCTCGCCAATACGACGTGACCACCGCCTGGTCAAACTACACACACGTACTAAGTTTCGTCCCGATCGGTCGAGAATCGTAGATTTGTATAAATGACAAACAGACAAACAGACAGACAGACAGACAGAGGTCATCAAAATATATAGGAGATAGACTAGCAGGTTAGCCCGCCACTGGCGGGATTGGTCCCATGGCTTTGGTCGATCCATTATTTTTTGTTTCTCAAGGTAACTGCGTACAGGCACGTCGACAGCATGCTATCATATAACCCAACAAAAATGTTCCCCGTCCCGAGTTGAATTTCTCTGCTGACGACCGAGATATCGGCCAAGGAAATTTTTGGGTACCAGTTTCAAGGTCAAGGTTACCTCAGGCGGACAAACTGTCCTGACGAAAATCTCCCCCGTCCCTTAGAAGCCCTAAGTACGAAATTTCGTCTCGATATTCCCAGTTTCCATTGAGACGTATTTATACTCGTGTATATAAACGCTCTTTAACAACGACACCGCAGATACGAACGCTCTTTAATCATGAACCCATTAACCCATCAATCACCATTACGGTGGCAATTGAAGGGTGAATGAGTGGTCGCACGGGCTCGCGAATGGTCTGATGACACTTCCCTTGGAGTTTTACCCTTTGGTAGGAAGTTTGGGCTCAATCGGTCGAGCCGTTTTCGAGTCTATAAAGGATATATATATACATACGGAAGTCTCAAAATATATAGTAGACTAGCCGATGAGCCCGACGTTGTCCGGGCTATTCAAAAACCAAATTTCAAGTCGATAGCTCCACCCGTTTCCGAGATCTGGAACGACAGACATAAGAATCACACAACGCGCATTTTTCTGCATTTTTAATCAAGATAAATGCATTTCGCCGTTCCGGTGCGTTTTGTATCCGTAGTTTCGTACACATAGGTGATCTTTTAGCAACATCGATGACAATAAAGAGCGTTAACCGGTTAAATCTCCCAATATGGAAGATATAAGGAGCGTCGGTGTGTTAACCCCCACAGTGCCGTTTTTTTGTGACTGGGAAGGGAGAAGCGGTGCTCGGAGCTTCTCCAAAACGCGACAACGACCGTGTCCGTGGGATTTTACCCCTAGATAGGAAGTTTGAGCTCGATCGGTGGAGAATCGTAGATTTGTATAAAGGACATACATACATACAGATAGATTGTATCAAAATATATAAGAGAGATATGTATATTATCTGCACACCATTACTGGTGTTTGTGAAAGTTTAGTGGAGTATATCAATACTCATTCACGGTCATATCATTGAGGTCTGGAGGATGTGGGTTATCTCTCAAATACAGATTGTATCAAAATATATAAGAGAGACTAGCAGATTAACCCGCCACTGGCAGGATTGGTCCCATGGATTTGGTCGATCCATTAAGTTTAGTTTTTGAAGGTAACCCCGTACAGGCACGCCGACAGCAACCCGACAAAAATATTTCCCGTCCCGAGTTGACCATACATAACAAATTTCACGTCGATGTCACCGCTGACGACCGAGATATCGCCCAAGGTCATTTGTGGGTACCCGTTTCAAGGTCAAGGTCACCACAGGCGGACAATCTGACCCGACGAAAATCTCCCCCGTCCCTTGGAAGCCCTGAGTGCGAACTAATTAGATATCCCCAGTTTCCAAAAGCAAAATATATCAGGTAGTACTGGTCAAATATGGACCCTGGTGGCCAATATGTAGCAGCTCAGAAAACACTCACAGAGCCCTGCAATTGATTAACATTGGATTTCCCATTCAAATCGATTTATGGCGATAAAACACGTAATTATGTTTTAGATAGAAGAAATAAAAAAATTTCGATGTTAAATTTCCAACGTGGACTGTGCGTTGATATTGTAAACAAACTTTTCTCAAGTGTCATTTTGGCCAACTATCACTTTATCGACGGGGAGAGCTGGTCCGAATAATAGCTAAGATGTATTTAGATAGACTTATCGAAAGAATTTGACCGATTTGGGTGCATTTTAAGAGAATCGAGTGGAGAACACTTGGTAACTTTTTCATCAGAAACACGGTATAACAGTGTATCGAAGATAATGTTTCTGTATGGTGTACGCGAAGTAACTCTAAAATTTCGGCAAGTATTTAACCCATCAATTCCAAGGACGTTGGCAGGGCGAAGAGTGAATGAGTGCTCCGACGTTCTCGGAACGGTGCGATGACACTTCCCTTGGGTTTTTACCCTTAGATAGGAAGTTTGGGCTCAATCGGTCGAACCGTTTTCGAGTCTATAGAGGATATATATATATATATATATATGTATATATATATATATATATATATATATACACACACACACACACACACATATATAAATATACGGAAGTCTCAAAATATATACTAGACTAGCAGGTTAGCCCGCCACTGGCGGCGTTCGTCAGAAACATGGAAATTTTTAATTTTGTTAATTAATTTTTCAATGAGTTAATATTAATTTTTTGTTTATAACATGAGTTAATTGTGCATTTTTAATTTACTGGCGGCGTTCGTCAGAAACATGACAATTTTTAATTTTTTAATTAATTTAGTTTTTTTCAATGAGTTAATATTAATGTTTTGAATTAATTTTTTAATTTAATTTTTGGTTATTCAATATTTTACCCGATTATACCTTATTTTACCCGATTAAGGTGAAGAAGACATAATAATCAGACAACACGCAGTACCCGTCTCTAAAAGAGGTATGATTTAAGGTACATCGGGCGGAAAAAGTGACCCGATGAAAATGTTCCCCGTTCCTAGGAACGACAGACATAAGAATCACACAACACGTTAATTCTGCCTTTTTAATCGAGATAAATGCATTTCGCGTTTTGCGTCCATAGTTTCGTACGCATGGGTAACATTTAGCAACGTCGATGGCAATAAAGAGCGTTAGTCGGTTAACAACTCCAAATACGGTCAATATAAAGATCGTTGATGCCTTAACCCCGAGTTCCGTTGCGGTGATTTTGATGATTGGGAGTGGAGAATGAGTGCTCAGAGCTTTTCCAAAATGCGACCATGACGATCCCCGTGAGTTTTTACCCTTATATACGAAATTTGAGCTCGACCCGACCAGCCGTTTTCGATTCTATGAAGTACCCACATATATATACACACATACATACACACACAAATACGGAGTTCTCACAATAGATTAGACGAAAAATAAACAAGAATTTGTGGCCCAAATATCGAACACTTCTCAGCCGTGTGATCGATATTTGTAAAATTAATATAGCTTCCTTTATTGATATGTCCTACAACTCCTGTGCCAAATATCTAACCCAAAATCATAATACAGCCCGTCAATTTCAAACATCTGAATCGATGGCTTAGAGACTAATAACAGCCCGTCAAACATCTGAATCGATGGCTTAGAGACTAATAACAGCCCATCAAACATCTGAATCGATGGCTTAGAGACTAATAACAGCCCGCCAAACATCTGAATCGATGGCTTAGAGACTAACAGCCCGTCAGACATCTGAATCGATGGATTAGAGACTAATAACAGCCCGTCAAACATCTGAATCGATGGCTTAGAGACTAATAACAGCCCGTCAAACATGTGAATAGATGGCTTAGAGACTAATAATAGCCCGTCAGACATGTGAATCGATGGCTTAGAGACTAATAACAGCCCGTCAAACATCTGAATCGATGGCTTAGAGACTAATAACAGGCCGTCAAACATCTGAATCGATGGCTTAGAGACTAATAACAGCCCGTCAGACATCTGAATCGATGGCTTAGAGACTAATAACAGCCCGTCAAACATCTGAATCGATGGCTTAGAGACTAAAAACAGCCCGTCAAACATCTGAATCGATGGCTTAGAGACTAATAACAGTCCGTCAAACATCTGAATCGATGGCTTAGAGACTAATAACAGCCCGTCAAACATCTGAATCGATGGCTTACAGACTAATAACAGCCCGCCAAACATCTGAATCGATGGCTTAGAGACAAATAACAGCCCGTCAAACATCTGAATCGATGGCTTAGAGACTAATAACAGCCCGTCAAACATCTGAATCGATGGCTTAGAGATTAATAACAGCCCGTCAAACATCTGAATCGATGGCTTAGAGATTAATAACAGCCCGTCAAACATCTGAATCGATGGCTTAGAGATTAATAACAGCCCGTCAAACATCTGAATCGATGGCTTAGAGACTAATAACAGCCCGTCAAACATCTGAATCGATGGCTTAGAGACTAATAACAGCCCGTCAAACCTCTGAATCGATGGCTTAGAGACTAATAACAGCCCGTCAAACATTTGAATCGATGGCTTAGAGACTAATAACAGCCCGTCAAACCTCTGAATCGATGGCTTAGAGGCTAATAACAGCCCGTCAAACATCTGAATCGATGGCTTAGAGACTAATAACAGCCCGTCAAACATCTGAATCGATGTCTTAGAGACTAATAACAGCCCGTCAGACATCTGAATCGATGGCTTAGAGACTAATAACAGCCCGTCAACATCTGAATCGATGGCTTAGAGACTAAAAACAGCCCATCAGACATCTGAATCGATGGCTTAGAGACTAATAACAGCCCGTCAGACATCTGAATCGATGGCTTAGAGACTAATAACAGCCCGTCCAACCTCTGAATCGATGGCTTAGAGACTAAAAACAGCCCGTCAGACATCTGAATCGATGGCTTAGAGACTAATAACAGCCCGTCAAACATCTGAATCGATGGCTTAGAGACTAATAACAGCCCGTCAAACATCTGAATCGATGGCTTAGAGATTAATAACAGCCCGTCAAACATCTGAATCGATGGCTTAGAGACTAATAACAGCCCGTCAAACATCTGAATCGATGGCTTAGAGACTAATAACAGCCCGTCAGACATCTGAATCGATGGCTTAGAGACTAATAACAGCCCGCCAAACATCTGAATCGATGGATTAGAGACTAATAACAGCCCGTCCAACCTCTGAATCGATGGCTTAGAGACTAATAACAGCCCGTCAGACATCTGAATCGATGGCTTAGAAACTAATAACAGCCCGTCAAACATCTGAATCGATGGCTTAGAGACTAATAACAGCCCGTCAGACATCTGAATCGATGGCTTAGAGACTAATAACAGCCCGTCAAACATCTGAATCGATGGCTTAGAGACTAAAAACAGCCCGTCAAACATCTGAATCGATGGCTTAGAGACTAATAACAGTCCGTCAAACATCTGAATCGATGGCTTAGAGACTAATAACAGCCCGTCAAACATCTGAATCGATGGCTTAGAGACTAATAACAGCCCGTCAAACATCTGAATCGATGGCTTAGAGACTAATAACAGGCCGTCAAACATCTGAATCGATGGCTTAGAGACTAATAACAGCCCGTCAGACATCTGAATCGATGGCTTAGAGACTAATAACAGCCCGTCAAACATCTGAATCGATGGCTTAGAGACTAAAAACAGCCCGTCAAACATCTGAATCGATGGCTTAGAGACTAATAACAGTCCGTCAAACATCTGAATCGATGGCTTAGAGACTAATAACAGCCCGTCAAACATCTGAATCGATGGCTTAGAGACTAATAACAGCCCGTCACACATCTGAATCGATGGCTTAGAGACTAAAAACAGCCCGTCAAACATCTGAATCGAATGATTAGAGACTAATAACAGCCCGTCAAATATCTGAATCGATGGCTTAGAGACTAATAACAGCCCGTCAAACATCTGAATCGATGGCTTAGAGACTAATAACAGCCCGTCAAACCTCTGAATCGATGGCTTAGAGATTAATAACAGCCCGTCAAACATCTGAATCGATGGCTTAGAGACTAATAACAGCCCGTCAAACATCTGAATCGATGGCTTAGAGACTAATAACAGCCCGTCAGACATCTGAATCGATGGCTTAGAGACTAATAACAGCCCGCCAAACATCTGAATCGATGGATTAGAGACTAATAACAGCCCGTCCAACCTCTGAATCGATGGCTTAGAGACTAATAACAGCCCGTCAGACATCTGAATCGATGGCTTAGAAACTAATAACAGCCCGTCAAACATCTGAATCGATGGCTTAGAGACTAATAACAGCCCGTCAGACATCTGACTCGATGGCTTAGAGACTAATAACAGCCCGTCAAACATCTGAATCGATGGCTTAGAGACTAAAAACAGCCCGTCAAACATCTGAATCGATGGCTTAGAGACTAATAACAGTCCGTCAAACATCTGAATCGATGGCTTAGAGACTAATAACAGCCCGTCAAACATCTGAATCGATGGCTTAGAGACTAATAACAGCCCGTCAAACATCTGAATCGATGGCTTAGAAACTAATAACAGCCCGTCAAACATCTGAATCGATGGCTTAGAGACTAATAACAGCCCGTCAGACATCTGACTCGATGGCTTAGAGACTAATAACAGCCCGTCAGACATCTGAATCGATGGCTTAGAGACTAATAACAGCCCGTCAAACATCTGAATCGATGGCTTAGAGACTAAAAACAGCCCGTCAAACATCTGAATCGATGGCTTAGAGACTAATAACAGTCCGTCAAACATCTGAATCGATGGCTTAGAGACTAATAACAGCCCGTCAAACATCTGAATCGATGGCTTAGAGACTAATAACAGCCCGTCACACATCTGAATCGATGGCTTAGAGACTAAAAACAGCCCGTCAAACATCTGAATCGAATGATTAGAGACTAATAACAGCCCGTCAAATATCTGAATCGATGGCTTAGAGACTAATAACAGCCCGTCAAACATCTGAATCGATGGCTTAGAGACTAATAACAGCCCGTCAAACCTCTGAATCGATGGCTTAGAGAGTGAAATGGGGACATAGGTTCCTGGCCCTGGTATAGTTACGATGACGGTTTCGAATTTTCAACTAAACTCACAAATACATCATGTAGTAAAAGTTCGCGATCGTTTCTTAGCTCCTCGATGTTGGAGATGATTATGAGATTATGTCGTTCAAATGTGATAGCCATTTGGCCTTATTATGTTTGTTTTACCTATTAGTGGTAATCAAACCGTTCGTTTGTTTATTTGTTTAATTTGTGTTTACATCAATTTAAGCCTAATCTCACAACACGACATCACGGAGGCACAAATTCGTTACTGACTCTGTTCCACTCTCGGAGAGACTTTTACATCAGACAGTGGACTCGTTATGTTATGTTTACACATCAGACAGTGGACTCGTTATGTTATGTTAACACATCAGGCAGTGGACTCGTTATGTTATGTTTACACATCAGGCAGTGGACTCGTTATGTTATGTTTACACATCAGACAGTGGACTCGTTATGTTAACACATCAGACAATGGACTCGTTATGTTACGTTTAACCCTTTACACAACAGAACGCCCAGAAACGCCCAAATGAAGCTTCAACAGCCTAAATAATCTTGGGTCTGTCTCAATAACACCATACAAATATGGATATCATTGGAACCGGCTCATTGACCACGTTGTGGTAGTTACAGTTATGCCATGTGCCAATGCATCTCTTATATATGCGAGTCGACAATAGGTTGCCTCGCATATATAAGAGAATGCATTGGCCTAAACAAATTCTTTTTTTTACCACTTTTTACCATTTTTTCTCACATTCTTTAACAATTTTATAATTGTTAATGTGTTAAGCCAATGCATTCTCTTATATATGCGAGGCGACCTATGGTCGACTCGCATATATAAGAGAATGCATTGGCACAGGGCCGTTCTGTTGGGTAAAGGGTTAACATGCTCAAAGCAATATATACATAGTATAATGTGTATGCGAGTATCAATCAGAACCATACGAGCTACATTTACATGTAGTGTTCACTTTGCCATTCAGAACGCAGATTATATTGTTTCACAATTAAGCGGGCCTGGCGAACTCGAGCTTCCGAATTATGTCAAAACGTAATTTGTAAAGAGGTATAAGATACCGAGAATCTATGTACTTGTACATGGATCCCGGGATAATTGGATGCAAATAAAGATCATTAAACTAAAATTGGAATGGTGACTCGGGGTAACCTGGTGAGTGATATAACAGTGTTAGTTTTACTAAAGTTTGAAAATGATAATATTATTACAATGATATGTTGATAAATATGCGATATATTTATATAACAGTTGCACCTGCTCTGAACAATGCATGTATTTGACAATGTCAGAGATAAATACGAGCTGGACTCAGTTTTCACAGATAAGTGAAATAAACGCTCTTTATTTGTACCATGTCATGGTTAGACTAACTGGGAATTATATGTATGCCAAAGAACGTTCGGGACCCAAACGTTCTTCGGTCACAATAACTAATACGACTAGAAAGAGGCCGCTCATGTATAACAATGTTTAGCGTACTTATCGACATATGCTGATCCATGATTTTGAGTGCCTTTAAGTTGAGCAAGAAGTTGAAACACTGAAAACATTATGATTGTTTTTTATTCAAGTCATCATGTCAAAAATATCAAAATGTGCGCGAAGCACACAAACGGGCCACAGTATAACAACGTCTTCCATACAGCTAATTTTAATTTTACATTACTATGTTGTCTTTATTAATTTAAAAAAAAATGGAAACAAATAAAAAGAAAATGGTGGAAAATGCAATGCTATTCCGGTTGCGAATATAAGTGTTTCACGGTGATTCGCGGTGATAGGTAGTGAGGTGTGAAGAAACTGCCATCACCTTGTTTATTAATCAATAGCTCCTTGCTAACCCTCTCCACTGAAGTCCACTCTGTTGTTGAGTGGGTCACCGTGAATCACTCTCCCAAAAATATCCCCACCGTGTTTAGTGTTTTCCTTACAGCACACGCTTTCTGAACTGTACGTATTGACATCTCACCGGGAGTCCCCACATTGATAATGTTGTACTTAAGTTAGGTTAAGTATTTGTATATAGTTAGAGGCAGGCACGATGGTTGTACGCAAAGCTCGCTTTAATGAGAAAACGAACCGTTTTCATGTTTGTGCAATTGCGACTTGATATATGATCATTTACATCATCCACGAGTTTTCCCCATTTCTCCTTTTTACATTTAGCGTTCAATGAAGGTGATACTGGTGCCTCTGCTAAATATTCTTTTTTTTACCCTGTGCCAATGCATTCTCTTATATATGCGAGTCGACCATTGGCCTAACAATTTTTTACAATTTTAATAATTTTTTCTTGTATTCTTTAAGAATTTTATAATTTCACCCATACAGAGCCCCAGGCAAACATGAGCAGACGACACTCTTCTATATGCTTCTATATATGTGTGGGGCTTCCTGCAGGGTAATGGATGTTTTTTATTTTATGTCCTAAAAATTGTAAGAAACATTTATTTAAAAAAAATTATAAAAAATTGTTAAGCCAATGCATTCTCTTATATATGCGAGGCGACCTATATAAGAGAATGCATTGGTACAGTGTAAAAAATTCCTTTTTACATTTAGCGTTCAATGAAGGTGATACTGGTGCCTCTGCTAAATATTCTTTCAGAAGCATGATGTCTCAATTGTATTTTTCGTTGTTTGCTTCATGCATCCGGCGATAGATCTAATCGTTTCATGACAACGCATGACCTGCTTGCCATATAGGACCCAATCTCAGAGTCGTCTCCCACATTGAGGAGAGAAACGATCGATTATTAGAGTTATCTCCCACATCGAGGAGAGAAACGATCGCGAACTTATTATTATATAGTTACATACTAAGTGTGATCATCACTGAATCCAGTATTCCGATTGGTCGGCGCCCACGTGGCTAGTTGCAATTATTTCTCGGTGAACGCGCAACAGCTCATAACTGCAGCCTCATAATTACATCGACACGTCATCAATTTCGGAAAGAAGAACGCGTAATGTTTTGGGACTCGCGCAGGAATGACTTAATACACCATCGGGTTTCAATATAAAGAGAAATTGTTCCTGTTAACTTTTGTCAAGGGTGCTATGGGATATTTTGGGCTTGTTTTGTTACGATACACTTTTCGATTTAAATACATTTACAAAAGTGGCTTTTTCGCTAAATGTATATAATATAAGGATCAACTGTCATGTGGAGTGTTTTTATGGAGATGTAACCGTGAGGTAAGTGGTCATAACGTGTATGTAAAACCCGTTATGACCATTTACCTCACGGTTATCTCCATAAAAACAGTCCACATGACAGTTAATCCTTATATCATATATTTGTTCGTTTTGTTGAAAATCCGAAACCGTCATCGTAAGGTCAATGTCAATCGAGTGATCATTGCGTGCACACAAGCCAATCAAAAGCGACGAATTTATGACGGCGCGTGATCAATAGAAATGCTATGTTTGAGTCGCATCGTGTCAAATTCAACTTTACGCTCTTTCATGTTTGTAAACACCGACACGTGCGCTTTTTAATTAAGTTCAGTTAATGATTTAATTAATTAAGACTTAACTTAGCAACTTTGAGTCTAAATAATCCACTTATGATGAAAAAATTACCTACAGTTTTTTGTTTGAATAACTGAAATATCTCATGCGTGTCTGGAACGAAATATCGAATTCGATATTTCTTTTGACACTCGTGAGATATTTCGGTATTCAAACAAAACCTGTAAGTATTCTCTATATTGATTTTGTCTATTTCAGATGACCTTGACCGGATTGAATAGCCTGTGTTTAGTCGGCCGTTATGAGAGACATAAGTCTGGCGGAAAGAGCGAAGACAAGGGCAAACAAGAGGGCGTTACTAGCAACCATTTCGAGGCTCAGGTGGATGAGGCCATTGATATCCTGAAGCGTAGAGAGGCGAAGGATGAGGAGGAATCAAACTCCGAGGATTGGAGACAATTCGTTATGGTCATTGATAGAGTCTCATTCGTCATCTTTTTTATCATTTTCATCATCTACACAGCTTACCTGTTATTCATTGCTTACTATATATTATAGGTTAAAGAGACATCATCTACACAGCTTACCTGTTATTCATTGCTTACTATATATTATAGGTTAAAGAGACATCATCTACACAGCTTACCTGTTATTCATTGCTTACTATATATTATAGGTTAAAGAGACATCATCTACACAGCTTACCTCTTATTCATTGCTTACTATATATTATAGGTTAAAGAGACATCATCTACACAGCTTACCTGTTATTCATTGCTTACTATATATTATAGGTTAAAGAGACATCATCTACACAGCTTACCTGTTATTCATTCCTTACTATATATTATAGGTTAACGAGACATCATCTACACAGCTTACCCCTTATTCATTGCTTACTATATTTTATAGGTTAAAACTCGCGGTGGGTAAATGTACAAACTTCTGTTAAAGATGCATAGTCCGATTAAACCCCCTAAATTACTTTTTATTTGGCTTCGGGGGTAAACAATATTTAATTCGAGTCGAGGAACCCACCCATCAAAGCTCAGAGTTATTAGACATCGATTTTTGAAATCTATTATTTTCCACCATCAAGACTTATTAGTGGCTTGGTAAAAAGTCGACGAGCCGACGGTCTCGGACTAAATTGCGGATGAAGACTGAAGGATAATTTAAAAATCAATGGCTTTGGGTTGAACAAAATGTTGATAAATAACAGGTTTTGGGAAATTTTATACTATATAGTTGACTGTGGTTAGCACATTTTATTTTGGGCAATTAAAGGGGTACTGTACTCAAATGTTGTTGTTGGTTTCTATAGTGTCTGATTCGTCGAACAAGGTCACCAGACTTCGATATTTTGAAAGTCTGTTGAGTACAAAGTTATGTTACGGATGGCAGATTAGCCGCAATGCGAAAATACAAAATTGTCATTGTCGAGTAATTTTTGTAGTTTTCAATCAAATGTATCAAATAAATGTTATATTATATGTATGCTAGTCACATATACTCATTTAAGTTATTGTAAGTCACCAGTCAGTGAGTGGCTTGAGTTTACGCCCCGTATCAATATAATTGTTTGCATTATCATGTGTGTCACGCGTTGCCGAATCCACTATCCGTGAATTAATTTGATTACGTCTTGTACATGGAAATTCGTAATTTATTTTATGGCTTCAGCCATAAATTAAATTTACTTAAAATTATTAACTTTCATTTTAAGACAACCTATTAACCTGAACGTTTACAGAATACATCATCGACTAAAATTAATTAGTTTTCTATATATTATCGATATTACATCGTTGTTATCACGGGGAATTTATTGAAAATGGCGTACAGTACCCCTTTAATCGATTCTGATAACTGAAGGGGCATTTCCAAAAATGTTGTTTGAATATGATGATATGGGGACCATCGTATCGGAATGAGTATCTTTAAACATCACGACGAAGAAGAACATGGAGAAATAGATAACACTTTGTTCTTAAATTCATTTATATTTCGAACTTTCGCGTGTTCATATCATTGTTTTGTAAACAAAAAAACTGTTACAGTGATTTGTCATCGAACATCGCTAATCGTGTAGTAAGTTTAAATATTGTCGTCTGCTTGATTTTCTGAATATTTTTAAATGTTTTGACATTTTCCTATGTTTACCCACATTTTTGTTATTAAACTTTGTTATCTTTTTGGGCTCATTGGACCGTTATCAGTAATTCCACCATGACAGCACAGGGGCCTGTAACGCGCTCCGCTATCCGCCCCCCCTTTTACACTGCCCATATACGCCGCCTCTATATACGCGCATGATTTACGTTAATGGCAGTATAATAAGGACAAGGGGAACTGTAGATATTTCCCGTTTTACCATCGCTCGGGAATCGGACAAATTTAGCCCATTTATCCGAGTAATGGTATCGATATAGCCACGGGTGTGTCGGCGAAGGATTCCTCTTTCAATCAATACCACAAGCTCCCCTCAGAACCATTTATATCCAAAGAATTTGATAATTTTTTTTACCCTCGAATATTGTCTCCAGAGAGCGTAAAAATTTCAGATTGATCCTACTCAAACAACAATGGACGATATGTTCCCCCAAATTCACCCCCATACAGCTTATTATAATTAAAAATCGGTCAAACGATCAACTAAACATCTAGCGCTCAGCGATTTCTTGTCGGCTAATAATTTGTTTACTCATACAAATCAACACAACATTTTGTTATAGAGGCGAAATCTGTCGATAATTCTAATTTCATTTATTTTTTTAACGCAGTCACGCAGCTCCTCATATTAATATTCATTACGACCTGACCTCAATTATAATACTGAGCGCTGATTGGCTTATGTATGGCTCGCGCTCATTTGTCAACAAACCAACATGGCGCTGCCCATGAAATGGAAAACACATGCAGGACATCTCAAAACAAGTGTCTCTTTTAATGCAAGGCTGGGTTGTTATTAACATAAATTAAAGCAGGCGCATATATAGGGGTGCTATATAAGGATAGTGCAGGGGGCAGGGGAGTGTGTTAAAAGTTCTTGGGTATAACTTTACCACAATTGTAGGAATCTGGGTAACTTCATCACAAAAACCGATAATTTTTGGGCCATGCAAGGCGGGGGGGGGGGGGGGGGAGGGGGCAAAAGAGCATGAAATCATCGTAAAATAATTTTTAATTTGGCCTCAGATTAAAATTTTATTTGTGCACAGCTGAAATGACCTCAATTGATTCAACGATTTCATCCATTTTCAGCTCAGATAAGTAATACAGTGAAAAAGTCCTCCAATAATGCTTGTTATACTGTATATATATTTCGTTTTTGTTTTAATGTTTAAACCTGGCATAACCAAATAGCTACTGTGGCTATTGAATGGTTTATTAAAGGGGTACTGTACGCCATTTTCAATAAATTCCCGGTGATAACAACGATCTAGTATCGATACTATATAGAAATATAAGTAATTTGAGTCGAAGATGTATTCTGTAAACGCTCAGGTTAATAGGCTATCTTAAAATTTAATAATTTAAAAGTTAATAATTTAATATAAATTGATTTTATGGCTCCAGCCATAAAATGGCGTCTCTTAAAATTGGAATTTCCGTGTACAAAACGTAATCAAATTATAATTGAGGGATACTGGATTAATAAAACAATTGCACTCACGATCGTTTGAAACATTATGCTTATACGGGGAGAAAACCCAAGCCACTCATTGACTAGTGACCATACACTAACTTAAATGAGTATATGGGACTACTAAGCATATACTATAATGTTTATTTGATTCATTTGGTTGAAAACTGTACAAAAATTACTCGACAACGACAATTTGTATTTTTGCATTCCGGTAAATTGTCCATCCGTAACAATACTTCGTACTCAACATACTTTCAAAAAATGGAAAAGTTGTTACCTTATTCTCCGACTCGGGGATTATAGAAACCAACAACAACATCTTGGGTACAGTACCCCTTTAAACTTTTGATTCTATAAAAAATAAATGTTCTTTACATTTGACAATTTGTTTCTTCTATTTCACTGGAATGTTCTAAGTTCAGTTGTAAAACATACATATTCAATTAGAATATATAATTCACACCTATGCAATTAGTTTTTGTTGCAATGGTTACGAAATTGCCAGTTAATATATATTCCTTTATTTCCTCCAATACCGGAGAGCAAGTAACACAAACAAATGCAATACAAATCACAATACATATATGGCTGCATAGATATAAGATAAAAGTTATACGATACGATAGATATAAATATAAGAATTAAGGACGACACACAGTATTTTTTGGATCCAAGACCCAGACTATAAAGTGCTTCTATGTATGCCTATATGTGTATAATAAAAATAAAAATATAAAGGCTAGCGGGGAGATTCGTGATTACTGCGACATGATCATTTGCGTACGCGTGCACTATATACTGGGTGTGTGCGATGGGTGTGTCATTCCCAACACAGGTGTGTCCTCATATCAGTAAACCGTTTTATGGACGTGATTCGCATGGGTGGTCACGTCGTCTGATGACGTCATTACTATATAAAACGTTTGGTGTAGTATTACTCCGCAAGTTACAATTTTGACATTCGCTATCCGGACGAAGTTGGAGACTGAAATTGTGCCAGACTGCATTTGAACATGTAGACATATTAGACAGAACACAACGCGCATCTTAATCGAGACTCTTTTATCGAATGAGTTGCGGATGGCGCAGGGATATATTTCGCGAGAGCGTAGATCGAGCGAAATATAACTTTATGCCGTCCGCAACAAGTTCGATAAAAGATTCGAGATTATGATGCATGTTGTGTTCTGTATTTATTCTACACCGTTCAGTCAGATAAGTTAAATCCACGAATGTCACATATTCATTGTTACTATAGCTACCTTTATTGTGATTTAAGTCTGTCAAATGACCAGTAATTATGGGAGGATCACCGGAAGTGGATGATCGACGTAATGTACGTCATCTTTCTTGGCGACAACGTCAACAAAAATAGTTCCGTTGAATACATGTGCCTCACGTCAATGGGTGTGGAATAAATGTCGTTACTCTAACATGTCCATGTATGTTGTCCATAATAGGAATGCCCTTCTGATTAGGAAAGTGATAAATTCAATATCAGATTTTACGTGGCGACTGACGGCTTGGAGCACCCATGCTAGAAAAACCAACAACTGTTCGTTACTAGACAAGTCATCGATAGCAAAGAAGCAGTCTATTCCGAAGTAACTGAGAATGAAATACCACGTGTCATTCCTTATTACGGTGAGGTTGTTATTTCGACAGTGAAGTATGACATGTTCGACTGTGGTATTGAACGTTTTGCTGCACAAGGGACACATTCCCGAATCCCATATCAGAGAGTGCGTTATGAGATTTGCGATTGTGGCACACTCGTGCTTCAGTTTCGGGAAAGAACGACATGTATGCCAAAGTGGCGAGACATTGAGAGTTGCAAAACATGCCGCAAATGGCATGAGTTGGATGTCATATTCCATTCTGAATCTCCAGTCACGTTCCTGTGTGATTTTGACATTTGCTTTTACTAGACTTTTCCATGTCTCCTTTGTCGGGAACGTGCCCTCTTTTTCATAGACACGGCAATAATCCTGTAAATCATATTTGGTTAGAACATGAATAATACGGTATATACATGATGACTGATCAAGATTCGATCCAAGTGTAAAGTGGTCATTTAACCTGGACCGGAATATTTGTTTCGAGTATTTGTCCTCACGGGTGTTGCAAAGGTTGCCAAAGAAGGTAAGTTGGCGTTTTTCAATTATAGAGATAATTGTGCCTATTCCGATGAGACCTAATACCACGTCTGTTCTGGCACGGGCCGGGAAGCCTTGAATTTGCTTCAGACAAAATCAATGGGTCCTTTCTAGTTTGAGTTCATTGGCCGTAGATTATGAACACATGAGTTCTGAACCATATAGACTAGTTGGTAATACTACTGACTCATATATAGTTTTCGAGATAAGATGGGTTATGCACCCAGCATATATCCCTGCGTTGCTCAACATGAATACGGATAATGCCTTTTAAAAATAAATGACATCTATCAACATACCTGAGCTTTAGACACAAGAGTCATCGACGGAGACGACCCCCCGAATAACCGTGGTATGTTAGAGTCATCGATGGAGACCACCCACCGAATAACCGTGGTATGTTAGAGTCATCGATGGAGCCCACCCCCGAATAACCGTGGTATGTTAGAGTCATCGATGGAGACCACCCACCGAATAACCGTGGTATGTTAGAGTCATCGATGGAGCCCACCCCCGAATAACCGTGGTATGTTAGAGTCATCGATGGAGACCACCCCGAATAACCGTGGTATGTTAGAGTCATCGATGGAGCCCATCCCCCGAATAACCGTGGTATGTTAGAGTCATCGACGGAGCCCACCCCGAATAACCGTGGTATGTTAGAGTAATCGATGGAGCCCACCCCCCGAATAACCGTGGTTTGTTAGAGTCATCAATGGAGCCCACCCCCGAATAACCGTGGTATGTTAGAGTCATCGATGGAGCCCCCCGATTAACCGTGGTATGTTAGAGTCATCGATGGAGACCAGCCCCGAATAACGGTGGTATGTTACAGTCATCGATGGAGACCACCCCCGAATAACCGTGGTATGTTAGTCATCGACGTAGACCACCCCCGAATAACCGTGGTATGATAGAGTCATCGACGGAGCCCACCCCAGAATAACCGTGGTATGTTAGAGTGATCGATGGAGACTCCCCCGAATAACCGTGGTATGTTAGAGTCATCGATGGAGCCCACCCCCGAATAACCGTGGTATGTTAGAGTCATCGACGGAGACCCCCCCCGAATATCCGTGGTATGTTAGAGTCAGCGATGGAGACCACCCCCCGAATAACCGTGGCATGTTAGAGTCATCGACGGAGACCACCCCCCGAATGACCGTGGTATGTTAGAGTCATCGATGGAGCACACCCCCGAATAACCGTGGTATGTTAGAGTCATCGATGGAGCCCACCCCCGAATAACAGTGGTATTTTAGAGTCATCGACGGAGACCACTCCCGAATAACCGTGGTATGTTAGAGTCATCGATGGAGCCCACCCCCGAATAACCGTGGTATGTTAGAGTCATCGATGGAGCCCACCCCCCGAATAACCGTGGTATGTTAGAGTCATCGATGGAGCACACCCCCGAATAACCGTGGTATGTTAGTCATCGATGGAGACCACCCACCGAATAACCGTGGTATGTTAGAGTCATCGATGGAGCCCACCCCCGAATAACCGTGGTATGTTAGAGTCATCGATGGAGCACACCCCCGAATAACCGTGGTATGTTAGTCATCGATGGAGCCCACCCCCGAATAACAGTGGTATGTTAGAGTCATCGACGGAGACCACTCCCGAATAACCGTGGTATGTTAGAGTCATCGATGGAGCCTCCCGAATAACCGTGGTATGTTAGAGTCATCGATGGAGACCACCCCCGAATAACCGTGGTATTTTAGAGTCATCGATGGAGACCACCCCCGAATAACCGTGGTATGTTAGGGTCATCGATGGAGCCCACCCCCGAATAACCGTGGTATGTTAGAGTCATCGATGGATCCCACCCCCGAATACCCGTGGTATGTTAGAGTCATCGATGGAGCCCACCCCCCGAATAACCGTGGTTTGTTAGAGTCATCAATGGAGCCCACCCCCGAATAACCGTGGTATGTTAGAGTCATCGATGGAGCCCCCCGATTAACCGTGGTATGTTAGAGTCATCGATGGAGACCAGCCCCGAATAACGGTGGTATGTTACAGTCATCGATGGAGACCACCCCCGAATAACCGTGGTATGTTAGTCATCGACGTAGACCACCCCCGAATAACCGTGGTATGATAGAGTCATCGACGGAGCCCACCCCAGAATAACCGTGGTATGTTAGAGTGATCGATGGAGACTCCCCCGAATAACCGTGGTATGTTAGAGTCATCGATGGAGCCCACCCCCCGAATAACCGTGGTATGTTAGAGTCATCGACGGAGACCCCCCCCGAATATCCGTGGTATGTTAGAGTCAGCGATGGAGACCACCCCCCCCCCGAATAACCGTGGCATGTTAGAGTCATCGACGGAGACCACCCCCCGAATGACCGTGGTATGTTAGTCATCGATGGAGCACACCCCCGAATAACCGTGGTATGTTAGAGTCATCGATGGAGCCCACCCCCGAATAACAGTGGTATTTTAGAGTCATCGACGGAGACCACTCCCGAATAACCGTGGTATGTTAGAGTCATCGATGGAGCCCACCCCCGAATAACCGTGGTATGTTAGTCATCGATGGAGCCCACCCCCGAATAACCGTGGTATGTTAGAGTCATCGATGGAGCCCACCCCCGAATAACCGTGGTATGTTAGAGTCATCGATGGAGCCCACCCCCGAATAACCGTGGTATGTTAGAGTCATCGATGGAGCCCACCCCCCCGAATAACCGTGGTATGTTAGAGTCATCGATGGAGCCCCACGAATAACCGTGGTATGTTAGAGTCATCGATGGAGACCACCCCCCGAATAACCGTGGTATGTTAGAGTCATCGATGGAGACCATCCCCGAATAACCGTGGTATGTTAGAGTCATCGATGGAGACCACCCCCGAATAACCGTGGTATGTTAGAGTCATCGATGGAGACCACCCCCGAATAACCGTGGTATGATAGAGTCATCGATGGAGCCCACCCCCCGAATAACCGTGGTATGTTAGAGTCATCGACGGAGCCCACCCCCCGAATAACCGTGGTATGTTAGAGTCAGCGATGGAGAGCACCCCCCCCCGAATAACCGTGGCATGTTAGAGTCATCGACGGAGACCACCCCCCGAATGACCGTGGTATGTTAGAGTCATCGATGGAGCACACCCCCGAATAACCGTGGTATGTTAGAGTCATCGATGGAGCCCACCCCCGAATAACAGTGGTATTTTAGAGTCATCGACGGAGACCACTCCCGAATAACCGTGGTATGTTAGAGTCATCGATGGAGCCCACCCCCGAATAACCGTGGTATGTTAGAGTCATCGATGGAGCCCACCTCCCGAATAACCGTGGTATGTTAGAGTCATCGATGGAGCCCACCCCCGAATAACCGTGGTATGTTAGAGTCATCGATGGAGACCACCCCCCGAATAACCGTGGTATGTTAGAGTCATCGATGGAGACCATCCCCGAATAACCGTGGAATGTTAGAGTCATCGATGGAGACCACCCCCGAATAACCGTGGTATGTTAGAGTCATCGATGGAGACCACCCCCGAATAACCGTGGTATGATAGAGTCATCGATGGAGCCCACCCCCCGAATAACCGTGGTATGTTAGAGTCATCGACGGAGCCCACCCCCGAATAACCGTGGTATGTTAGAGTCATCGATGGAGCCCACCCCCCGAATAACCGTGGTATGTTATAGTCATCGATGGAGCCCACCCCCCGAATAACCGTGGTATGTTAGAGTCATCGATGGAGCCCACCCCCCGAATAACCGTGGTATGTTAGAGTTATCGACGGAGACCACCCCCGAATAACCGTGGTATGTTAGAGTCATCGACGGAGACCATCCCCGAATAAACGTGGTATGTTAGAGTCATCGATGGAGCCCACCCCCGAATAACCGTGGTATGTTAGAGTCATCGATGGAGACCACCCCCGAATAACCGTGGCATGTTAGAGTCATCGATGGAGACCAACCCCCGAATAACCGTGGTATGTTAGAGTCATCGATGGAGCCTACCCCCGAATAACCGTGGTATGTTAGAGTCATCGACGGTGACCACCCCCCGAATAACCGTGGTATGTTAGAGTCAGCGATGGAGACCACCGCCCGAATAACCGTGGTATGTTAGAGTCATCGATGGAGACCACCCCCGAATAACTGTGGCATGTTAGAGTCATCGATGGAGACCACCCCCGAATAACCGTGGCATGTTAGAGTCATCGATGGAGACCAACCCCCGAATAACCGTGGTATGGTAGAGTCATCGATGGAGCCTACCCCCGAATAACCGTGGTATGTTAGAGTCATCGATGGAGCCCCCCCCGAACAACCGTGGTATGTTAGAGTAATCGATGGAGCTCCCCCGAATAACAGTGGTATGTTAGAGTCATCGATGGAGCACCCCCCCCCCCCCGAATAACCGTGGTATGTTAGAGTCATCGATGGAGCCCCCCCCGAATAACCGTGGTATGTTAGAGTCATCGATGGAGCCCCCCCCCCCCGAATAACCGTGGTATGTTAGAGTCATTGATGGAGACCACCCCGAATAACCGTGGTATGTTAGAGTCATCGACGGAGACCACCCCGAATAATCGTGGTATGTTAGAGTCATCGACAGAGACCACCCCGAATAACCGTGGTATGTTAGAGTCATCGATGGAGCCCACCCCCGAATAACCGTGGTATGTTGGAGTCATCGATGGAGACCACCCGCCGATTAACCGTGGTATGTTAGAGCCATCGATGGAGCCCACCCCCCGAATAACCGTGGTATGTTAGAGTCATCGATGGAGCCCACCCCCGAATAACAGTGGTATGTTAGAGTCATCGATGGAGCCCACCCCCGAATAACCGTGGTATGTTGGAGTCATCGATGGAGACCACCCGCCGATTAACCGTGGTATGTTAGAGTCATCGACGGAGACCACCCTCGAATAACCGTGGTATGTTAGAGTCATCGATGGAGCATACCCTGAATAACCGTGGTATGTTAGAGTCATCGACGGAGACCACCCCCCGAATAACCGTGGTATGTTAGAGTCATCGACGGAGCCCACCCCGAATAACCGTGGTATGTTAGAGTCATCGATGGAGCCCACCCCCGAATAACCGTGGTATGTTAGAGTTATCGACAGAGACCCCCCGAATAACCGTGGTATGTTAGAGTCATCGACGGAGCCCACCCCACGAATAACCGTAGCATGTTAGAGTGATCGACGAAGCCCACCCCGAATAACCGTGGTATGTTAGAGTCATCGATGGAGCCCACCCCCGAATAACCGTGGTATGTTAGAGTCATCGACAGAGACTCCCCCGATTAACCGTGGTACGTTAGAGTCAGCGATGGAGACCCCCCCGAATAACCGTGGTATGTTAGAGTCATCGATGGAGACCACCCGCCGATTAACCGTGGTATGTTAGAGTAATCGATGGAGCCCACCCCGAATAACCGTGGTATGTTAGAGTCATCGATGGAGCCCACCCCCGAATAACCGTGGTATGTTAGAGTCATCGACGGAGACCACCCCCGAATAACCGTGGTATGCTAGAGTCATCGACGGAGACCACCCCCGAATAACCGTGGTATGCTAGAGTCATCGACGGAGACCCCCCCGAATAACCGTGGTGTGTTAGAGTCATCGACGGAGACCAACCCCGAATAACCGTCGTATGTTAGACTTATCGATAGAGCCCACCCCGAATAACCGTGGTATGTTAGAGTCATCGATGGATCCCACCCCCGAATAACCGTGGTATGTTAGAGTCATCGATGGAGCCCACTCCCCGAATAACCTTGGTATGTTAGAGTCATCGACGGAGACCCCCCCCCCACCGAATAACCGTGGTATGTTAGAGTCATCGATGGAGCCCACTCCCCGAATAACCGTGGTATGTTAGAGTCATCGATGGAGCCCACTCCCCGAATAACCGTGGTATGTTAGAGTCATCGACGGAGACCACCCCCGAATAACCGTGGTATGTTAGAGTCATCGATTGAGACCACCCACGAATAACCGTGGTATGTTAGAGTTATCGACGGAGACCACCCCCGAATATCCGTGGTATGTTAGAGTCATCGACGGAGACCTCCCCCGAATAACCGTGGTATGTTAGAGTCATCGATGGAGACCAACCCCGAATAACCGTGGTATGTTAGAGTCATCGATGGAGCCCACTCCCCGAATAACAGTGGTATGTTAGAGTCATCGACGGAGACCACCCCCGAATAACCGTGGAATGTTAGAGTTATCGATGGAGACCACCCCTTGAATAACCGTGGTATGTTAGAGTCATCGATGGAGCCGACCCCGAATAACAGTAGTATGTTAGAGTTATCGACGGAGCCCACCCCCGAATAACCGTGGAATGTTAGAGTCATCGATGGAGCCTACCCCCGAATAACCGTGTAATATTAGAGTCATCGACGGAGACCCCCCGAATAACCGTGGTATGTTAGAGTCAGCGATGGAGACCACCTCCTCGAATAACCGTGGTATGTTAGAGTCATCGATGGAGACCACCTCCCCGAATAACCGTGGTATGTTAGAGTCATCGATGGAGCCCCCCCCCGAATAACCGTGGTATGTTAGAGTCATCGATGGAGCCCACCCCCGAATAACCGTGGTATGTTAGAGTCATCGATGGAGCCCCCCCCGAATAACCGTGGTATGTTAGAGTCAGCGATGGAGACCACCCCGAATAACCGTGGTATGTTAGAGTCATCGACGGAGATCACCCCCGAATAACCGTGGTATGTTAGAGTCATCGACAGAGACTCCCCCGAATAACCGTGGTATGTTAGAGTCATCGATGGAGCCCACTCCCCGAATAACCGTGGTATGTTAGAGTCATCGACGGAGACCTCCCCCCCGAATAACCGTGGTATGTTAGAGTCATCGACGGAGACCCCCCCGAATAACCGTGGTATGTTAGAATCATCGACGGAGACCACCCCCGAATAACCGTGGTATGTTAGAGTCATCGATGGAGACCACCCCCCGAATAACCGTGGTATGTTAGAGTCTTCGACGGAGACCACCCCGAATAACCGTGGTATGTTAAGAGTTATCGATGGAGCCCACCCCCCGAATAACCGTGGTGTGTTAGAGTCATCGATAGAGACCACCCCCGAATAACCGTGGTATGTTAGAGTCATCGATGGAGCCACACCCCCGAATAACCGTGGTATGTTAGAGTCAGGGATGGAGCCCCCCCCCCGAACAACCGTGGTATGTTAGAATCATCGATGGAGACCCCCTCGAATAACCGTGGTATGTTAGAGTCATCGACGGAGACCCCCCCCCGAATAACCGTGGTATGTTAGAGTCATCGATTGAGACCCCCCCACGAATAACCGTGGTATGTTAGAGTCATCGATGGAGACCACCCCCCGAATAACCGTGGTATGTTAGAGTCTTCGACGGAGACCACCCCGAATAACCGTGGTATGTTAAGAGTTATCGATGGAGCCCACCCCCCGAATAACCGTGGTGTGTTAGAGTCATCGATAGAGACCACCCCCGAATAACCGTGGTATGTTAGAGTCATCGATGGAGCCACACCCCCGAATAACCGTGGTATGTTAGAGTCAGGGATGGAGCCCCCCCCCCGAACAACCGTGGTATGTTAGAATCATCGATGGAGACCCCCTCGAATAACCGTGGTATGTTAGAGTCATCGACGGAGACCCCCCCCGAATAACCGTGGTATGTTAGAGTCATCGATTGAGACCCCCCCACGAATAACCGTGGTATGTTAGAGTCTTCGACGGAGACCACCCCGAATAACCGTGGTATGTTAAGAGTTATCGATGGAGCCCACCCCCCGAATAACCGTGGTGTGTTAGAGTCATCGATAGAGACCACCCCCGAATAACCGTGGTATGTTAGAGTCATCGATGGAGCCACACCCCCGAATAACCGTGGTATGTTAGAGTCAGGGATGGAGCCCCCCCCCGAACAACCGTGGTATGTTAGAATCATCGATGGAGACCCCCTCGAATAACCGTGGTATGTTAGAGTCATCG
Organism: Siphonodentalium dalli; assembly: GCA_032622095.1. NCBI lineage: Eukaryota > Metazoa > Mollusca > Scaphopoda > Gadilida > Siphonodentaliidae > Siphonodentalium > Siphonodentalium dalli. The sequence continues at coordinate 204,806,803 of CP136067.1, forward strand.
ACGGAGACCCCCCCCGAATAACCGTGGTATGTTAGAGTCATCGATGGAGCCCACCCCCGAATAACCGTGGTATGTTAGAGTCATCGATGGAGCCCCCCCCGAATAACCGTGGTATGTTAGAGTCATCGATGGAGCCCACCCCCGAATAACGGTGGTATGTTAGAGTCATCGACGGAGACCATCCCGAATAACCGTGGTATGTTAGAGTCATCGATGGAGACCACCCCCGAATAACCGTGGTATGTTAGAGTCATCGATTGAGCCCCCCCGAATAACCGTGGCATGTTAGAGTCATCGATGGAGCCCCCCCCTTGAATAACCGTGGTATGTTAGAATCATCGACGGAGACCACCCCCGAATAACCGTGGTATGTTAGATGCATCGATGGAGACCACCCCCCGAATAACCGTGGTATGTTAGAATCATCGATGGAGACCACCCCCGAATAACCGTGGTATGTTAGAGTCATCGATTGAGCCCCCCCCCCCGAATAACCGTGGTATGTTAGAGTCATCGACGGAGACAACCCCCGAATAACCGTGGTATGTTAGAGTCATCGATGGAGCCCACCCCCGAATAACCGTGGTATGTTAGAGTCATCGATGGAGCTCACCCCCGAATAACCGTGGTATGTTAGAGTCATCGATGGAGCCCCCCCCCGAATAACCGTGGTATGTTAGAGTCATCGATGGAGCCCACCCCCCGAATAACCGTTGTATGTTAGAGTCATCGATGGAGCCCCTCCGAATAACCGTGGTATGTTAGAGTCATCGATGGGGCCCCTCCGAATAACCGTGGTATGTTAGAGTCATCGACGGAGACCACCCCCGAATAACCGTGGTATGTTAGAGTCATCGATGGAGCCCACCCCCGAATAACCGTGGTATGTTAGAGTCATCGATGGAGCCCACCCCTGAATAACCGTGGTATGTTAGAGTCATCGATGGAGCCCACCCCGAATAACCGTGGTATGTTAGAGTCATCGACGGAGACCACCCCCGAATAACCGTGGTATGTTAGAGTCATCGATGGAGCCCACCCCCCCGAATAACCGTGGTATGTTAGAGTCATCGATGGAGCCCACCCCTGAATAACCGTGGTATGTTAGAGTCATCGATGGAGCCCCCCCCCGAATAACCGTGGTATGTTAGAGTCATCGATGGAGCCCACCCCCCCCGAATAACCGTGGTATGTTAGAGTCATCGATGGAGCCCCCCGAATAACTGTGGTATGTTAGAGTCATCAGTGGAGCCCCCCCGGATAACCGTGGTATGTTAGAGTCATCGACGGAGACCACCCCCCGAATAACCGTGGTATGTTAGTGTCATCGATGGAGCCCACCCCCGAATAACCGTGGTATGTTAGAGTCACCGACGGAGCCCACCCCGAATAACCGTGGTATGTTAGAGTCATCGGTGGAGCCCACCCCCCGAATAACCGTGGTATGTTAGACTTATCGATAGAGCCCACCCCGAATAACCGTGGTATGTTTGAGTCATCGATGGATCCCACCCCCGAATAATCGTGGTATGTTAGAGTCACCGACGGAGCCCACCCCCCGAATAACCGTGGTATGTTAGAGTCATCGATGGAGCCCACCGCCCGAATAACCGTGGTATGTTAGAGTCATCGATGGAGACCACCCCCCGAATAACCGTGGTATGTTAGAGTTATCGATAGATCCGACCGCCGAATAACCGTGGTATGTTAGAGTCATCGATGGAGCCCACCCCCGAATAACCGTGGTATGTTAGAGTCATCGCGGGCGCCCACCCCCGAATAACCGTGGTATGTTAGAGTCATCGATGGAGCCCCCCGAATAACTGTGGTATGTTAGAGTCATCAGTGGAGCCCCCCCCGGATAACCGTGGTATGTTAGAATCATCGACGTAGACCACCCCCCGAATAACCGTGGTATGTTAGTGTCATCGATGGAGCCCACCACTGAATAACCGTGGTATGTTAGAGTCATCGATGGAGCCCACCCCGAACAACCGTGGTATGTTAAAGTCATCGATGGAGCCCACCCCCGAATAACCGTGGTATGTTAGAGTCACCGACGGAGCCCACCCCGAATAACCGTGGTATGTTAGAGTCATCGATGGAGCCCACCCCCGAATAACCGTGGTATGTTAGACTTATCGATAGAGCCCACCCTGAATAACCGTGGTATGTTAGAGTCATCGATGGATCCCACCCCCGAATAATCGTGGTATGTTAGAGTCACCGACGGAGCCCACCCCCCGAATAACCGTGGTATGTTAGAGTCATCGATGGAGCCCACCGCCCGAATAACCGTGGTATGTTAGAGTCATCGATGGAGACCACCCCCCGAATAACCGTGGTATGTTAGAGTTATCGATAGATCCGACCGCCGAATAACCGTGGTATGTTAGAGTCATCGATGGAGCTCACCCCGAATAACCGTGGTATCTTAGAGACATCGATGGAGACCACCCCCGAATAACCGTGGTTTGTTAGAGTCATCGATGGAGACCACCACCGAATAACCGTGGTATGTTAGAGTCATCGATGGAGACCACCCCCGAATAACCGTGGTATGTTAGAGTCATCGATGGAGCCCCCCGAATAACAGTGGTATGTTAGAGTCATCGATGGAGACCACCACTGAATAACCGTGGTATGTTAGAGTCATCGATGGAGCCCACCCCCGAATAACCGTGGTATGTTAGAGTCATCGGTGGAGCCCACCCCCCCCCGAATAACCGTTGTATGTTAGCTTGCCTAATGAGTCCCCAACCATTTAAAATCCGCATCTGAGCCCCACTGCATAATTGCTTTCCATAATCGTTTGTGACTTGGCCTATATGGGAATGCTATACGAAGCACTGGTGTGAAGGCTGAACGAAAATATAATTACAAGATAATTACCGAGTAACGTCAGATATACTATATAGTCTCTCTGGTAACATCAAGTGCTGCTTGGTGTAGTGGGAACTATATGTCTGCTGACATTACAATATTTCTGACAGAGTCTGCAACACTGTGGGAGGAGCATTCTACTGGATTCACGATGGAAGCGCTACTACCTCTGTTGTTCCTGTTTTGTTCTGTACAAGGTACAGTAAATAACGATCTTATATTAGGTACACAAGAGAATAGGGATAACAATTTTTTTTATCATTTAAAAAAAATAAATGTTTATTACAATTTTTAGGATATAAAATAAAAAACAGCCATTACCCTGCAGGGAGCCTCACACATATATAGAAGCATATAGAAGAGTGTCGTCTGCTCATGTTTGTCTGGGGCTCTGTATGGCTGAAATTATAAAATTGTTAAAGAATACAAGAAAAAATTATTAAAATTGTAAAAAATTGTTAGGCCAATGCATTCTCTTATATATGCGAGGCGACCTATGGTCGACTCGCATATATAAGAGAATGCATTGGCACAGGGTAAAACAAATCCCGACTTACGACTGGATTTGATATGGCGGGTCACATATATTATGTTATGAACTGAAAGCCACTCAATTGCGATAGTTTTTATCCATAAAAGGTTCGCCGTTATGTAAATGAGGTAGATTTAGATTGTCCGTTATGTAAATGATGTAGATTTAGATTGTCCGTTATGTAAATGAGGTAGATTTAGATTGTCCGTTATGTAAATGATGTAGATTTAGATTGTCCGTTATGTAAATGAGGTAGATTTAGATTGTCCGTTATGTAAATGATGTAGATTTAGATTGTCCGTTATGTAAATGAGGTAGATTTAGATTGTCTTTCAGCTGCCTCCATAAATGTGTTTGTGCTTCAACAAAAGCTTAATTTTAAAGGCCGAAAAGTTTGTGTTCATATGCTTAATATGGCACAGGTTAGCGACTTGCAACTGGGGATGATCCTATTGTTTCTATCCATCTTTTGACTTTCCAAACTTTTACTTCTTTGATCTTTGAAATTGTAAAGTTTTACATTTTCCTTAAATTAAAATTTTTAGGGCTTTTGGTTTTAATTACCCTCTTTCGACCAGTACATTCCAAATTCTTTTCAAAATCCTTTAAGCCGCTCCGGGATCTTGCTCTCCTACTCAAAATTTATGCCAGGAGCACGAGGATGCTGGTGTCTGCATGTGATTGGGACCCTGAGCCCATTATATACCAATTCTTTGATATGCTTTGCAGACCCTCTCCTCTTGCTCTTGTCATCCATTCATTTTTGTACCAACAATTATTGTGTGGGTAAATTTATGACGAATATATTTTAAGCCATTATTTCAGCTAAAACCTTCTTTGACATACCAAAAGGCCTTGGCCGACCTGCCAGTGCATTACTCTGACTTTGTCTCGGTCAATCTAGTGTGCTAGGTGTGGGATTGCTAACCCTGACAGTTTGCTACCTGATCAGACACCCACTTACCTTATATGGTTAAACATAAAAAAATTGCGATAGTTCTTATCCATAAAATGTTCGCCGTTATGTAAATGAGGAAGTGGTAGAATGTGAATATTTTGAAAACAGAAATGATATGATTAGATTTGTGGAAACAAAAGTGGATGATGATGACATCTATACCTGTATATAATGTGTTCTATAAAAACAGACCTCCTTTGATGAGACACTAACTACCCCCTTAAGCACTGCCCTAAGTGTCATACATACATTAACAATGATGCTGAACACTTTGAGGCAATTATATTGCAGAAATTTTGTAAGAGGAAAAAATTGTGACCACTTGGAAAAAAGTGACTTTTTTCGCGGCTGAATCACCCACCCACCCCGGCCTACCGTATGGAAACAGTGAATGACCCCCCTCCCTCTGGGTCTAAGTACAAAATATGTCTATAATATAATATTCTTTCTGTTTATGGCGGTTTTAACGGGTGTAACTATATTTTAACAGCAATAATACCCATCGCCAACGCTTAACGTATCTTTTACTGCCTGGGCATCCCCGCTGAGAGGGCATCTATGGATAGTCACAAAACGTATATTTTACTGCCTGGGCATCCCCGCTGAGAGGGCATCTTTGGATAGTCATAAAAATGGGCATCCCCGCTGAGAGGGCATCTATGGATAGTCACAAAACTGGGCATCCCCGCTGAGAGGGTATCTATGGATAGTCACAAAACTGGGCATCCCCGCTGAGAGGGCATCTATTGATAATCACAAAACTGGACAACCCCACTGAGATGGCATCTATTGATAGTCACAAAACTGGGCATCCCCGCTGTGAGGGTATCTATGGAGTCACAAAACTGGGCATCCCCGCTGAGAGGGCGTCTATGGATAGTCACAAAACTGGGCATCCCCCCGTTGAGAGGGCATCTATGGATAGCCACAAAACTGGGCATCCCCACTGAGAGGGCATCTATTAATAGTCACAAAACTGGGCATTCCCGCTGAGAGGGTATCTATGGATAGTCACAAAACTGGGCATTCCCACTGAGAAGGCATTTATGGATAGTCACAAATCTGGGAATCCCCGCTGAGAGGGTATCTATGGAGAGTCACAAACTTGGCATCACCAATGAGAAGGCATCTATGGATAGTCACAAAACTGATCTTGGAGACAAATTAATAACAGCATTTAAAGAGCGCTCTTAATTCCCCACTTATAACGGCCATAATTCACAAACGCCTGAATTGATTCGTACAATTCCAATACCAATCACTCGAGTAAAAGTTATGTATTTCCAATTATGGTATACAATTCTAGGATAAGCTGTTTCAAACCCTCGAACACAGACGCTGAAAAAAAAAGAAAATGCACGGACAGCACCGGCATCTGGGTACCACATTTATACAGGAGAAATATACCGTACATTTCAATCTCAATATTTATCGATAAAAATACAAACCTTCATTATCGACATACCTACTGTTAATCTGTACCATATTAGTCTCGTTTGGAACCTACACCAGACTTGTCTGAGAACATTGACAACATTTACAAACCTCAACTGTTACAAACCACAAGCATAGTTTTCTCTATCACTGCTTCAATGCATGTACTAATACATTTCCATCATTTGTAAATCTTATCATTGATTTCATGAAAAATCAGAATCTACATGTTTTCATGACGACTTGGTAATCAATCGGAAGCGGGAAGCATTCTGAGACGAATTCGCCTGGAGGTCTGTCGGCGATTTCCGTGGTTTGTGTCATGGCTAGTTTAATTAACGAGAAATGAGTTTGAAAATATTGCTTGATTATTGACAATGAGTGGCGACTTGGATTCCTGCAGACTAACATCAGCTCTGTCGATACACAAGAGGTTTTATACATCAGCTCTGTCGATAAACAAGAGGTTTTATACACCAGCTCTGTCGACACACAAGAGTTTTTATACATCAGCTCTGTCGATACACAAGAGGTTTTATACACAATGTGAGTATTTTTTATTGATAAATATTGAGTTTGAAATGTACGGTATATTTTCTCCTCAAAAGTGGTAACCAGGTGCCGGTGTATGTGTGTATATGTGTGAGGGTGTGTAAGTATGTGTGTATATATATATTATATCTATTATATATTTTGGGAAATCTGTCTGTGTGTGTGTCTGTCTGTCTGTTCGCGATGGACTCGAAAACGGCCGAGCCGATTTCGATGAAACTTGGTATGTGGAGGTACTTTCGGCCGGAGACTGGCATGGGCCTATTAATTTGCATGTGCGACGTGACCTTGACCTTGAAATCGGGTCATTTCAAGGTCAAACGCCCGAGTATCACGGGATGTCGATGAAAATTAGTGTCTAGGGATACTTTCGTATGGGGAGTGTCGTAAGGCTATTTGTTTGCCCATGCGACGTGACCTTGACCTTGAAACCGGGTCAATTCAAGGTCAAATCGCGAATTTTGATGGGATTTCGACGAAATTTTTGAAGGGTTACTTTTGTCCACTGAGTGTTTTGGACGGGTCAAATCGTGACCCCGATCTAACCTTCACCTTCAAAATGATCAATTCGATGTCAAATCGGGTAAAACGGATGGATTTCGACGGGTACTTTTGTCCGGGCAGTGTTTGGACGGGTCAAATCGTGACCCCACCTGACCTTGACCTTCAAAATTGACAATTCAAGACCTGACCTTGACCTTCAAAATGATCAATTCAAGGTCAAATCGGGTAAAACCGGATGGATTTCGACGGGTACTTTTGTCCGGGCAGTGTTTTGGACGGGTGAAATCGTGACCAATTCAAGGTCAAATCGGGTAAAACCGGATGGATTTCCACGGGTACTTTTGTCCGGGCAGTGTTTTGGACGGGTCAAATGTGACTCCACCTGACCTCGATCTTCAAAATGGACAATTCAAGGTCAAATCGCGCAATTCGCCGAAAAGCAGAGGGGAAACAGCCCGGACGAAGTCGGATCCACCTGCTAGTCTCCTATATATTTTGAAGACCTGTAAGTCATTTATACAAATCTACGATTCTCGACCGATCGGGACGAAACTTGGTACGTGCGTGTAGTTTGGCCAGGCGGTCGTCAACGTCGTATTGGCGAGCCCATGCGGCGCCAGCTTCGCGCATGCGCAGACGAGATCTCGGAAACGGGTGGAGCTATCGACTTGAAATTTGCTATGTGAATGTATCTTGCCCCGGATACGAATTTTATCGGGTCGCCGAGCCCGTGCGACGCCAGCTTCGCGCATGCGCAGACCAGATCTCGGAAATGGGTGGAGCTATCGACTTGAAATTTGGTATGTGAATGTATCTTGCCCCGGATAAGAATTTTATCGGGTCGCCGAGCCCGTGCGACGCCAGATTCGCGCATGCGCAGACCAGATCTCGGAAATGGGTAGAGCTATCGTCTTGAAATTTGCTATGTTAATGTATCTTGCCCCGGATACGAATTTTATCGGGTCGCCGAGCCCGTGCGACGCCAGCTTCGCGCATGCGCAGACCATATCTAGGAAACGGGTGGAGCTATCGACTTCAAATTTTTCGCAGTGTATTTACTCTGATTGGGAATGGGAGTTGACTGACTTCTACGCTGTGCCTGCTGACAACCCACATCCAGATCCCTTGTCTTGAAAGTTGAATTGGGATGAGAATTCCCTTAGAGCAATTCATAGCTTTGTGTAGAGATCCACATTTGAAACACGTGTGGTTATAATTGCATTGTCTGAAGGGTCAAAATGCACCTCATGATACCGCCAGAGATATATATCAACACCAAACTGTTTATTCTGAATCCTTTGATCAATTATATACCCTGTTACCGACAGGTACCGAGGGAACCCATGGCTCTCTCGCCCGCATATACAGTTCCCAATGCTAGAAGTCCACCCCATCCGTGGGTTATGTTGGTATAACTCTCGAAATGCTTTATCATAAAATACAATCTGCTCTTATGGATGCCAAATGTGTTTTTATTTTGAAATTGCCATTAGTTGAAAATGTTGAAATGATGCAGCCACATAGGAGAGGTAGTGGTTTAGGCTAAAAACAATTGTAATCTGTTGTAATTTTTAGATATCTTACTCAATTTAAGGAGGGGGTGCATATGAATTTTCCCAAAATTTGAATTTTAGTCTTCAAGGGAGGGGTGCAGCTAAACATTCCAAGTTAGTCACACATGGCTAACAAGCACATTCTTTAACCACGCCCATGTTATTATACTGGAACTGAAACCCAAACCACAGGTCCCTAAAAGAAAATTGACACCCGAATGCTTTAATTGTCAACGCTGCAAATTAATGCAGAACATGGATATATACATATATACAATGGGGTCACTTACATCATCATCGTCATCATCATCACCATCATCAACATCCTCATCGTCATCATCGTCGTCGACATCATCATCATCATCATCATCATCATCATCATCAACATCATCATCGTCACCGACATCGTCATCATAATCATCATCATTATTCATCAGCATTATCATTATCATCATCATCATCATCATCATTATTATCGTCGCAATCAAAAACATCTTCATCACCATCCTCATCATCACCATCTTCATCTTCATCGTCGTCATCCGTATCGTCACCATCGTCAACATTTTTGTCACCGTCTTTATCAATCTTCGTCATCATCCATCGTCACCATTATCCATCATCAGCTTCGTCGCCGTTGTCATCGTCGTCCTCAATCGTCATCATTGTCGTCGCTGTCATCTTTATCCTCATCGTCATCAACATCGTCATCAACATCGTCACCCCCTGCACTAATACATAATCCTATAATAGATCTATAAACTATTTATTATGTATTATTGGGTGTTTGGTAATTTGTTTTTTTTTGGGACCTGTGCCTGGAACAATGTCATTTGGGTCTCGAAATGAGTGAGTATTCGAATTACGTATATCATTGTTTTGGGGACCTGTGCCTGGAACAATGTCATTTGGGTCTCGAAATGAGTGAGTATTCGAATTACGTATATCATTGTTTTGGGACCTGCATGTGCCTGGAACAATGTCATTTGGGTCTCGAAATGAGTAAGTATTCGAATTACGTATATCATTGTTTTGGGGACCTGTGCCTGGAACAATGTAATTTGGGTCTCGAAATGAGTAAGTATTCGAATTACGTATATCATTGTTTTGGGGACCTGTGCCTGGAACAATGTAATTTGGGTCTCAAAATGAGTAAGTATTCGAATTACGTATATCATTGTTTTGGGGACCTGTGCCTGGAACAATGTCATTTGGGTCTCGAAATGAGTAAGTATTCGAATTACGTATATCATTGTTTTGGGGACCTGTGCCTGGAACAATGTCATTTGGGTCTCGAAATTAGTAAGTATTCGAATTACGTATATCATTGTTTTGGTGACCTGTGCCTGGAACAATGTCATTTGGGTCTCGAAATGAGTGAGTATTCGAATTACGTATATCATTGTTTTGGGGACCTGTGCCTGGAACAATGTAATTTGGGTCTCGAAATGAGTAAGTTTTCGAATTACGTATATCATTGTTTTGGGGACCTGTGCCTGGAACAATGTAATTTGGGTCTCGAAATGAGTAAGTATTCGAATTACGTATATCATTGTTTTGGGGACCTGTGCCTGGAACAATGTCATTTGGGTCTCGAAATGAGTAAGTATTCGAATTACGTATATCATTGTTTTGGGGACCTGTGCCTGGAACAATGTCATTTGGGTCTCGAAATGAGTAAGTATTCGAATTACGTATATCATTGTTTTGGGGACCTGTGCCTGGAACAATGTCATTTGGGTCTCGAAATGAGTAATATTTGAATTACGTATAGCGTACGTATAATTATTATATTACCAAGTAATCCTCGATTTTGTTCTGTTACTGCCAAGTAGATGGGATATAGGTTAACCCTACCTAAACGAACTACTTATTTAAAGGTACTCAATCCGATTCGATTGTCGCTACCTCATCAGATTCCAACAACAACAACAACAACAATATTTTTTGAATTGCCGCTTCAGTTATCAGAAAAGATTAATCGCTCAAAAATAATGCTACATCAACTATAGTTTAAAATTGCCCAAAAACGTGTTATTTATCAACATTTTGTTCAACGAAATTTGGCCGGATTGTCAAATATCTAACACCCAAAGCCACTTTATTTTAGAGTTGTCCATCTTGCCCCGAATACGAATTTTATCGGGTCGCCGAGCCCGTGCGACGCCAGCTTCGCGCATGCGCAGACGAGATCTCGGAAACGGGTGGAGCTATCGACTTGAAATTTGGTATGGGAATGTATCTGGCCCCAGATACGAATTTTATCGGGTAGCCGAGCCCGTGCGACGCCAGATTCGCGCATGCGCAGACCAGATATCGGAAACGGGTAGAGCTATCGACTTGAAATTTGGTTTTTGAATAGCCCGGACAACGTCGGGCTGGGTAGAGCTATCGACAACTGGAACGTCTCATCTCCTTAATATTTTGAAGACCTCTGTATGTCTGTCTGTATGTATGTCTGTATGTATGTATGTCATTTATACAAATCTACGATTCTCGACCGATCGGGACGAAACTTGGTACGTGTGTGTAGTTTGATCAGGCGGTCGTCCTTGTCGTATTGTCGATCCCGTGCGACGCCCGTGCAGCGCATGCGCAGACGAGATCTCGAAAATGGGTGGAGCTATCGACTTGAAATTTGCTATGTTAATGTATCTTGCTCCGGATACGAATTTTATCGGGTCGCCGAGCCCGTGCGACGTCAGCTTCGCGCATGCGCAGACCAGATCTCGGAAACGGGTGGAGCTATCGACTTGAAATTTGCTATGTGAATGTATCTTGCCCCGGATACGAATTTTATCGGGTCGCCGAGCCCGTGCGACGCCAGCTTCGCGCATGCGCAGACCAGATCTAGGAAACGGGTGGAGCTATCGACTTGAAATTTGGTTTTTGAATAGCCCGGACAACGTCGGGCTAATCGGCTATCTCATATATATTTTGAAGACCTCTGTCTGTCTGTATGTCCTTTATAGAATCGAAAACGGGTTGACCGGTCGAGACCAAACTTCCTATCCAAAGGTAAAATCCCACGGGAATCGTCGACGTCGCATTTTGGAGAAGCCCAAAGCACCCATTATCCACTCCCAATCATCAAAATCACCGCAAACGCCACTTCGGGGGGGGGTGGGCTAAGGCATCAACGATCTTTATATTGACCATATTCGGAGGTGTTAAGGGTCAACGCTCTTTATTACAATCGAAGCTGCTAACGGCTACCCATGCGTAAAATACGGATGCAAAACGAAACGCGGAATGCAATTATCTCGATTAAAAAGGCAGAATGGGTTGTTGTGTCATATATGTCCTAGGAACAGGGGAATTTTTCATCGGGTCAGTTTTTGAGGGACGGGTACCATGAATTAATTCATGAAAAACAAAAAATGCGCGGACGAGATCTCGGAAACGGGTGGAGCTATCGACTTGAAATTTGCTATGTGAATGTATCTTGCCCCGGATACGATTTTTATCGGGTCGCCGAGCCCGTGCGACGCAAGCTTCGCGCATGCGCAGACCAGATCTCGGAACGGGTGGAGCTATCGACTTGAAATTTGGTTTTTGAATAGCCCGGACAACGTCGGGCTCATCGGCTAGTCTGTTATATATTTTGGAAGATCTCTGTGTGTGTGTGTGTCTGTCTGTCTGTGTGTTCGCGATGGACTCGAAAACGGCAGAGCCGATTTCGATGAAACTTGGTATGTGGGAGTACTTTCGGCCGGGGACTGGCATGGGCCTATCAATTTGCCCGTGAGACGTGACCTTGACATTGAAATCGGGTCAATTCAAGGTCAAATCGCGAATTTTGATGGGATTTCGACGAAATTTTATACGTAGGGTTACTTTTGTCCACTGGGTGTTTTGGACGGGTCGAGTCGTGACCCCGACCTGACATTGACCTTCAAAATGATCAATTCGAGGTCAAATCGGGTAAAAACGGATGCATTTCGACGGGTACCTTTGTCGGGTACTTTCGTCCGGGAAGTGTTTTGGACGAGTGAAATCGTGACCCCAAATGACCTTGACCTTCAAAATGGACAATTCAAGTTCAAATCGCGCAATTCGCCGAAAAGCAGAGGGGAAACAGCCCGGACTAATTCAAGGTCAAATCGGATAAAACCGGATGGATTTCGACGGGTACATTTGTCGGTTACTTTTGTCCGGGCAGTGTTTTGGACGGGTCAAATCGTGACCCCACCTGACCTTGACCTTCAAAATGGACAAAATTCAAGGTAAAACTGCGCAATTCGCCGAAAAGCAGATGGGAAACAGCCCGGACGAAGTCGGGTCCACCTGCTAGTCTATTGTCTATTTTGGGGAACCTGTGTGTGTGTGTGTGTGTCTGTCCGTGTGTTCGCGATGGACTCGAAAACGGCCGAGCCGATTTCGATGAAACTTGGCATGTGGGGGTACTGTCGGCCGAGGAGTGGCATGTGCGTGTTAATTTGCCCGTGCGACGTTACCTTCAACTTGAAATCGGGTCATTTCAAGGTCGACCACCCGAGTATCACGTGATTTCGTATGGGGAGTGTCGTAAGCATATTCGTTTGCCCGTGCGACGTGACCTTGACCTTGAAATCGGGTCAATTCAAGGTCAAATCGCGAATTTTGATGGGATTTCGACGAAATTTGTGGGGTTACTTTTGTCCACTGAGTGTTTTGGACGGGTCGAGTCGTGACCCCGACCTGACCTTTACCTTCAAAATGATCAATTCGAGGTCAAATCGGGTAAAACCGGATAGATTTCGACGGGTACTTTTGTCGGGTACTTTTGTCCGGGCAGTGTTTTCGACGGGTGAAATCGTGACCCCACCTGACCTTGATCTTCAAAATGGATAATTCAAGGTCAAATCGCGCAATTCGCCGAAAAGCAGTGGGGAAACAGCCCGGACGAAGTCGGGTCCACCTGCTAGTATATATAGTAGAGTCGCTTATGTCCGATTTTGGGCTCCCGTGGGAAAATCATGAACAAATATAGAGACCATGCTCATGAGCCAGTATATGATCTCTACTTCAGAACAAAATTTGTTAGACCCCCTGAGGTCGCGACTGGGTGGTCTGATGACGTCACAGAGATGGCCGCCATGCTCATTTTCTTAAGTTCGCTACTGTTGGATTTCATGATAAAAATATAATTGTGATATAAAATATATGACAATCATTTTGTAAAGTGTATGGTGTGACGCCATGTTATATTTATATATCAAAATTTGTCTTCTCGATCAAAGATGGCCGCCAAAATGGCGACCGGAAGTGGGAAATTTGATGATTTTCCATATAAGTCGCCTTCATCATTCCGATTGTATCGAACTGGTGAGGATTAGAGAACATATCTCTCTTCATTCTTGATAATGAATCACTTAGGCATCAAAATAATTGATTTCTTGGATCATAACCTTGATTTTTCTTTCCCAAATTCGATAGTTTAAAGGAAGTGGTATGGTTTTCGCTAAAATATACTTTTTTATTTTCTAACTATTTCCTTAAGAAAATTGGAATTAATCGGTGTTGGAAATGAGTTGGATCATTACATAAGGTATCTACATCTAACTGGATCCAGACACTGTCAACTTAATCCAAGATGGCTTCCAAAATGGCGGCCAAAATTCGATAATACGCAAATTTTAGCCTCTTTCGCCCAATTACGTTTCTGTCATGTAAAAGGAGAATAAGTAGACTAATTTTCTTCTTCCAAATAAATTACCGCCATGTTATGACACATTCCTATTAGTTTGCTTACCGCAATGACTCAAAATGTGAGTTCATATGATAATTATTTTCTAAAATAAGCATCGTTAAAATTCGCCGAACGTTATATTTGTTTATACATCAAATAACATGTCCACTACAGGAGAACGATATTTCGGTGTTATATAATATGAATGAATGTACTCCTATTTAGATAATCCGAAGTTATTAATATCTTATTATAATCGATATGGCCGCCAATGTGGCTGCAATATATCCCACCATGTAAGCATTACACATATGTAAATCGTTATCGTACATGGGCTTTCGATGAGAGCATACCATTCACAAAATAAAACCGAAATATATCTTCAAGCAAGATAAGTATATGGATTTGTGCCAAATTTGATTGTGATATTATATAAATATTTCAATAGAGACCAATATGGTATGTGGAGAGAATAATGAAGCTGCCATCTTCAGGCGCTGTCGGCTATCAGCGCTCAAATGATGCAGTTGATCGGCATGCGTTCATGCATACCGATAACGATTGAGTATATCTACTCGTAAAAGGTCTAGCGACGGACTAAATCAGATTACTGTGTATAGCTAACAGTGACTGGCTTAAACCATGAGATCGCCCGAGGCCTTATTCGGATATTATATGTATACTTTAATATTGTCCATTTCACCATGGTACATGTATATCGCCAGTTTTCTGACATAATAGCCATAAAAGCTCAGTTTTCGTAAAATGACTCCTTGTATGAGTACTATTGGTAATTCGAATGGAAAATCGACACAAAATTATCGCTTCTACCATTCTGGCAAAGATATATCTGGAGGAAGAAATGTTGCTGATTGCATCATGCTTAAACTGCTTCTTGTCACCAGTTCATACTAAGTACCGGTACATTTCCACGTGTGCATTAATACGGCGACCAAGATTGTATCGTGATAAATTTGAACCAGAACTAAGAAGAAATATATTCACTTGTATTACAGCGATATTAGCATATTAGTTTGTCTCATATACAAGTAGCGCTAATGCGTTTCTGGACAATCACATTCTCGTTAGATGGGGTGGATGTAAAATGATTCCCGGAAATGACTCACATAAGCCTGAACAGTTTATGTCGATCCAGTCCACGATGAAATGTATACTTATTGTTGTTGTATTATTCATGGAATAAATACTGTTTAAACTAAGGTCTATCTGATCAAACTGGATTGCTTATCAAGTGAATATGTATGGAGCTCTTCGTACAATAGCCGCCCCATGACCGTTTAGATTTCTGCTGAAGTTAATCTATATATTCCGCTTGGTTGGGGTTGATTATCATGATGCATGAATGCAGCATGATATATATAATTTATGGGATATGGCCTGACTGATCTGATAAATCCTAGTCGAACATAATTACAACAGTTTGAGGAATTATGATATAGATGGAGCGGCATATATAATATGATCTGAAATATGCCATTATTATAGTGAACCATGGCCACCTTCATAGTTACGTGTGCTAATTTAACTTTCTTCATTTCCTTTGGTTCACGATAACGTTCAGCCTCAGAATCAACATGGCCCGGTACGAGCTGTTATTAACTCCAACTATTACTTCACAGTGTGTTGTAAGAAGTTAGTGGATTACTTTGCCCCATTATGTCATTCAGTATTCAGAACCTGGATTCCAGAGTATATTGGACATAATAAATCAAACTGATGACACGACACCAGAAGACCCATCACTACCAATGGATTCTATACCCGTGTCCCACCGTGTGGCCATAAAGTTCGTCAAACCACAGGAATTAGTAATATAATAAGTATCGCCTGTCTATTTTTGGCTCATATCTATTATGTTTACCATTCACATTCTTTCGTAATCTAAACTGCAGGGTTGCATTATGCAGAGCAGTTGCGCAGTCCCTGTTGATTTCGATAAACTTCAAAATAATCATTAATCAATTGGGACCGGCAGCAAAATCATAACCGTTGCCAATAACCACTTTCCTGTTGAGCTGTACAAACGCAATGCATTGTCCCACTAAAATTATATGCATAAATCATAGAAATCAATTTGCTGTATACTACCAATGGTCCATAACATTCCTATTGTCTTCATACAAAGACATATTTCGTATTCAATTAACTGAACACGCGGAAATACAAGAACCAGACACACACTTCGCTTGGTGTCGGGGATCTAGCATGGTGCATGATAATGTTCATTTCAACTGAATAAACATGTCCTGGGATGCCAATAACCTATAGTAACGTCACATAACGACCTCACATATGACATGAAAGTGGTTGGACTACTTTGTTGAATATCATCATCCACAATATTCACAATATAATATTGTGAATATTGTGGATGATGATATTCAACAAAGTAGTCCAACCACTTTCATGTCATGTGTGAAGTCGTTATGTGATTATATCACTTTAATCTTTATACGGGACGCTACCCCTTATACGAATATATTATCCACCTATGGGGGTCTATTCTATTTTGATATGTCGTGGTTAACAATACGATTGGAACCTGCCATATTCAGCAATACGAGGTCCAAATGATGTTGCCGTGCAAATTTAATTCAAGGTTACATGGCATATATCAATGAGACAAGCAGGCCAAATGACAGCCATATAATGAATTCTACTATTGTTTGTGTTTTATAAACAAGGATGTGTTGTTTCTTGCTTGCCAAGAATAATGGAATAGCTGAGAAGTACTATCCCCACCTCATAGATATCACAATAAATAGTTATGTATTGCTATCACATATGATACACTATAGGCATTATCTGCATCAATTGCATTTGATATGTTGACCACCATTATTTCTCAATTAGTACTCTGGACTAGAGTATAGCACAGAAGGCTAGACATTGAGATGGTAATATTTGTCCCTCAAGCTAAGATGGAGGTCTACACATACTTTCTAATTTAACTTAGAAAGTTTGATTTTCTCTTCAACTCCCACCTCACTTAATATCAGGAAATTTGAAGAGATGACACGTATGCAGTATAGGACAATCGTTATTTGCACAAGAAATTAAAGCTATGCGCATTTACTGAAAAGTTGCCGACCAAACCATGATGGAATGCCATGGCGACACTTGGTGGTGTAACAAACACTGACTTGTATTTTGACTGCCATTTTGGTAGCCATCTTGGATGAAATGAACAGTTCTGTTGAAGTTTGATAATAATTCCGTATGTGGCACGAATATTTCCCTCTCACTGAATTCCGCTCATTTCTTGAAATCTATTGCTAGAATATCGGATTTCTTACAAAATGCAATAATTCGGTTGTCTAAAGTGGATTTTTGACAGATCGAACATGTTATGTACAATAAAAGTGATGCTCTACACCGCTGAATTAATAAAAAAAACGCTGAATTGTCACAATTCGCAGTCGCCACCAAACGGAAGATCATTTACATGAGATTCTTGAAAATCGCCAAATTGTTGATTTTCTGGAGCCATTTTGGGTAGCCATCTTTGACTAGAATATTATTTTCCCGTGAATTTGGGTACTGTACTTTGAGAACTACTATTGATGACTTGCCCTTACTGAAAACAATGTATAACAATTAAGAAATATGCGCAGATTCCATCAGTTCTTAGGACAACCCTACATCTGAACTGAACTGACAATGACGTCATATTTGTGACGTCATAATTCCCTCCAGTCGCGGACCCATGAAGTCTAACAAACTTTTTCGGACAATGTTAGTGATACCCTATCATAATATCATAGTCTCTACATTTGTTCAAAAAATTCCCACGGAAGTACATAAGCGACTCTACTAATATATATAGCTATCTATTATATATTTTGGGAAATCTGTCTGTCTGTCTGTGTGTTCGCGATGGACTCGAAAACGGCAGAGCCGATTTCGATGAAACTTGGTATGTGGTGGTACTTTCGACCGGGGAGTGGCATGGGCCTATTAATTTGCCCGTGCGACGTGACCTTGAAATCGGGTCATTTCAAGGTCAAACGCCCGAGTATTACGGGATTTCGATGAAAATTAGTGTCTAGGGATACTTTCGTATGGGGAGTGTCGTAAGCCTATTCGTTTGCCCGTGCGACGTGACATTGACCTTGAAATCTGGTCATTTGAAGGTCAAATCCCCAAATATCCCGGGATTCGATGAAAATTGGTGTCTAGGGATACTTTCGTATGGGGAGTGTCATAAGGCTATTCATTTGACCGTGCGGCGTGTCATTGACCTTGAAATGGTGTCAATTCAAGGTCAAATCGCGAATTTTGATGGGATTTCGGCGAAATTTGATACATAGAGTTACTTTTGTCCACTGAGTGTTTGGACGGGTAAAATCGTGACCCCGACCTGACCATGACCTTCAAAATGATCAATTCAAGGTCAAAACGCGCAATTCGCCGAAAAGCAGAGGGGAAACAGCCCGGACGAAGTCGGGTCAGCCTGCTAGTATATATATATGTGTATGTATTGTATATGTATGTGTATATGTATATAAGAATGACTGTATATCAGAATATATATGCACATAATTATGTTAAATTAGTTATACACATCCACGGACTCTTGTTTGTTTATACTGATTGTATTGTGTATTATAGTACATATATAGTAATGGAAATTGTTTACCGGGAGTCCTCATGCCATTGTGATTGGTGTATATATAGTTTGTTTCTCCATACCTGTTTGTATAATTATATTGTAAGTTTGTTTTTCCATACCTGTATGTATAATGTATATATTGTAAGTTTGTTTCTCCATACCATATAAGTTTAGGGACAGTTTATCCTAGAATTGTGAACCAGAATTGGAAAATAGAGCTTCGGAAACGCTTCTATCAATTAATATTGATTTCATAGCGATATTGTTTGTTTCAAATAATTGGGACATATTTTCGTTACTGTTTTTAGAAAATATAGATAGGGTTCACTTGCTTGATATGCTCCGAAGCCGTACAACAGATATAGGGTTCTCTTGCTTAATATGGTCCGATGCCGTACAATAGAGATAAGGTTCTCTTGCTTGATATGCTCCGAAGCCGTACAATAAAGATAGGGTTCTCTTGCTTGATAGGCTCCGAAGCCGTACAATAGAGATAGGGTTTTCTCCCACCCCCTACACACTTTAGCACAGGCAGCCCGTGTGAGATAGCTGGGTGAGATTTCCCTGTCTCACATAACACGTGACCTGCTATCTCACACTACCCACGTGACTACTTCACCTATATAATTAATAACCGGAACTATTTTTATGTGAGCCGTCTGCATTTGTCAACAAAACAATGGCGACAAACCAAAACAATTCTCGTTTCGAATCAATAAACACAGAAGAATTCGTAGAAGCGAATGAAAATAAAAACACGCTGAGGAAGACATCTTCTCATCAGAAATTATTGTATCAGTTTTTGATTGAAAGACACGATGGACATCGCAAAATTCAGGATATTCCCCAGGTAGAATTGAACAAATATCTCGCAGAGTTCGTAATAAATGTCCGGAAAGCTGACGGCACGGAATATGAACCAAGCTACTTGCGTGGCATGATCGGAAGCTTCGATCGTCAATTGAAACGCCACAGGTATGGTTCACAAATTATGTCATAGGAAAGTTATGCCTTTTTCGAAACCAGAGAAGCCCTCCGTATGAAGCAGAGAGATCTGAGATCGCAAGGAAAGGGCTCAAAACCAAAAAAACCAGATCCGCTTACATATGATGATATAGACATGTTGTATTCAAGTGGGCAGCTGGGAATATCTTCTCCAACCTCTATTCTGAATATGATGTGGTTTCAAAACACATTGCATTTTGGTATCCGAGGGGGCTCCGAAGAACACCGGCGAATATGTTGAGGGGACATTTCCCTTAAAATGGATACTGAGGCAAATTTACGATATCTGGAATATCGAGAAAGAACAACAAAAACCAGGACGGGTGACGACATAAATGATACCCGGATTTGTCCTCCTAGGATGTATGAAACACCAGCAAACAAGAATCGGTGCCCCATAGAAATGTATCTTTTCTTTGAATCAATGAGACCAACAAACTACAGTCAAAATGATGACCCGTTCCACGTGGCAGTGGTCACAAATAATCAATTCCCCGCTGAAAAGGATAGATGGTTCTTGAAAGGTTCAGTAGGAAAAAAACAAAATCGAGGGAATAATGAACAAAAAGGCAATAAAAGCTGACTTACCTGGTGCGAAAACGGATGAACGAAATATCAGTAATTCCAGTGTCAGAAAAACACTCGTCCAGAAAATGTCCGACAACAATGTCCCTGATTCTCTGCAAGTCTACGTGACAGGGCATAAAAGCACAGATTCCCTGAATAACTACAGGCAGCTTAACACAACACAGAAAAGAGCGATATCTGGTATATTATCCAGCAATAAGAATCAAAGCAACAGTTTGGTGCCAACATTTCCTCTTCCTGCTCCTTCGAACATTTATCCAGTTTCACAGATCATTGGAAACACACATTCAACTATTTGCACACAAGAAACCTCCAACAAAAGTATATTCGCTGGCGCGGAGTTGAACAAATGCACAATAAACATATATACGTGTGACCATGCTCAACCGAAAAGAAGGCGAACCTTTGGTACCTTTGGTATATACCGATGTCATACCCGATGATCACGCGTATCGCATTAGATTTTATCCCAGATGTACGGTTTAACTTGTGTTGAACGGCTCTAAAACGAAAACATCACAATGAGGCTCCTGGTGTGGGAGAAAAATCATCCATCATGACCCGGGGTGTGGGAATGGAAAAATCTCACCCTCGGGGCCAGATATTTGGGCCGTTTACTCGGCAAGCCTTTTCCATCCCACACCCCGGGTCATGATGGATAATATTAATCTTGCTTGATATGCTCCGAAGCCGTACAATAGAGATACGGTTCTCTTGCTTGATATGCTCCGAAGCCGTACAATAGAGATAGGGTTCTCTTGCTTGATAGGCTCCGAAGCCGTAACATTTTCATAATTGATCGTATGTATTATACCAGAAAATTCGAAATAAAATTAATTTTAATTGATAGAAGCTAGCGTTTCCGTACAGGGTTCTTCGATTCATAGTTATCATTTTCCACCGGTAACGATATTAAAAACGTATTTAAGAAGAGATAATATATCTTTAAAAACATATATCTACGATTTGGTTTTACGCAACTTTGAACTGCAAAACTATAACTGACGACGCCATGAAATGGTCGAATCGGCGTTCCATACTATCTGTATTGACACGCTGACAGACAACGCCAATGTTCGAATCGGCGTTCCATATCATCTGTAATCGTATGCTTTCAAATCATTTTAGGGCTTCCGAGAAATGACACAGTCCTCGAGAAGCTAATGCAGGCTATCGAAACTGAAGGGACATTTCGTCTTCTACCCCCGAATGGCACGTCCGTGGAAATATCGATGGCTCTTCTTCATTTGAATGAAATAGTAAGTGTGATGAGTTATTAAGGGTGAGGTTAATTTTGTGACCAATGTTGAATGGGCATTTCCATGCAAATCTACGAGAACAAAATACCGAGTTGCAAATAATTAAATTCTGCGTATGACTTGATATGGTACTGAAAAAAATAGGTATTTATCGGGCGGGTCGCTTGGAATGTGTTCAATTATAATGGTGATGTATTATAATGTTGGTGTATTATAACGGTGGTAAAATTTTATTTTGAATTTTATATTAATTTTTCAAAATTAGGTCAAGAGTTAAAAATTCTGAACAATAAATTTATTTAAAATGTTTATAATTTATCTAGCGCACCGGCCAATTAAATGTTATGATCGTTCAATGATCATATACGACTTTTTCCCCCGAGATTTGCATAGAAATTCTTATTCAAAATTGTACACTTCACCTTCTACTTAACATTTAACAAACACCAGAAATCAGGGACGTATGGGTGGTGGGGGGTACATTTATCAACAGTGTGACAGCTTTAAATACTAGTTGGAAAATCAACCCTAACATGAATTCAGCTGTTGTATAGTCCGGGAGCTGGTAGGGGTACCCTGTTATATAGTCCGGGAGCTGATAGGGGTACCCTGTTATATAGTCCGGGAGCAGATAGGGGTACCCTTGCACCCTGGGACTGAACTTTACCCCACTTATTTTGTTCATTCTTATCTCCTTAAACTTTTAAGCAATGTTAACAAAAAAAGTGGCCGTGTAGACTCCAGAAAAGATGGCGTCCATCATGGCTGCCGTTTTTCAGACAAATCCCGAAGTCAGTTTGATGCAAATTATAGCGGGAAAATATAGTAAAATGTATACAAATGTATATATTTTCGTGAAGTTAAGACATAATGCCACTTTTATTGGAAAAAATTGAAACTCCGCATTCAAGATGGCCGCCAAAAGGTCGCCGGAATTTGAAAATATGACGTTTTTCACTAATATCTTCTAGATAAATTTTTGCTGTTTGGAACTGGTTGAGAAATGTGACTTTATTTTGAATTGTTTTATAACTGATAACTGGAGCAATGAAATATGCCATTATTGGGGTCCTAGCCCCTTCCGATCCCTCAAAAATTCAATTATACAGACCGCGGTAATAATTTCCCAAAAATCACAATAGGGATTCTAGTCACATTTCAACAAGAAATGAACAGAACTTTGTAATGTAAGTGAGGCATATTATTGCCTTTGAATATTCCAACTCATTGGAACCAATTTTTTTACTTTGGGTCAAAATGGGTGCTAAAATGGCCGCCAACATATTGAAAATGGTAGATATTGCCCCAGCGTGTTCTGCTATCGCTAACAAGTTGTAGTTATGTATAAAATTGGCTATTCTGCCTTCTATAGATTGAACACTAACATGACTGATGCACCATGGTTAATTCTTAGTATTGTCA
The DNA here is from genome assembly GCA_032622095.1 of Siphonodentalium dalli. Classification (NCBI taxonomy): domain Eukaryota; kingdom Metazoa; phylum Mollusca; class Scaphopoda; order Gadilida; family Siphonodentaliidae; genus Siphonodentalium; species Siphonodentalium dalli. The sequence continues at coordinate 204,829,797 of CP136067.1, forward strand.
CCACTGACGTTACCAGAAATATTGGATTTCTCTCTCACAAACTTGATATAAATATCGGCAACAATTCATTTTTCAGGTTTGGACCATTTTTTAAAAGTAAATTGTAACTATCTTTGGTGTGAAAGGTGTTTATTGTTTTGCTCTATCTGAAATGTGTCACACTACGGAGTTTATAGACCAAATTACTTCAGGTGGTTTCCAAAATGCCAACCAAATTTGGTAAAAAGTTGATTTTTTTTTTACATATATCCCGAACATTATTCCCTGCGTTTTCCGAAAAGACAGCACATCGTGATTCACTTGGTTATTGTACGTGTTAGTTAATTAACTGACAACTACTATTTTGGTTGTCCCAGTTGCATATGGGGCATGACAAATTCATTTTAAAGTTGCAGTAGGGAATTTTGCAGAGAACCTTTTTTGTGATCCTGGCTATATTATTGAAAGGAAATGGGCAGAACTTGGAGACGGAACTGAGATGAACCATAATCTGGCCCATTAGGATAAACATTGATTAACTTATCCACACCTTGGATACAGGTGGATGCCAAGATAGCAGACAGGGAGTTACTATATGGTCATAGGTGAGGTGAATAGGTATACAGGGAGTTGTTGTATGGTCATGAATGCTGTGAATATGTATACAATGAGTGACTATATTGTTATGACTGGGATGTCCATAGTGAGATGTATAGGTATACAAGTAGTGGCTGAATGGTCATGTGTGAGGTGAATCCGTATACATGGAGTGACTGTATGGTGTAAGAATGTGTGTACGCAGTACGGGTATACCCGTTGTGGCTGTATGGGCATTGATGTGTTGTATATCTACATGGTCATATGTGTGTTGTTTATGTATATATGGAGTGACTTTAAGGTCATGGGTGGGATGTACAGGTGTACCGTGTGTGGCTGCATTGTAGCAGGTGGGTGTATATATATACATGTGCTGTCTGTATGATCAGGGTGTGTGGAGAAATAGGCAGCGATTTTATGGTTACGGATAATGTGTACATACAATGACTGTACGGTCATGATTGAAGTGTATGCATATCTGGATGATCATTTACGAGCGTGTGGGTATAACGGGTTGGATATATATTTATATATGTCGTGGGTGGCCAGAATCACAAAAGAGGTTCTCGGCAAAATTCCATACTGCAACTTTAAAATGAATTTGTCATGCCCCATACGGTCATGACGCGGAACTGGGACAACCAGAATAGAACACGTCGTTGTCAGTTAATTACCTAACACGTACAATACCACCTCCTTCTTACTACAATGCCGGGTGGAGAACACCAAATATTTTGCAATGTAGACTCCAAAACAACTGCAGTGATCTGAAATTCATTAATTACATCTCCCCAAGCCCGTGTTGCTCCTATGGTAACTAATGTGGACACGACTAGATGAGCATATTAAAGATATTCCCTTCGGCATACCGCAAAATAGCGATGCCTTGAATAGGCGATTATTCGAGACAGAACAATCATTCATCATCCACAGACAGATTTTAGTAATCAGGCAAACTCGGTCCCTTGAAAAAGACACTGTCTTGTTATAACACGCAATCGACTCACTGAGAAAAAGAAAAAGATTCTGTTCGTGATTGTTCAATAGAAATTGGTGCTATTTTTGTCGTCTAGATTTTGTCAATGTTGAGGATGGCGTAAGAACGCCGTGTCTCTGTGGCGCAATTGGTTAGCGCTTCGGCTGTTAACCGAAAGGTTGGTGGTTCGAGCCCACCCAGGTTACACACCTCTCCTTATGTTTGCTCGAGGTCACCCAGCAATGTTTTTCATCAACTCGATGTATTCCCATCGATGTGAGACTCCACCCATAGACACAACTACAACCTGCATGTTTTGATTGGGAGACGTTGCCCCTTTATATACATACTAGCAGGTGGACCCGACTTCGTCCGGGCTGTTTCCCCTCTGCCTTTCGGCGAATTGCGCGATTTGACCTTGAATTGTCCATTTTAAGGTCAAGGTCAGGTGGGGTCACGATTTGACCCGTCGAAAACACTGCCCGGACAAAAGTACCTGACAAAAGTACCCGTCGAAATCCATCCGGTTTTACCCAATTTGACCTCGAATTGATAATTTTGAAGGTCTAGGTCAGGTCGGGGTCACGACTCGACCCGTCCAAAACACCCAGTGGACAAAAGTAACCCTACGTATCAAATTTCATCGAAATCCCATCAAAATCGCGATTTGACCTTGAATTGACCCGATTTCAAGGTCAAGGTCACGTCGCACGGGCAAACGAATAGGCTTACGACACTGCCCATACGAAAGTATCCCTAGACACTAATTTTCATCGACATCCCGTGATACTCGGGCGTTTGACCTTGAAATGACCCGATTTCAAGGTCAAGGTCACGTCACACGGGCAAATTAACATGCCCATGCCTCTCCACGGCCGAAAGAACCCCCACATACCAAGTTTAATCGAAATCGGTTCGGTAGTTTTCGAGTCCATCGCGAACACACAGACAGACAGACAGACAGACAGACAGACACACACACACACACCCTCACACACCCTCACACACACACACACATATCTTCCAAAATATATAATAGATATGCATGTATTTGGCTGATCGCATGGGACACCGTTCCCCATACAAATAACAAAACAAAACTCATCAAAATTCATTCGTGCAACACCATCGAGTTTAATTCATCAGCAGCTGAACGCCAGGAGAGAGGAGTCTCACTAAGTTTGGTAACTTGTGCTCCAATCCCATGTGCACCCAAAACATTGTTTATATGTTATGTTATTTTTATGTAATGTAAATATTCCATGTTACTATATGTGGGTCACAATAAATATGTTCAAACAATCAAACATCAAACATAAACGCATGGTAGATTATGAGCTATTAGACAATTTTCGACTTTGGTAGCTGAAAGTTATCATCGGAACGTTTTACCTCCATTTGGTTGTCAATCGGACTGTGGAATATTAACAAAACACAGCAGATGGGTACACGAACAGTAGGTGGGTACATGGACATTGATATGTGTATTATCCACATAACACAGTAGCTGGGTACATGGGCATTGTATTATCAACAGAACACTGTAGATGGGTACACGGCATTGTATTATCCATATAACACTATACAGTTGTCGCCCGTTGTCGAGGGAGACATTGAGATTTGTCACCCGCTCGAGAACGGTGACAAATCTCAATGTCTCCCGAGAAGAAGGGCAACAACTGTTTTGTTATCCGATTATATCACATAATAAAATCCTTGCCATCCACACGCACGATGTTGCACTGAGTCACGAGTGCTTTCTTTCCCGATTATGTATATTGTCAGTAAAACTTATCGTACCATAGCATTTATGTTCCATAAACGATAGTCAAGCTGTTAAGCGTTTGATAATCCGCGTTTATTTACGATCAATTTGGTGGTTAAATCGTCAATATCGGTCCATGCAATGTAAACCAATAAGCCATATCATGGAAGTATATATACATCGCTGGCCATATAGGTATGTTCTCGTCTTCTGCAATTTGGCATATTCAATGTCGTCTTGTGCGCGCAATTTACTCACTATGTTCATTTCATAACGGTCTTCCCCGAAAGCTATTGGGAAGTTGTCAATTTCATTAATGTACATTCATATGTGTCAGTGCTCATGGCGATCCTCACATAAAATACTTCTATGATCACATTGCAGACATCGCGGAGGATAAGCGTACAGTACCATTCATTCGCGACAAACGTATGCATTACGTTGTCCACCAGGAACATTTATAACCAACCAACCTCAAGGGATCCTCTCTTTCAATCTTGCATCATAATGTCGACATGAACAAATTGATTCACCGAGATGTTTCGATGTAAAAAGTAAATAATAACGCTTGTCCAATAAAAATATCAACTTAAAAGTTAGAATATTAGTGTTCACTAAAATATATGCAAATTAGCAAACACCACAACTGGCGTGTATTGCGAATCCGTGGGGTATATAAGATCTATGATTTTTTAGTACGTATAGTGGTGTTAAATAGATGAGTTACTGCTGTGTGTTTGGAGATATTCTTGCAATATAGCATCAGGCGGGCGACAAAAACAATGTCTCCCGGCTAAGCGGGCGACAGTGTGATTTGTCGCCCGGCACGTGACAGGACATGGGCCAATCAGAAGGGTGGAAAATAGGGAGGAGGATAACAATGTAGATGGGTTCATGGACATTGTTTTATACACAGAACACAGTAGATGAGTACATGGACATCTTATTATCCACAGAACAGTGTAAATGGGTACATGGTCATTGTATTATCCACATAACACTGTAGATGGGTACATGGCCATTGATATGTGTATTATCCACATAACACAGTAGACGGTACATGGGCATTGTATTATCCACAAAACACAGTAGATGGGTACATGGATATTGATAGGTATATTATCCACACAACATGGTAGACGGGTGCATGTACATTGTATTATCCACATAACGCAGTAGATGGGTACACAGACATTGTATTATCCACAAAACACAGTAGATGGGTATATGGATATTGATATGTATATTATCCACACATCATGGTAGACGGGTGCATGTACATTGTATTATCCACAGAACGTAGTAGATGGGTACATGGACATTTTATTATCAACAGAACGCAGTAGATGTGTACATGCACTTTTGTATAATCCACAACACGCAGTAGCTGGGTACATGGACATTGTATTATCCACAGAACAATGTAGATGGGTACATGGACATTGTATTATCCACAGAACGCAGTAGATGTGTACATGGTCATTGTATTATCCACATAACGAAGTAGATGGGTACAGTGACATTGTATTATCCACATAAGGCCTAACCAAAAAATACGTTTGTTTCCGCTAACGAGCTGAAAAAAATTAGGGTAGGTAGGTAGGCTTAACTTTTTGTTTTTATTAACTTTTTTTTTCTTTCAGTATCTTAAAAATAACTGTATAATACTTGTCAATAACCCAAACTATGCACTTCTAAGCCCCAATCATGTTAACCCAGATGACAGAGAAACTATAAACTCCAATTCAATCTTACATATGCTTTAATATATACATATATACTTGTCTATATACTAATATAGTCTTTGATAATCCTAATATTTCCCATATGGTCTGGCGACAACTGGAGTCAGTCCAACACCACTGCACTGTTCACATATTGGAGTGACCGTCTTGTACCGATCTCTTAAGGATGGCTTCACAACACCACCTTTTCCGCATTCAGTGAAGGATCTAGGTATTTTTTGGGGACACCTGTTTTTTGGCAATGATATGCCAAAGGCATAACCTGAAGGCCTGAGTGGAGGAAGGTTTGTGAGGGGTGACCCCCCCTCCCCTGCTGATGGTGGGGGTTCTCACCCTGGAAAATTTGTGAAAATCCATTGCATTTGGAGCTAATCTAGGGCAGAGTCAGTATTTTGAATTTTACTGAGAGGTCAATTTGATCAAGTTTCTCAAGCATAACTTTGGAAATTTTTTATACCCTTTTAAAAAAAAAAGGGGAGTATACTGTTTTGCATCTGTCTATCCATGCGTCCGTCTATACGTCCGTCCGATGTCTGTTCATGTCATAACTTGAACAGTATTACTCGGATCTCAATGAAATTAGGTATGGATGTTCACTACTACGAGGACATTAATTAGAGGGTTCCATCGTTTTGTTCGGATTTTCAATTCTAGAGTGTTTCATCTTTGTTCATCTGGAAATGTTGGCTTTTTGGTCTGCCTGGGGTCTGTTCATGTCGTAACTTCAACAGTTGTGCTGGGATCTCAATGAAACTTGTTATGGATGTTCACTACTATGAGGACATTAAAAAGAGGGTTCCATCGTTTTGTTCGAATTTTCCATTCTAGACTTATACATCTTTGTTTATCTGGAAATATTGGCTTTTTTGTCCGTCTGGTGTCTGTTCATGTCGTAACTTCAACAGTTGTGCTCGGATCTCAATGAAATTTGGTATGGATGTTCACTACTATGAGGACATCCAATAGAGGGTTCCATTGTTCTGTTCCGCTTTTCCATTCTAGAGTTATTCATCTTTGTTTATCTGGAAATGTTGGCTGTTTGGTCCATCCGACGTCTGTTCTGAGGTCATAACTTGAACAGTAATGCTCGGATCTCAATGCAATTTGGTATGGATGTTCACCACTATGAGGACATTTAATGGCACATTCAACTGTTTTGTATTTGTTTTTTGTTTTATAGGTATTCATCTTTGTTTACATGAAAATGCTGATTTTTTGGGTGCATCTGTCTGAGTATAGCAATCATAAGTTATAGATATGCCCACATCAGGCGGTACGCGCTAAGAGGGTATGCACCGGACGACAGTCGATCTCTTGTTTTATATGTATGGATTGGAAATGCTTATTAGATATTGTCAGATATCTTTTTGTTCAATGGACTATGATTATCCTGCTTGAAATGAGACTTACCATTAGCACTCTAATTCATATAATAGGCTATTTTATAAAATTCAAGTGAGACACATACATAATATACTACATGTAGTACAGAAACAATGTCTAATAAGTTAGTAATTACTATTTATAGTACTAATCTCTATGTTAATTTTTCATTTGATAACCAGGTTGATTTGATCAAATTGTTAATGTTCCTGTACTGTATTTGATTGAAATACTGAAGTCTGAAGGCTGAATGATAACAAACCTGAACTCAAACTATTTGAAGTTTTCACAGATGAAAGCTAGATAAAGCCAAACATACTTTACAGTACGGTATGATTCCAACTGTTGAACTTAAATCTTTTTGTAAACTTAAATTTCTTATGGCAATATATATAAATATATTAATGTTTTGCCTCTTGTTATGATATGAATTGGGGCCTAAATTGAAAAAATAAAATAAAAATAAAAAAAAAATTTGGTTTTTTTTTTTTGGTCCAATTTTGTTTGTTTTTGCAATGGCAATAAAAAGTTTAGGGTCGGGGGTTTAAAATAGGGTCGGTCGGGTTAGCGGAAACAAACGTCTTTTTTGTTTAGGCCTAACGCAGTAGATGGGTATATGGACATTGTATTATCCACATAACACAATAGATGGGTACATGGACATTGTAGTACCCACATAACGCAGTAGTTGGATACATGGACATTGTATTATCCACATAACGAAGTAGATGGGTACAGTGACATTGTATTATCCACATAACTCAGTAGATGGGAATATGCACATTGTATTATCCACATAACACAATAGATGGGTACATGGACATTGTAGTATCCACATAACGCAGTAGATGGGTACATGGACATTGTATTATCCACATAACGAAGTAGATGGGTACAGTGACATTGTATTATCCACACAACGCAGTAGATGGGTATATGGACATTGTATTATCCACAGAACACAGTAGATGGGTACATGGACATTGATGCTTGGCTGACAATGTTTTGGACAGATGATCGACTAAATCAGTTGACGACAGGAGACATAAGGCTACCAGGTGATATCAAACTATGGAAGCCAGATATACGATTATATAACAAGTAAGTGGCACACAAACACATCTTACCTTTTACAATAAGGTTGTGATACGACCAGAGACAAAGGATCACGGCAGAGGATGGGGTGGGAATGACTTAAGATAATTTTGTTTTACTTTCATGACTGACACAACATTAATAGTTGGAAATTTTACATCACATGCATGTAGGTTGAAATTGTTCTCATTGTTTGGTTTCCAACCAGTAATTAATAAGGTATTTGTTGTATACAGACAAAAAATAGTTGTACGTTTGGTCAACACTTTGGTCTGAAATGGCCATCAGTTGAACATTTACTAATCTTGAGGAGGGGACGAGGTGTCAGATTGGAAAGTTAGAAATATTGGGGTACCAGTTGGAAAGATCCAACGGGGTGACAGCGGGGGTAACAACGGGGGTAACAACGGGAGTAACAACGGGGGTAACAATGGATGTGACAACGGGGGTAATAACGGGGGTAACAACGGGAGTAACAACGGGGGTAACAACGGGGGGTAACAACGGGGGTAACAGTGGGTGTAACAACGGGGGTAACAGTGGGTGTAACAACGGGGGTAACAACGGGGGTAACAACTGTGCCAATACGGGTACATATAACTCTTAAGGCTATCAGAACGGTTTGATTATTTATATATAACAAAGTCAATAATGTTCAATCATCGGCATCTGGGTTTCTCTTCCTGTCGTCTGCTTGGGTTGGGATCTTCTTCCGTCTTCATAGGTTGGGTGTATCTGCTTGTCTTCTACTCGGTTGAGTTCCGGTTGAGTTTATCTTCCTGTCGTCTCATCTTCTTCTTCCGCCGGCGCATCAGTGAGATGTTGTTAGGATCACAAGATCATAGTGTTTACCTTGTGTCTTCATCCATCCTTCTAGCTGCTTTTCTCTGGCGTCCGAGAATTCGTTGTTACTATAGGGTAGCTGGTTAGAACTGCTTAGAACTGCCCTGGGTGTTGGCTCCCCTCTTCTAAATACCGAGGCCGCTAATGACGGCCATGTGTATCTTCACGGCGCGTCCGTTCCAGACGTACTTAGGGTAATTGAGTTATCGTCATCTCCCCATGGGTCCTATTAACTCTTCTGGTTTCAATGACCGCTGTGGGTGAAGTATCTCGTCTCGCTAATCCCGTACACGTTCTGTTTACTTCACAGCTGTCTTACTATGTATGTATCGGCCTGGTTACTTTATATTCGTTTTGATGTCCAGTATTTCGCAATGTTGATGTGGTCAGCAGGGCCGCTAGTATGTGTGGTAAACTAGCGGCTCCCGCGACTAAGAGATTTCCTGTATTCTTCCCGGGTTGAAAGTTATGTCCCTGGGGTTGTCGTAGCACATTACTCCTTCACTTTTTCGATTTAAAGTTGATCTTGAAATCGCAAGTCCAATTCGTCGCTGCGCAGCAGGTCGAAGATTCGTCGAAGTGTTTCGCAACAGCGGCATCGGCGATGGATAGCTGGTTCGATGTCGGCCGTCTCCGTGTAGATCGGGTCGTCTGTGCGTCTCTCAGACAACTCCGACCTACTGGCTGTGACCTTTCGGTGTAAAACTATGATTGACATTTCATGGCGTCGTCATTTTCGTTCCGGGTCATATCATCATCATCGGATGTCGAGGTATTTTCGTCCTCAATGTCCGAGTATGGGGTAGGTTCTGACAACTGGTCGACCCTTGTTCCACCGCCATGGTCAGCCTGTAATACTCAAACGGATATTTGTGTGAGGTTTGAGAACAAATGACACAGTCAGAATACACAATGGTTAATTTTCCAATTTATCGGTATCGCTTGAGGGTCGTCAGATCGGCCCAATACGAAAATGGAATTTACAACTAATTATATAGATGGATTTGTTGACGAACAGTTAAACACAAGATAAGTCGGGGTGATTGATTTCAATTATCAAAACGTATGACTGAATGTCGGGATTTATAGTCCCTATTCAACGCTTGCTATAATCATTCTGATGATTATACAACTATAATACCCTGGACATCGTTATGCAACAATTAATATTTTGAAATATATGAAATGCATAAATGTCTATATACATGCAAATGATTCTGATATCCGCGCAACAATAATGACGGAGGAAATTCGGAATACATTAATATACGATACATAATTAATACTAATTCAAATCCGCCACAGATGTGGTCAGCCTCTGACGGCTATAATTAGATATACATGTAGGCGTTCCTGAGTGTTGTCCCGGAATAGCGCAGACGGCTTTGGTGCATCCGTCTCCATTGCTTCGTCGATGGGTCCTTTGAACACGGCATTCGGGATATCCTCAGGTCGCTGGTCTAACTGCTTATTATACATAATGGCTAACCTTGGCAACTGATGTTTAACAAATTTCCACCAGAATCGGTGGGTCAAGATAATGAAAATTACTACTGTAGTTGTTACTAGTGCAAAATACTATCATGGCCATCTCTACCATTCATTGGGGCAATACTTTTTCGTTCACTAAGTCAGTCGTGCGAATATTTTCGATCGCGCTTGATTTGTGCGGGATTCGCTTAAACATAGTAACCCTAAGGGTGGCGGTGTGCACGTCGCCGTGGCGCTCGTTATCTCTCGGCGTGTGATTGTAAAGTTTAAAGGTTTAGTTATTGAGTCGCAACGAGCACGTGCCGGGTTTCATGGGGCCCGCGACCTGTCATTGATCCGAACATGACTATTTATTCGCGATTCGGTCTGGGGCGTCGGGCTAACTATTTTCAACATTTACTAAGCCAGGTTAGGTTTGCCAATAAGCCAGTTAAGGGTAGGGTCGCATTTCTTCTGTAATGGACCCCAGGTCACTGTTTCGAGCACTCTATTATTATCGCTGATAGCAGGGCTTGAAACAACGGTTTATCTATTAAGTTGCTGCTTGCTCCATTCATGAGCTGCTTACACTTGCGAGGGGCCGGTACGGGCCTACATTCACGAGGGGTTTGTTCAATGGCGGCCACTTCCATTAACTCATCCTCTGAGCTGTCATCACTCGTAAACATCTTTGTTACTTTGCGCCCGTGTCGACGAGGCGCTGGAGCGCGTCGTGCCTTGGCACTCGGCTCTGGTCTCTCGTCCATGGACGAGTCAGGGTTTTGTAGCGGCTCTGAGCGCGCGAGTCGCGTTTTCCTACGCTGTAAGCGCATCTTAAGCTCGCTTAAAGGGACATCTTCGTCATCGGAGTCCGAACATTGTCTCCGATATCGAGCGATTACATCATCTGGTAATGGTTCTGTTTCATCGCCAGAAGACCCACCCACAGGGTTAGGGGCAGGAACGTCGCTATCTTCGTCTTCGGGGGGAACAACATACGTTTGAGCACGCTTGTTGTTGTCAGTTTTGGGGATTTCCCATTCAAGGTTGGCCTTGCGCATGTGTTCAGCGTGGGATTGTGTGACTTTCCCAGTTAATTGATTCCTTAACTCGAAAGTAACAGGCGTTATTTGCTTGGTTATGCGGAAGTAGGGTTTCCATTTGCTTTCAAGTTTGCTTTTTCGTAAGTGATTCTTCACATAGACGGCCTCGCCAATCTCGAATTTGGTGTCTGTGGCCTTTTTGTTAAATTTCGCTGCTTGTTGGCGTTTCGCCTGTTTCACGTGTTTGTGTACCATCATAAAGGATTTAGGCTCTTGCTGTAACGTTATTTGATAATAACCTTTCCCAGCACGATTGCGTCTTCGTCCATACGTGACTGATTTTCCAACTACACTGCCGCGCCGTAGATAAACGGTTTTATTAGTGTTGTTCACAAGTAGCAATGGGACTTGATGTCTTTTACCTAGTTCCGAAATCGACTTCCTTACCTCCAAACCGGGTTTTGATGCTAGGTAACCTTTCTCGATTTGGGCCACCTCTACTAATGTCGACTTGTGAAGAGAAGCTAAGTTTTTTGATTTTCCCATACATAAAGTTGAGGTTTGGGGCTTTAAGCTAACCTTGCTGGTCAATCTCAGCAGGGAAGCTATGTGCGCGTCCGATTCCAATGGGACGTACACGTCACTGACCTTGAGGCATCCCAGATCATAATATAGTCTGACCCCCCGAGAGGTCAACCAATCCCTCCCCAAGATCATATTCCGGGTCATATCATTCGCCACATAAAATTTATGGGTTAATTTTAGTTTCGCCATTCTGAAGGTCAGTTCCACGCTACCAAGTACGCCCAGTGACTTCCCATTCACGGAGCTAAGGTTGATGTGTTCCCTAGTTAGTTTCGGTCGGAACTGTAATGCGTCATAGACGCGTTTGTGAATCAATGATACTTCCGCTCCACTATCCACTAATGAGCGATATTTATTTGTACCTATTCTGACTAAACACGAGCTGGGGTTCCCCACAATGTTGATACTAAATTTCCTCTCACATGTGGCCTCAATGAGATGATTCCTTAGTTTTTTGCGTATGTGGACGGGGTCATTAGTCGTGGTGGTTCGTTTAATGTCGGATATCTCCGGCTGTGACGCGGTGTATCATGGGATAGGTCACGTGATCGGTTCGGCTGATCTCGGCGGATTCCCCTAGGTGGCGTTACTGGCGTGTTCCATTGCTTTTGCTTCGAATCTCCGGATTTAGAGGGGCAATTTCTAGCCAAGTGATTACCGTCGCAAACCCAGCAAGATACGTGCCTTCGGTTTTCGGTCTTAAAGGGGCAGTCGCGAGCGAAATGGTCACCTTGACACGTCCAACATTCGACTGTTCGTGGTTTAACCACCGCTTCGACATGCACCTGTCTCGGGCGTGATCGGTGTTCACGGGTCGTGTGGTTATCGCTTGCGCATATATCGCAGGTTGTTCTCGCGCGTTTGTTTCTGAAACTATCGATTTCCATTGCTTCCGGTTCGTTTTCGTTGTAATTTTCGCGGCCCGTTCGTAGGTTGAATACCCGTCGGATCCCCATTTCCCGCATGGCGATGTCGGCTGCCAATTTTAGTGTCTTCGGCGCATCCCTGATCAACTTCATTTTCAAACTGTCGCTTCTTAAAGCGTCAATATAAAACCCTACGAGTTGGCCTTCAACCGCGTTGATCCCACCGGGTTGCTCTCGGTATGCCACCGTCGCGATCTCCAAAATTCGTTCGGCAAGCACATGTAAATTTTCGTTTTGTTTTTGCTTGATTTTTCTTAGCATCGAAAAGGCGAATTGAATGTCATTTATCTCGGCAAATCGACTAGATAATTCAGTTTTTGTGTCTTGCCACGTGGCGTTAGGATTCGTGGCCAAATATCTTTGTAAAAAATCTGATACGGGGCCCGTCGCGCTCTGGAATGCCATATATGGCTTCTTTGCTTCGTTAGCGCCGGTTAGGATCGCGCATTTTTCTATCGACTTGACCCACCAGTGGTATTTCGTGGGGTCCCCGTCAAATGACGTCACTACCTGTGTCACCGTAGTCATTGCCATTGCAGCAATTTGAGAATTGATAGATTCTGTTAATGGGGCGAGAACACCAGCTGATTGTTGTTGTTGGGTAGCCATTATGATAATAAACAATTAGACTCACGTTTTGCGAATTTTCCCACACTGTTTCTGTTCACACTGTTCCTCTTCTGGTTTCACGTTGTGTCTGCGATTAGCGTTCAGATCCTGGCTCGAAGGCACCAGTTAAGAGATATGTGCCAATACGGGTACATATAACTCTTAAGGCTATCAGAACGGTTTGATTATTTATATATAACAAAGTCAATAATGTTCAATCATCGGCATCTGGGTTTCTCTTCCTGTCGTCTGCTTGGGTTGGGATCTTCTTCCGTCTTCATAGGTTGGGTGTATCTGCTTGTCTTCTACTCGGTTGAGTTCCGGTTGAGTTTATCTTCCTGTCGTCTCATCTTCTTCTTCCGCCGGCGCATCAGTGAGATGTTGTTAGGATCACAAGATCATAGTGTTTACCTTGTGTCTTCATCCATCCTTCTAGCTGCTTTTCTCTGGCGTCCGAGAATTCGTTGTTACTATAGGGTAGCTGGTTAGAACTGCTTAGAACTGCCCTGGGTGTTGGCTCCCCTCTTCTAAATACCGAGGCCGCTAATGACGGCCATGTGTATCTTCACGGCGCGTCCGTTCCAGACGTACTTAGGGTAATTGAGTTATCGTCATCTCCCCATGGGTCCTATTAACTCTTCTGGTTTCAATGACCGCTGTGGGTGAAGTATCTCGTCTCGCTAATCCCGTACACGTTCTGTTTACTTCACAGCTGTCTTACTATGTATGTATCGGCCTGGTTACTTTATATTCGTTTTGATGTCCAGTATTTCGCAATGTTGATGTGGTCAGCAGGGCCGCTAGTATGTGTGGTAAACTAGCGGCTCCCGCGACTAAGAGATTTCCTGTATTCTTCCCGGGTTGAAAGTTATGTCCCTGGGGTTGTCTTAGCACACAACGGGGTAGCAAATTCAAGATTCAAGATTTTATTGATAACAAACCATTACAATGGTGTCAACCAAACAATTTAAACACAAAAACTGAAAATATAACATGCAAAGTGACTTGTATAAAACAATGGATGGGTAATCCCAACACACCATATAATTAATATTAAAGCATACAGCTTGGAAATATGCGCCTTACGGTTTACTGTACTACTGAGTTTATTTTAAGTGATGTTTTGAAGTGTACCTTGCAGTTCTAGGTTGGTTCTGCACATGATTTAATGTAATCTAGATATATCTAGTGCCGCTAGGGTTTGTTGGGTTCAGAATTTTTTTAGAATCTTAAAAGATGCAATAGTGGCAGAATTAATGTTTAGTTTGTTCAAATTGTGCAAATTCAAATATATAAACTTACTAGCAGGGTGACCCGACTTCGACCGGGCTGTTTCCCCTCTGCTTTCATCCGGACTTCAAATACCAATTTTCAAATAGCTGGTTTTGAAAACCTCCGTGGATCTAACATCGAAACCCGTCGAAAGGCGCGACTTTTACCTTGAATTAACCATTTTGAAGGTCATGGTCAGGTCGGGATCACACGATTTGACCCGTCCAAAACACTCCCCGGACAAAAGTAGCCCTTGGTATCAAATTTCGTCGAAATCCGTCAGTCGAAAGGCGCGATTTGACCTTGAATTTACCATTTTTAAGGTCAAGTTCAGGTCGGGGTCACGATTTGATCCATCCAAAACACTCCCCGGACAAAAGTACTCCTAGGTATAAAATTTCGCCGAAACCCGTACGGCAGTTTTCCCGGCCATTGCTAAAAAACACACAGACAGAAGTCCCAAAATATATAGTAGATTCATACAAGCCACACCCGCGGTATTTGACTGCAATCTTTATGAAGTTATTGAATAAACTACACGTTAGCGTTTCGTATCTTAGCTGACCAAACGCCGTATGTTTAAACCAAAACTAACGTACGTTTATTCAGAATGATCAGTCAAAACAGGTATACATAATCGAATTGTATTTGCAAAGATATTCAAAAAAAGTATTTTCTCCGAACGTATGGGTATTACGTCGCGTGCCAAATAAGGATCAGTACAACTTCTAGTAATCGCATAGTAAATATCAAGCGCGTATTCTAATTAAGGAAATGACGCAACATGACCGCGGTGCAGCTCAATAATATTTACTATAGCGTGCTTATCGCTATATTTCCATTATATACATTGTCCTTTGTTATATAGCATCTGAATGGCGAAACTTGTATACTGCACGTAGATGTATAGTGAGGCAAGTCTGAACAAGCATTTTATTGCACGGAAATTGGTTAGAGGAACCATGACTACTCTTGTATGCTTACATGAGCTCAGGCACACGTGACTGTGTCGATCTATGTGTGTATCGCTATGATTAACATTGCCTTATGAATATTAATGAGTTTTCACAAAAAAGGGAATTTTCCCCTTCATCATTGAAACCAAATAGAATGCGAGTCTCGTCAGACGTAGATGAAAGTAATGAGATGGAGTCTGGATATTTATCAGTGCCCCCCCCCTGACAGCCCATCAGTGCGATCGCAGATAAATTACCTCCCCCTGACAACCCATCAGTGCGATCGCAGATAAAGTACCTCCCATGACAGCCCATTTGAAACTAATAAACACAATAACTCGAGTGGCTTCAAAGGTGTGCCGTTTGGGCGAGACAAAAGAACACGAAAGTTTTTCGTCGGTCGAATTTGACCTGACGAAATTTACGCCATTGACAGATCTTAAATTTTTAACATGGAACGCTACGGGTATCAATACGTCGAAACATTACCTCCCGTACATTGCGAGACAATTATAGCTTCGTCATAATGTCTTAACAGTGGGTGAATTCAGATAATGTTTACTCGAGAAGATCAGTCAATCCCATGTTGTTATTGCTAAACCAGGAAGGACAATTATTTGCAAGAACGGCGGAGAATACACGAGAGACGGCGTCGCTTTACTTGTCAGGAGCGACATATTCACTCGTTCTGTCACCCTTGAATTTCCAGACGACATATATTCGACGTATATTCCTTCTCGGCGCCGAAGGAGCATCAAACACTGATTCCACGACATTCTGGCGTATGGCTAGATCTAGGTCGTGTTCTCGAACTATATCCCCAGGTATAGACTTCGGCGAAGGAATGTGTACTGACGCGAAACAGTACAACAGTGTGTGCTGGATGAACTAGATAAACTGTTGCCAGGAAAATACAGTGGTCATAATTCCGATCGTCTATGCAACATGATCACAAATGCGTCGTATTTTTTTTCTGCACCAAAATCTGCCATATATGGGTGGTGTAGATAGCATCGTTAACGAACATCTGGACAACTTGCAGCCCGATGACCTGATGGCGCTAGTATTAGGATGCGTAAACTTCGATATAGTGGGACAATTACCATATTATTGTGTAGACTCTATCGTTCACTCGACGGCTATGTTTCTCATGTGTGCCAGTGAACTGATTCAACAAAAACAAATACATGTGATGCCATACATCACATTCATGCGGTCCACGATTGCTATTACGTACAGTTCAGGACTTTCTTACTAATTAAACTCTCTCGATCCCCTAGCTAAATCTCTCTATATATCTCATTCTCTCTCTCGTTCTCTCTCTCTCCCACTCTCTCCAACACTGCCCTCAGTCATCTCTCATGCTGTTTTTTTCTCACCTTGTTTATCATGTTGTATTATATTGTACATACCGAGGCTTTCCCATACCGAGGCTCTCCCATACCGAGGCTCTCCAATCGCGGAGGTTGAACAAAAAAACTACGTATTTATTTCTGCACCAAAATCTGCCATATATGGGTGGTGTAGATAGCATCGTTAACGAACATCTCATGTTTGCAGCCGAATCCTTGTTGTGTTTGCTTTGTTCGCTATATAATGGCATACTAGCTTCTGCATGGATACCAACTAACTGAAAGCTGGTATAGTTATTCCCCTCTATACGGGCGAACCGAAGCAGAAACAGTACCCTAATAGTTACCGTGCCATAACGCTACTCTCTCCTGTAAATAAACAATTTGAGGCTATTCTCCTAACAAGATTAGTGGACTTCTTATCCAACAACATATTTCCACACGATCTTCAGTTTGGGTTCCAGAAGAAAATATGAATTTAACATGACCTCGTTTGTAGTCCAATAAGCTATTCGGTGTGCCCATGACCAGGGTTGCAAGGCATACATATATTTCTTGGACTCTCAAAAGACGTTCGACAGAGTATGGCACGAAGGCCTTTTGGTAAAACTAATCCACATGGGATTCGAAGGAAAAAAATTGTGTGCGTCATTAAAACATGCTAGACAATTGCTTCAGTCGGAATCATTCCAGATATGCCAAGGAAATCGGGAAGGAGCCGTAACATCTAGGTTTTTCTAACTTGTGTTTATAAACGATTTGCTTAAGGAACTGGAATCTTCTAATTATGGTATGAGCATTGGCAACGTGAACGGCACATCTACAACAACGGCTGATTATATTTTGTATCATATCCATACACAAGCTAGGTCTTGATAAACTACTAGAAGCATGTTACAACTACAGTGTTAGATGGAGATTCTGCTTTTCAATATCTAAAAGCTATATTATGGTTTACAACGAGACAAAACGCCATCACGATCGTATTAATTGCACATGGTACATCATGGTAATTAGCTGCTGTCAGAATTAAGAGAATGTCGTCATCTGGGTATTACTCAACATAAATTCAATCACTCCTCCAATCGCGCCAATTATATATCCAATTCTATGAGGAAACCCTACTTCTGAACAGCAGGAAAGAAATCGCTTCAAATGTGTACACCGCTAACAATGTCAAAGCTCCTATATAGTATAGTCCTTCCAAGAGCTTTATATGGTTCAGAAATTCTCTACTCGCCGAACAGGGAAGCAGAGTATACGATTGAAAAATCCCTTCAGACATGTGTCAAACACATACAGTCTCTCCCCAGCAGAGCTAGCACAAATGTGTCACTCAGTCTTCTGGGTCACTTACCTACCCAGAGACAGATACACACACGCAAACTTGCATTCCTATGAGACATTGTGCATTTACCTGCTGCGCACCAGGCTCCTTTGAAATATTCCTGTACAATATTTACTTACACCAAGCGCCCGAACAACATGGTTTGTAAATGATGTGACGGGTATACTCGAACAGTAGTCATAGACTCCACTATAGGTAGTGAAATTAGTGATGGAGCACTGAGGCTAAAATGAGGAGTCAATTTTTAGTCATACATTACTAGAGTCAATAATCGATATGCCATAGCAGTGCGTGCTTACGTCAATAGTACCACCCCTATAGAAAATGCTGAACCCATATAGATCAGCGATAGACCCCTTATATATGCCATGTATATGTATAATAATAGAGGAGGGACGATAAACAATGATTGCTCTAGATGGGGCTATACTCCACTCTTAAAATGCGCTCACAAAAATGCGCTCTTAAAAATGCGCTCCTAAAATGCGCTCCTAAAATGCGCTCTTCTCAAGAGAAAGAGTTCAAGTGTGTGAATCTGATTAACCTTATAAATGTACCCTCCAGACATGGTTAAAAATTACGCATCACAAACATGTAAAGAGTAGTACTTTTATTGAATTATTTTACAAACAACAACGATGCAATATTGAATCCTAGAAACCATACGGTAGAGTATTATACCCATCCTTAATCACACGTTTGTCAAACACAAGCTTGTAGTCTTTAACTTGATGCATCGTTAATATTTTGCAAGAATCCTTATCTCTTACAATTTTAAAATTGTCAACAATTGTTACTTTATCTTGCTGGACTCCTGCCACAATGTCTCGTATTGTGTTAAAGTTGACTTTTTCGGCATTCTTACAACTCAATGTAATCCCACGCACTTTACATATGGTTTGTGAACTGGAATCCGAATTATTTTCAACTATGTATGGATAATTTTTAGGACCTCCAGTCACGAAATGAGTGATCTTCATCCCGCCACTTCGTCCGTTAAATCGCCTAAATAGTCACACAGAGGTGGCTCCCACTCTCCCTCTTTCACAGTGAATCGAGTCAGGATCTGCATACACTGCTCTACTACCAACTTGTTCCAGATAGCTATAAAGTTTCAACCTGGATTGAGTAGTTGTATATGCCGCCAAAATAACGTTTGTTCTTCCAGATTGTTCAACAAAATCGTCCTTGTGTTTCCATCGCAATTCAACCATTTCTTCACTCACGAATTTAACAATCTGTCACTTCCTGTCTATCACTTGTCATCATATCGAAATATATAGCAGGGTCTATGACGTATTCTGCACGTGGCATATTGGATCGTTGACCTAGTTTTCCCCAGAAACTGAAAACCCCCCAGATCGGATATGAAATTTAATATCTGACATTAAGTATTATAACATACTTCAAATAGTAATAAATTTTGAATAAACAGAAACTGAAAACCAAATGAGGTATGCAATTTACTATCTAAGCTATAAATGTTTAAGTATTGGAACCAACTATCAAATAGCAACAAATTTCAAATCACTTGACATATTAATTATTCAATATAAAGCATTGTTCAACATCAGTTTCGCCAGTGAACGCAAGCCAGGATTTTTGATGATATTTTGGTATTCAAGCAGGACTCCTTCTCTCTCATTATAACCATTGATGTAGTCAGTTTTGTCGTTTTGGGTGATGCACCACTCAGGCCAGCCACTAGCTTCCTGCTTCATTTTGAGAAATTTGTTGATGTAGCCAGTGAATATGCCTCCACTTTTATTACGTGGGTCATATTGTTCATCTCTGTCAAAGTGCCAAACATCGTATATTCGTTTTATGACATATTTTTTCTCAACAGCTTTCTTGGCCTCATCCGTTACCCATACTCCTGTGAATGCTCGTTGTTCCTCACTGTGATCACAAACGTTTTGGTCATAGTTCTCGGAACATGTCCTACACAATGAGAATATTAATTTTCCATTGATCTTTGAGGGAAGAACTGGCATGTAGAGCCCCCTCGGTGGCAAAATTTTACATTTGATCAAACATTCATATTCTGCAATATCTTCGAAATCCTCTGTTATTAGTGTCGGATGTCCCAGAACTGCCTTGCCAGTTTTATTTTATGAGAATAAAGGGAAGTCACGTCATAATATTTTATTTGTTCACATTGAGATGCTTCTTTGTACAAGTTGTATGCCTCAGTCCTTCCTCGGTGGAATGCTTCCCTTGGCTCCAGTGGTGTCACAATTTCAATACTTTCTATGTATGTTTTCGTGTCTTCATTATTTGATGTTTCCTCCTTAAAATCACATTCCCATTTGCATATATATGTATATCCTTCGTCTTCTATGTATTGTTGTTTTTTGAGTGTCCTCTCGTAGAGATCCGCCATGGAAATGTTATCAACTGGATTCACAGTCGTTCTGGAGTAGCATTTTATGCAGCCATGCCAGAAACAGACATGAAATTCTAGCTCAATTCTCTCTCCATGTTTCGTCTCATAGTATCCATCCACCGCATATGGATCAATCTTCTTCTCACATCCATTGCGAGCATGTAGTATGTGATGGCCTTCTGACATTTGGATATATTTGATCCATTGCATAGCCATTACATAATGTTTTTCCATTGTGGTGTGTAACCATCAGTTGGACAATTTGTGAAATAAGCAGCTGTGTTTTATTTACATGGCTTTCTAGCATATATTAGCAGGAATTCCGACACATATCTGGTGTGCTGAAGAGCATTCACTAGCATTGCACAATCATGTGACATATATCTCCTCATACCTAAGTGGACTTCTCTATCCCAAGCCATTTAGTTTACTTTGGTTTACTATCGGGGGTGTACAGACCTAAATACTATTGACATATGTGTACTGATTTATAAGAGGCAGATTGCACAACAATATGTAAGCGATATAGACAGCTGTCGTGTTGTATTTGAACAGCATGTATCTATAAATAGAAATGATCCTTTGTTGGTGTCGCTCTGATATTGCATATCGATTATTGACTCTAGTAATGTATGACTAAAAATTGACTCCTCATTTTAGCCTCAGTGCTCCATCACTAATTTCACTACCAATAGTGGGATCTATGACTACTTCGAACTGTATCAGATAAACTCATACATCATACATAAACTCAGGACAAAGGTTACGCAAGATGATTCGGTTCTACATCAAGGAGACCGATCCCAGTTCATTAATCCGTGCTCCCCGTGGTTTGGCAATCAACTTTATGGATCTGTTAAAAGCGGAGTCAATTCCTTCTAAGGCGACCCGACAACGCCAGATTTTATGGCAGTGCGGCAAGAATTGTCGGAACTTGGATCACTGATTCGCAACGGGAATTAACTATATGTTAATTAATCACACTTGTGTTTATTTACCATCTGTTTGCATGCGATTAGTGAAATGAGTAATTAATCTTTTTAAAGCTAATTCTTTTCTGATAAGAGAATTGATACAAATAACTTACTCTATATATGCGAATGTTCGCACCTTCTCAACGTTTGATATATTTATTTAGTTTACTTGAGAGCAAGATAGTACAAACACCCTTTCATGATAATTGCTCAGTGGGATCTAGTACTCGGCGCAAATGCGGTGGCATCCAAGTTCGCGTCAAGTGCAACTCACTAACAATTGCCCATGACAGGAAATGTGTTGAAGTGAGAGCTCACCCACGCAATCGAAGGGAAGCTCTTCATATATTAACATTGTATTATTATGGAAACGCTCTTCATACCTGAGAAAATTAAATAAATAAACAAATAAATAAACCTCTACCAAGACACCTAGCTCCATATATAAATACACAAATAAATAAACCTCTACCAAGACACCTAGCTCCATATAGCCGTTCATTGAATGCATATAAATGACATCCAATGAGAACAATGATTCTCAACTCACTATGAGATATACAACTTGGAATGTGCAAGGAGTCTGTCAGAAGCTAACGGACCCTGAATTTATAAGTCAATTAATAGATTATGATTTCATCACCTTAGTAGAAACGTGGCATCAAGAAATATCTGATATCAAAATACCTGATTACGAATGCATACACTTGTTTCGAACAGGTGGTACGAAGAAAAAAGGCGGTATAGCGTTCTACTACCGTTCGAAGTATAACAAGTTTTTTCGAGCAAGTAACAAAGTAAATGACTACGCAGTGTGCGCTGAATTTTCAGGAAAATTGCTCAATATGTCTTCTGATATTGTTTTTGTATCTGCTTATATACCGCCTAGCAATTCTTCATTTTGGAAATCGAATCATAAAGATGAAAATGCGTTCTCAATTATAGGGAACGCTCTTTCGAAATATAATTCGAATGAACTGATTATTCTCGGAGGGGATTTGAATGCACGTACAGGAGAACTACCGGACTACGTTACAATGGACAGTGATACTCATATTAACCTACCTGATGATTATTTATTAGATACAGACAAACCAAGACTTAATATGGACAGTGCCGTCAACGCATTTGGCAGGCAACTTTTACAATTATGCCAGAGTACAGGCATTAGAATAGCTAATGGCAGATCAGCTGGGGTAGGATGGGCCACTTCACGAGTTATCAGTATAATGGTACAAGCGATTACATAATATTAACGGATAGATTTCTGCACACAGTAGATTATTTCTGTGTTAAACTACCTTCCGAGTATTCAGACCATTGCCAACTAGCTCTTCACTTTCTGTATCCCTGTTCAACTCCAAGTCACAAAGCTGTAACTACAAAATTTACTTATGAAAAACAAAAAATCAAACTAAAGTGGAATAGCTTAAGTAAACACAAATCGTGCCATTTATTTAATTCACCTTCCGTGAAGCACGAATTGACTCAGTATCGATTACACACATACTCTAATGACAAACAGGGAGTAACCGAAGCGTTAGATGATATAATGTGTATTATAAACAAAATAAACAGGCACGCCTGCTCCAAGGTTACCGTGAAGAAAAGACATGTACGCAAAAAAAAGAAAATGGTTTGATAACAGGTGTAAAGACTTGAAAATGAGTTTCGACAGTATCGCGAGAGAAATTAGAAATAATCCCTTTAATACAAACCTCAGAACCAAATTTGTCATAATCAAAAAATCATATAAGAAGGAATTGAAATATAAAAAAAGAAAATTCTACGCGGAACTCCATAATAGTTTGGACGAATTAGAAACAGGTGACCCTCAACAATATTGGCGAATTATAGATGACTTAAGAAATAAAAACAATAAACCATCGGATGATTTGGATGCTGACACAGCTACGGACTTTTTCACAAATTTATACTGCCCTACTCAACCTAATTCTTCAGGAAGTGGTCCACCAATATGTCGCTCTAAAACACCTGACATATCTCTCAATAATGGTCCCATAACTGCGGATGAAATTCTGTCCGCCACGTGTGAGCTTAAAACAAGAAAGGCGGTTGGTCCGGATCAGATTTCGAATGAATTTCTCAAATGTGCAGTACCTCTAATGACTGCCGAATTTGTTCAAACGTTCAACAACATTTTACAATCCGGATATTACCCACCTGAATGGAGTCAGTCTGTTCTCAGTTTAATACATAAAAAGGGAGCAAAAGACGATCCCAATAATTATCGTGCAATAGCATTAAGCTCGTCAGTATATCGAACTATTCAATAAAATTATTAATCACAGATTAGCTACATTTATCGATGCTAACAACATAATCAGCGAAAACCAATTCGGCTTTTGTACTGGCAAAAGTACAGCCGATAGCGCCTTTGTCCTACATGCGTCAATACAGAAATATAAATCCTCTAAGAAACCTGTCTATGCAACATTTGTCGATTTTAGGAAAGCTTTTGATACTGTTAATCGACAAATTCTGTTTAGAAAAATGGAAATAGCTGGCATTTCAGGATTTTCATTGGAAATATTAAAATCACTATACAAGTCAAGTCTTTATAGCATAAATACAAGCAACGGTATCAGTCCTTCATATCTCTCCACAATTGGTGTAGGCCAAGGATGTATATTATCGCCCTTACTATTTAAAATATTCATTGATGACATTAAGGACATTTTCGATGACAAATGTGAACCGTTACGTATTGGATCTAGCGCTCTCAATCATTTGCTCTTCGCAGATGACTTAGTTTTGGTCTCTGAGAGTCCAGAAGGACTTCAGCGATGTTTAGACAAACTCCAGTCCTTCACGCGACAAAATGCCATGTCGATAAACACGGAGAAGACGAAAAGCTTGATTTTCCGATCGAGGAAGCCAAAAGTTCACCCACAGTTTTTCCTCGAAGATAATCCCTTGGATCTGGTTGATGAATATACCTATCTCGGAATGACGTTTTCCAGCACAGGAAAATTCACGCAGGCCGTAAATAATTTGAGTGGCAAAGGGCGAAAAGCTCTTTATTCAATATCTCGTGCGTGTGCAAATAAAGCGCCCCTCCCTCTAAAAACTTCCCTTAAACTGTTTGATAAGTTAATCAAGCCTATACTTCTATATGGCAGTGAATTATGGGCAAGTGAATTAACAATCAAAAATCACGAACGTTATCCGTGTGAGAAACTTCATATCACACATTGCAAACAAATACTTGGAGTCGGTAAATACGCTTCAAACAATGCAGTCAGAGCCGAATTAGGGAGCTACCCGTTATATATTGACGCTTTGTGTATAATGGCTTCATATGCGGTTAAAATCTCATTCAGTTGTACCAGTGGCATATTAAATGATGCAATGCGCGAACAGCGCAGCGGGGTAGCTGGGAATTCGATATTCAAAAGTCTGGAGTCATTTGGCTTGACTATACCCTCCGACATTACTAACAACAAGCCTCTAATTAACAAGCTTCTAAAGTCATTTAAATGCCAGCTCAGAGAAAATCACACCGAAAATTTCAGAACAAGTATGCGTGATGGTGTTTCAAAAACTGGAAATAATAAATTAATAACATATCGACTTTTTAAAAGAGATATTGTCCTAGAACCCTATCTCTTAAATACAGCGTCGCTAGCTGACCGCTCATCATTTACACGTCTAAGAATAAGTAATCATTCTCTTGCCATTGAAAAGGGTCGTCACGCCCAACCACCGATTCCTTTAGCCAGAAGATTATGTGTTATGTGTAATGACGAAGCCATCGACGATGAGAGGCATTTCCTAATTGATTGTCCAACATTTCTTCCTATACGGAATGAACTCATTAAAATTATGGGTGACAATTTTATCAATTTTCGATTGATGAGTAGATTGGACCAACTCACACATATATTAGCCAATGGCACAGCTCAAATATGCTCCCAAATCTGCAACGTAGTCAAGCGGTTATTCGAGGCCAGATCACAGCTAAACTAGACAAATTACGTGTGTTGAATCATGTATGATCACTCACTATACAGATAAAAATATACGCAATTAATGAATATATATATATATATATTATCACTATTATTCAATGTATGTAATGTCAATATATTGTATGATGTCACATGATACACTGTTAATATTATTATACATGGCAACCTGTCCCTATAATGGGGCGTCTTTTGCTGAATAAATCTACATCACTGATTTCCTCAAGCACGGAACATTCCCATATAATGTAATCACTAGCGGTTAAGGCTTGTTATGCTGATTTTTGGAACACTGCTGTTAGTAAAGAAAGCCATGCTCGACAGTTGCGTACCATTCATAACGACCCAGTACCAACTTGGAGTATTTGGAAGTTGTTGTCTACTCGACCTGACAAATCAAAAGAACTGAAACACTTAGCACTGCTGTTGAACAGAACACTGTTCAAAAACATTTCCAGTTGCAGCTCATGTGGACTTTCATTCGAAAATGAGA
This sequence comes from Siphonodentalium dalli, assembly GCA_032622095.1. Lineage (NCBI taxonomy): Eukaryota > Metazoa > Mollusca > Scaphopoda > Gadilida > Siphonodentaliidae > Siphonodentalium > Siphonodentalium dalli. The sequence goes on from CP136067.1 coordinate 204,855,583, forward strand.
TGGAGCACATAACTAATTCATGCAAGGCTTACCCAAATGCAGCTTCTCCGATACCAATTTTGGACCATTCTCTTGGATCGTTTTGGTATAGTATATTTTGTTTTCTCTTACTGTAAGCAATACGATTGTCTCCAAGAATTCCTGCTAGGAGGTATTAATTTCGACCCACCTGTACCTGTCGCGGATTCCTGGCCCGACATTATACTATTTGCAGCAACATTCCTGTATAACGGAAATCTTCAAGTTAGGCCCAACAACCATTCATAACGTCGTCTCACTGACTAACCCACACGCATGAGACTATACTCACAATCACAACATAGCCACGACCAGATGACCATATGCGTGTGACATATGGTAATCCAAGCAAATAGTCTGGAAAACGATGACTTGAAAATATTCTCATAGATGACCGAAACTCTTTTTGTTATGCCTAACAGCACATTCATCCATTTCGTGTATGCCTCTAACATTCTATCTTTCTCTTTCTGCTCTCTTTGACTCTATTTATACATCTCCGTTGCACAGTAACATGTATGTACATATCTTTTGTATATATCTATTTGTCTAGTTTGTGTGTGCCTGTACCGCAGTAATTATAAGTTGTGTATGCTCTTCATTACTGGAGGTTAATAAACAAATTGAGCTTACTGGTTAGGGACGCACATCAATTTCAAATGAGGTCGTGGTCCGCCAATGTTTGCCACAGTCAAGATGATGGTTCTTTAAAACTTAGAATCTGCTGAGTATTTGCTTCTATATTTTCAGCTTCCCGTTTGTTTCATAAATGTATTGCTTAAATGCAAAAACACAGGTCAAGTTTGAATCTATATGTTCGCTCCGGACGAAACAGGACCACGAAACAGACACTGTGTGGGAATGTGTACATGTATATGCACCCCTTATGTTGGAATTTTCCACCACCGGTACCATAGATTTCTCCAAACTGGCAGCTGTTATGATTGCAAACTGTTCTTCAACTGATGGCCATTTCAGTAAACGCAATTACGAAGCGAGAAATTTCACAACTAATTCTGGTTGGAAAATCAAACAATACGAATATATTTTGGTCTAAATTCACAACCGATTTTGGCATTAAATTATAGGTTATTATTAAACTCCACTCCTACTCCGCCTATCACTGCGTAACATCCCTGCATACACAATAATAACGGACCTTATCATTCGGAAATAAAATTAATCGGCAAACCGGACCGAACATTTTTATTCAAACTTGACCTGGGTTTTTGCATGAGAGCAATACATTCATGAAACAATCGGGCAGCTGTAAATATAGAACAAAAATACTCAGCAGATTCTAAGTTTTCAAGGACCATGATCATGACTCTGCCAATAATTGGCAGACAGCGACAATATTTGAAATTGCTGGGTGTCCCTAACCAGTAAGCTCAATTCCGTATAATTATGTGATTTATTTAATTGATTACTTTATACATATAACCTGAGACGGACACGTCCGAATCGTATCTCGGCATGTTGAAACAGGCAACAACAACATCATTGAACAGACATTATGATTAGAAAAGCGTGCTAGTCCAACAAAGTAATTAATACGTTTTTTTTTCGGTATATTATCTAATTGATATGGACAACATAACTGGGGTCAGACAAACAAGTAATCAAGATAACTGTCGGCTTGACCGAGATATTGGTCCAAGTAAAGGGTGTGCATGGATTTCGTACTGCCTATTGTTTTCAGATATATGCACACAATGAGGCGACTGTAAGGCGCTAGACTAAGTGTCGCCGCGGTTGGCACAATTGTGCATAAGTTTTGTTGTCAAAATAATATAGGGTTACTTGTCTATCGTTTTTTACATTTTTAAATTGGTTTCCACATTCGATCGGAGTTATTCGTGGAAGGAAACGACCTGATACGGTGGGCTCAATTGTACCCCATCTCGCTCAATTGTACACCCTCCCTTACATGACTGACTCAGACGTCCGACCTTGTGGTAACAAATACAAACACAACGATTTCGCAGCTGAAATAATTTTCAGCGTGAGCATGCGCAGTCCAACTATCGGTTACTACCCATGACTGAAAACTTCTCACTTGGTCGTCTGAACGTTCACTTATATATATTTATATTTCAGCTATATGGGAAGGACGGTGGTACAGGATAACGAATTCATGGTTGTTTCTCCAGGGGGCGAAATTACTTGGGTCAGACCTGCGCGACTTGTAGCGGCATGTTCCCTGCATCGACATGCATCGTTCTACGAGGAGCATTCATGCATATTCAAATTCGGTTGTTGGGCATACGACGGGAGCAGGCTGGGATTGACTATAAATTCGGACATTGGTATTGATTTGCTCGACTATAGGTTGAATAAAGACTGGAGTCTGGTCAATGCAACATCCCAGCACAATGTTAAATATTACACCTGTTGTCCAGAGCCTTACCCTGAGGTCACATATACCATCAGAGTGAAGAGAGAGTCAGGGGAGACCATCCGCCGATACGACGAGATGGTGTCCACGTTCATCGCTCCCCTCGTCATCATAGCGGTCCTCGTCCCATTCCAGTTTTTGATACACCCTGACGCCAAGGAGAGGCTCACGTATTGTAAGTATAGTTATATCTTATTAGATTATGTTTGAGTTTTTTTTATATAGCGCCTAAAGACACATAATCCGATTTAACGTCACTAAATTATAATTTCTTTGGGTTAAAGAAGATTTGATTCGAGTCGAGTCGGACAACCAATGCATCAAAGCCCAGAGTTATCCGATTTAAATTTTTGAAATCTGTTATTTTTCACCCTCTGGAATATTTCGCGGCCTGGCAAAAATTCCGCTGACTTCTTCCAGTATCTTATTCTGCTTAGACCTCATTTCTGGGAAGTATATATAGTGTCAAATTAACAAGGTTTTCAGCTACATGTTCTTTTCTGTTCAGTTTCTATATCCACTAATTTGCAGAAAATACATAATCGAGGTGATTAATGAGTGAACATCACAAACTTCAACGGGGGAACTTCACCCAATGTTGGGCAATTGTTTTTACTCAATGCATTTTACCCAATATTATTTTCCCTTCTGTGTTGGGCGACTTTTTTAAACCCAACATTGGGGTGAATAATTACTTGGTTATTGGGTAAAATCTACCATTGGGGGGGGGGGGGGGGTATATTAGCACTAACATTGGGTTAAAAATAACTGTTTTCGCGACAGGCTATTCAGGTATATCTTGCAAAAATATACCTCATTTATTTCGTGGACAAAAGTAGTAATTCCATGTTGGGAATTGCCCAAATTTTACTAAACTAGCTGGGTCCGGGCGTTGCTCAGGTATAGGACGAACTAGCTGGGTCCGGGCGTTGCTCAGGTATAGGATGAACTAGCTGGGTCCGGGCGTTGCTCAGGTATAGGACGAACTAGCTGGGTCCAGGCGTTGCTCAGGTATAGGATGAACTAGCTGGGTCCGGGCGTTGCTCAGGTATAGGATGAACTAGCTGGGTCCGGGCGTTGCTCAGGTATAGGATGAACTAGCTGGGTCCGGGCGTTGCTCAGGTATAGGATGAACTAGCTGGGTCCGGGCGTTGCTCAGGTATAGGATGAACTAGCTGGGTCCGGGCGTTGCTCAGGTATAGCATGATCAAATTATCAACGACCAGATTCCAACCATTTTCGGTATATAGTTAATTAATTACTTAAATTAATTATTTAATTAATTAGTTAGTTAAATTAATTATTACTGCCCTTTTAAGACATTTAACTCAATGTCTAAATTGACAAAATTAAATGAAAGTTTGGGGGAAATGTAATATTTTATTTCCAGCAGCTAATCCGGAGACAGAAACCTCTGTTATGAAATGATCGAATGAACGAATCAAATTATTTTTGGAATTATTATGCTATAATTGACAACAATATTTCCCACCAGGTGTCGCCCTGCTTGCAGCTTCGATGGTATCCCTTTGTGTATTTAGGAGTTCAGTGGACGGAAATAAAACAGCGTGGTCTTATGAAGGTAAGAATTATCTAATGGAGCCTTCAACATATGTTATATGGGTAATCAATAAGTGGTAAGTGGGTGTCTGACCAGGTAGCACATCATGTAGGGTTAGCGAAAATCACACCTAGCATCCCGGGACGACAGTAAAAAGTCATAATGAAATGCTGGCTGACGGTCCGAAGGCTTTTTGATGTGTCAAATTAGGCTAAGCTGACAGAAAAATGGCCTGAAACCAATTAGTCATATACATTTAATCACAAAGTGAAGATGGTACCAAATGTATGGAATAACAAGAGAAAGAGGAGGGAATCTGCAAAGCTTATGCAAATAGGGGGTAAAAAAATAAGGGAACAGTGACCCAATTTTGTGCAGATACCTGATTCCTCGTTCACTTGTCATACATTTTGGATGAAGAGCAGTGGCCCGGAGCGGTTTACTAAATTTGGAAAATAATTTTGAACGTACGCACCAAAATATCTTATCGATCTTCAGCGTGGTCTTATGCAGGTGAGAGTTATTTAACCCTTTACCCAACAGGAGGGCCCTGTGCCAATGCATTCTCTTATATATGCGAGTCGACCATAGGTCGCCTCGCATATATAAGAGAATGCATTGGCTTAACACATTAAAAATTATAAAATTGTTAAAGAATGTAAGAAAAAATGGTAAAAAGTGTGAAAAAGAGATTTTTTTTAGGCCAATGCATTCTCTTATATATGCGAGGCGACCTATGGTCGACTCGCATATATAAGAGAATGCATTGGCACAGGGCATAACTGTAACTATCACAATGTGGTCAAGGAGCCGGTTCCAATGATATCCATATTTGTATGGTTCTATTGAGACAGACCCAAGATATTTTAGGCTGTTGAAGCTTTATTTGGCCGGTTTTGGCCGGTTTGTTGGGTAAAGGGTTAATGGAGCCTTCAACATTTTGTCAATCATGTAATTATTAGCAGATAACCAGATATATCCAACAAATCAGCGCTGAGCTTTGTTCACCATAATTGTGATTACCACTCAAATATTTACTGTTAAATTATCTGTATATTCAAATAACGTTTGTGTTGTCAAATCATGACGAACAGAAATGTTCAAATGAGCACTGTTCTTGGAAATTGATCCATGGTTATAACAATATTTTAATATAACACAATGAAAGACGAAAAGAATGTATGTTCCTGTGTGTATTATAGGATATAATACAATGTAAATGTAAAACTAATTGAACTATTTCCACAGACGCCTGTCGTTTAGCAACCCTAGGCTCCTCCCACTAATTAATATACGTGAAATCTTCCATCATCCAGCACTATGCATCAACAGGAAACTGACATTGACCGTATTTCATGTAAGTGGTGAATTGACACATTTCGCATACTAAACCATAACTGATCAGAACCACGAATAAACCAGAACAAAACTAATATTCAACATGTGAGCAACCAAATGGTTAAAACCTCTGCAGATATGGAACAGTTAAAGAAAGCAGTTGATAATCAAAATGTGACAATAACAGCACAAAATAATAAGATTGATATTCTTGAATCAAAATTGGAGAAATCCATACAAAAGAATGAACTGCTTCTTGAAGCACTCGAGCAGCATGGGAGAAAGAGCTGTTTGAGATTTCACAATGTTCCGCTGCCACATAGAACCACTGGCACAGATGTTGATAGTAAAAAGTTACTTGTGGACATTGTTGACAGAATGGGTCCTCGGCTAAATATTTCTAAAGGCCATCCTTTGGGTCCTGTGAGGATAACAACCAAACAAAATGCGGATGGTTCATCGAGCACCCTAAGATCAGTCCAACTTATTGCCCGATTCGTGACTGACGAACCAAGAATTAACTTTCTAAAATCTAAGGCTGAAGTAAAGTCAACAACAGGTATTTTCATCAGTGAAGATCTCACCAAGCATCGTTATAGACTACTGGAAACTCTAGAGGCAGCTAAAAAAGAGAAGAAAAGTTTTTCATATTGGTCACGTGAAGGGAATTTATTTTATAAATCATCTGAGTTTGCTTAAGACTGACTGTGACCTTAACCCTTTACCCAACAAACCGGCCAAAACCGGCCAAATAAAGCTTCAACAGCCTAAAATATCTTCGGTCTGTCTCAATAGAACCATACAAATATGGATATCATTGGAACCGGCTCGTTGACCACATTGTGATAGTTACAGTTATGCCCTGTGCCAATGCATTCTCTTATATATGCGAGTCGACCATAGGTCGCCTCGCATATATAAGAGAATGCATTGGCCTAAAAAAAATCTTTTTTTAACACTTTTTACCATTTTTTCTTACATTCTTTAACAATTTTATAATTTTTAATGTGTTAAGCCAATGCATTCTCTTATATATGCGAGGCGACCTATGGTCGACTCGCATATATAAGAGAATGCATTGGCACAGGGCCGTTCTGTTGGGTAAAGGGTTAAGGCCCATTTTGGGCTACCATAATCTCAAATTGCACTTGAGATAAGTAAATTAGCTGCATGCAAATATGCGCGGTCGTCTACGTAGGTATGACGTAGGTATGACGTAGGTATGACGTAGGTATGACCTTGTGTATGTTTCCAAAATTACACACTGTTATGTTTGCGCGTGTGATCGTGAATGCATTTATGTAGCTGTTTGCTGTCTCCAAACATACATGTAATGATAGGATCATAAAACCTACAACCAACATTCTGGGCTTTTTTTTCACCCAGTTATTTATCTACCAGTTTTCATATTATTCTTGAAAATACTTGAAAACTGGCCAAGGTTGTTATTCATTGTTTATAACCAGTACATGGTGGGTAAACATACTATATTCTGTTGTTCACTATAAATCACACCGAAACAGTTAGTTTTGTGTATAGTTTCTTATAACCGATTTATTTGAATATTACTTCTTGTTTCCCATGTGTTATCATTGAAGTTTATATGAGGTTTCATGTATGTATATGTATAACTAATCATATATAACTAATCATATATATTTACATACCGTACAATCAACTCTTATGTACTGAATGAGTTTGTATCCTTCCGGTTCAAATTACAAAATAGCTAGTCTACAGTTACCCCCTAACTGTGCTTAGCCGGGGCAGAATTGTGGATGGTTTTCGGGATTTGGTTGGGGTGTGGCTTGTTGCCATTCATCGGAAAGCTCTCGATGAGAGCTTTCCAATGAATGGCGGCAGGCCACGTTTCCGACTGGGTCCTGAGGGGTTGACTATGGTTCTGCTTTGTCTGCGGGTCGATTGCTTGGGGGCATTACTGTATATGTGACACATTTGTTTTTTGTTTTGTTTTTTTGGTTTTTATACCGTATTGTTGACATAACAATGGCTTGCTTTTATGGACACTCCTGTGTTTAACAATTTTGTTTGGCACCAGCATTATAATAATATTTATACTGTCATGTTAGTAATTCCATTGAAGTATCCTGTTAAATCCAATTGCAACACATGATATATTGATTATGTGGCCTATATACTTCTGACCTAATTTATCTTACGAAAAAATATATACTGTACCTCGTTTGTGTACTGGAGACTAAATTCTCACTAATAGTAATAATATATGTAACTTTGTTTTAAGATCGTGCGTGGTAATTCCATTTGTGTTCCTTCAACCATGTTCAGCTCAAATAGTCACTTTTTATGAACATACTTTATCTCGGACAATTCCATTTGTGTTGCTTCAACCATTTTCAGCTTAAATATTCACTTCCCCTCAAACGCGTTCCATCCATCATCCCGAATATTCACAAGAACAACAACACCCATATGGGATAGCGCGTTGCATCGTCACGCGGACCGCGTTTAATCACACCAACTACACATAATCATTCCAATATACATGCACAAAAACATTCCACCACAACCATATAACAAACAAGGACATTCCATCACAATTACATCGCCCATTTGCATCTCCGCAGATGGCCCAACATCACTGAATGTTCTCAATCACACCCGAGATAGGACATTACATTGTTGTGTACATGCTGCCCATCTGCATCTGCGCAGATGAAAGAACATCACTGAATGTTCTAACCGCGCACTGTGAATGACAGAGCATCATTATAGTCTATCACGCACACTATACTCGGACCGTGCATCACATTGCAGTGCACCACCGCGAACTGACATGAAAATCGCATCGCATGCGCACTGCAGTTTAAATGCGTCACTATAATGACAGTGTACAATTAGTCACCAATATATACGCAATTTGCCTATTCCATCGGAAATATGTACGGATATGTACATCATCAATTCCACTTTTACTGTATTATTTCACAAAACTGTCCACCAAAAACCGCGTTTCATCGGTTCTAACATTTAATCATTCACAATTCTCAATATATAATATTCTAAATAGTCCACATGTCAGTCCACTAGAAATACATAGAACAAATAGCCATCTATTAAGCTTTGAGAGATGACTGCATCGAATTATGGAACCAAAATGTCCGTTTGCATCTGCGCAAACTCCAGAACATCACTGAACGTTCGGAAAGCGTACGCTGCATGAGTAGTATAACGTCGGTCTGTATTACCTATATAATCCTAATTGAATTAATATGCATATAAATTCGCCAACAATGGAAACAATACAACATATAGCATATATACACCTATACACACATATACATACACATGCATATACACACACATATATACATATATATATCTATACATATATATATATATATATATATATATATACACATATTGATATATGTATCGATAAGCATCGAACAAGACTTTGTTGATAATACACCAATCGCCCGCCTGCCACTGAGCACACGGTCAGAAAACCAAACATCACTGGTTCCATCACGACACTGTACTGACAGCGAGAATATAGTTTTGTCCAGTTTACACGATTGTGTTTATTGACCCAAAACAACGTTTACTGTACTATTACACAAAACAGTCCACCAATAACCGCATTGCTTCGGTTCTAACTTTAAATTATTCACACTTCTCAATGCTCAAATATCCAAATATTCCATATTTCAGTCCACTGGAAATACATACAATAGAATAAATAGTCATATAGTATGCATTGAGAGAAGAATGCATCGAATTATGGCACCAAAACATCCGTTTGCATCGGCACAAACTCCAGAACATCACTGAGCGTTCGGACAAGCGAACACTGCATGGGCAGTATAATGAGTCTGCATTACTTATAATTCTATTTGAATTACCGGTGATATGCAGATAAATTCGCCATTAATTGAAACAAATATAATACAAAGCCAATATATATATATCGTCGATATATATCAATAAGCATCCATATAATCCTAGAATACATCAATATCACATCTGCCTCTGCGCATACGATCAAAAAACCAAACTTGATTTGTTCGAACACGACACTGTACTGACTGTGAGCATAAGATAGACCCGTTTACACCATTGTGAATAACTGTGCTATAGTGGAATGTCGAGGTTAATATTTGCCTGGAAGTCTGTGTAGAGTATGTTAATAGGAATGCCGGCTGATACGGACCCTGGCTCTTACGGACCCTGGCTCACACGGACCCTGGCTCATACGGACCTCCGGCTGATACGGACCCTGACTTATACGGACCCCCGGCTTATACGGACCTTGGCTCATACGGACCTCAATTAAAATACACAATTTTATTTTCTATGTTTTATGTTTATTTAAATAAATTTAAATTATGACAACATACATACAGAGATAACAAAAATATGATGATAACAAAAATGGAACAAAATTACATCAGACGAACATTATTTAAACTGGGCGTACAGCTTGGCGGCTTCTTTTAGTAGTTTGCTGGCACTTATCCTCATCGACGAGTAGTCTCTCCACAATGTCAATAACTTTCCGGTCGTCTCCCTCGTTTTTGACTACCGCTATGTATATGGGGCACCCCTTGTACGTGGTTGGATGGTTCCCCTTACAATTAGCGCATTTAGCTTCATCTTCCGCAATTTGACATTCTTTATGGTCATGAGGGCCCGCGCAACGTTTGCAAATATCGACTTCCTTGTCGCAAAATTTGGCGGTGTGATGAAAGGATTGACATTTAAAACATTGGGTGACGTGGGCCTGTGGTTTATAATCTAGGACTAATGACTTGGATTTATTACTACCCAAGTATACCCCTTTCAGAAGTTTATCTTTGGCTTGTTTCGTAGGGCATTTAACTTTAATTTTGTATGTAGGTTGGGCTCCGTGTTTTGATGCACGACATATGATAATAATAATATCTGCAAACACTATCCGCATGAATGGAAAAAATCGAATGTGACTCCTATTTTTAAAAATGGTGACGCAAGCATAATAGCGAACTACCGCCCCATTTCTCTTCTGAGCTGTATATCCAAAACTTATGAGAAGTGGATTTACAAATATCTTTGGACATACCTAGACGAAAATAAGTTACTTTCTGTTTACCAATCTGGATTCAAAAAAGGTGACTCTACAGTATATCAGCTTACTGACATATATGACTATATTAGCAGATCTCTGGACGAAGGTAAAGAAATTCGACATATTTTTTGTGATATAAGCAATGCCTTTGACAAGGTTTGGCACAAAGGTCTCCTGTTTAAACTTAAGAAACTTGGAATAAAGGGTAAAGTATATGAACTAATTTCATCTTATCTTGAATGTCGTCAACAGAGAGTTATAGTTGATAATGCTAGTTCTGAGTGGCAAAATGTTTCCGCAGGTGTGCATCAAGGCTCAATATTAGGCCCACTGTTATTCCTGATTTACATTAACGACATAACTGAAAACATCACGTGCAACATACGTCTATTTGCTGATGATACATCAATATATTTATGTGTCGAGAACCCTGTTTTAGCAGCTGTAATAATTAATAGAGACATTGCCACTATTGTCGATTGGTCAAAAAAATGGCTTGTAAAATTTAATCCCCTCAAAACTGAAGCTTTAATGATATCAAAGAAATCTACAAATATAGTTCACCCACCCCTAATCATGGCTGATTCTCACGTAACTGAAGTAGAAAATCACAAACATCTTGGTCTCACTTTTGACAACATCGGTTCATGGGAAACTCACATAAGTAACATAACCGATAGGGCATGGAAAAAGGTAAATATGATTAGGAAGCACAAATTCAGACTGAGCAGAAAGACCCTTGAAAATATATATCTTGCTTTTGTTAGACCCACTCTTGAATATGCATCACAAGTATGGGATAACATACCAAAATATATGAGCGATTATATCGAAGATATTCAGTGTGAAATGGCACGAATTGTCACTGGGGCCACGAGAAGTACCAGCGATCGCAACTTACTATTAGAAACCGGCTGGGAAACAATTGCGTCACGTAGAACAAAACAGAAAATGATTCAATTTTTCAAAATGACTAGTAACCAAGCTCCGTCTTATCTATCAAACATGATTCCTCCCGATTCCACTTCATCTGGTTACAATTTTAGGCATGTTAGTATCCACCCGCCTGGCAGCAACAGAGACATTTACATGAATACTTTTCTGCCTTCGGCTTCACGAGCATGGAATAGTTTATCGAATTCAATAAAATCGTCAAACACACTCGAAGAATTTAAGCGTAAACTAAACATTGACCGTGCGAAAATTGCTAATTTTTATCTTCAGTGTTATTCCAGGAAAGCCCAAATATATCATACTCGTATCAGATTAGGTTGCAGCAACCTGAACCGTGACCTTGTTATTAATCACTTGAAAGAATCACCACTGTGTCAATGCGGTAGTTTTTAAACTGAATCAGCTCACCATTTCTTCTTTCAATGCCCCCTTTACGCCAGAATTAGATCTGAACTTCTAAGTAACTTACCAGTAAGTATGATAACAACCGATGTTCTATTGTACGGATCTCTCGAACTTTCAAACAAATTAAATTCCGAAATATTCTTGGCGGTTCAGAAGTTTATTTCAGATAGTGGCCGTTTCTCATAATCACTTAAGGTGACGCGGCTAGATTTCCATTCCATTTGCATGAATCGCTTTTTCTCCTCCGTGGTCGTGACGCATTCGTGTAAGTGATTTCCCCACTGAACGGATGTTTTTTGTGTTATTTTGTATCGAATGTATGTTGTGTCAAACCTCTCTCTCTCTCTTTCTCTTTCACACTCTCCCCTCTCTCTCATTCTCTTTCATTCCCTTTCTCACTCTTAACTTCCGTATTACAATGTAATACCGTATCTCAATCCTAAATAATATTCCAATCAATCAAATCTATATATCCCGTCTGCTTTACCCCAAGTGATATTTTTGTCACTTGAGGTAACATTTATTCCACGAGGAGAGGACTTTAAAAAAGCATTTTGCTTGTTGTCCAATCCTCTTCATAAATCTATATATTTCTACATGTATATTATGTTTATGTCATATGTTTGATTTTTTGAAATAAATATTGTTTACACCAAACACTGTGGCCATTTGTACCATAACCAGGTTGAACACATGTTTCTCCATTGTTTCTCACCACATATAGTTCAACTGAAGAACTGCTTCTGGTATAGAATTATTAATGTCCACGGTATCCCAATCTTTGTCACGATGGATCAATTGTCTTGCAATGAATTTCTAATGTATGCATTTGGATGCCAGTCGCTGGGCGGACTTGATCCCTCAGATATTCCCAATGAAAATAGTTTATTCACAGACTGCTTCTCGTTCATAAGTGTATTATGTTACATATGATTTTTTGCGAGTGGCGACTCCTATATAGATACATGCATCATGTATACTGCTGATCACCATTCACTGACCATTCATCATGGCATGTCTGTTTATAAAACAATATAAAGGGATCACACACGAGTGTTTATATAACGGACAATGAATCAGTTGAAACAAGATGTGTTTTTACTAACATGTTTTCGTAACAAATCAAACTCAGTGGATTCATCCTGATTACCATTCACTGACCATTTATCACCGCATGTCTGTTTATACAACGACATAAAGGGATCACACACGCGTGTTTATACAACGGCGAAGAGATTAATTAACACGATTCAATAAATGCTTTTTCAAGTCAGAACATCACATAAATTCTCAATTAATATAGATATATGTGTGAAAAGACAATCATAATTATATATTAAATTCATAAATATAAGTTTGAAAATCACTGAAAAAATCGGTTAAATTCATAAATATAAGTTTGAAAATCACCAAAAAAATCACATAAATTCTCAATTAATACAGATACATCTGTGAAAAGACAATCATAATAATATATTAAATTCATCAATATAAGTTTGCAAATTGCATAATTGAGGTCCGTATGAGCCGGGGTCCGTATAAGCCAGGGTCCGTATCAGCCGGTGGTCCGTAAAAGCCAGGGTCCGTAAGAGCCAGGGTCCGTAAGAGCCAGGGTATGTATAAGCCGCATACTTGTTAATAGAATAAATGACCAACTAATCAATAAGTGTGTGGGACCAGATCAATGTCACGTGGAAACTCCTTCACTGGTCTGGGAGAAAAACGAATCAGGTGTGACTGGCCTGGAATTGGCTGGAAGAATATCGTATCAGAGACCAGTCATGTGACTTTGGGAGAAAGTTGGAATAAAATACTATGTTTGCTTTAGATCGTGGCTTTTCGGTTATAATTCTCTAAGTGACCGAGTGGCTCCGCGACAGACTTCAGGCAGATTCTCAACTGCTAGCCTTTTAAAAGTTGTTGTGATAAATATATATCCATGCATTCTTTGAAATAGAATAAAAGATTGTGTATCTACAAAACTGTGTCTGGACCTGTTACCCAACGTGGAGAGACGGTCTACGGCCGATTATAGGACACATGTTTTTTGGCAGAATTCCTAAAACAGCTGTTGGTGAATTAGGAAAAATGAAAATCTAAAGGACAGTGCTAAGGACAATGCAAGAAATACACCTTTGTCGGAAATTCAGTGACATTCCGTTGAAAAGAAAATCCAGGAAGAAGATATATAAACATTCCGTTGAAAATAAAATCCAGGAAGAAGATATATAAACATTCCGTTGAAAATAAAATCCAGGAAGAAGATATATAAACATTCAGTTAACCCTTTACCCAACAGAAGGGCCCTGTGCCAATGCATTCTCTTATATATGCGAGTCGACCATAGGTCGCCTCGCATATATACGAGATTGCATTGGCTTAACACATTAACAATTATAAAATTGTTAAAGAATGTAAGAAAAAATGGTAAAAAGTGTTAAAAAAAGATTTTTTTTAGGCCAATGCATTCTCTTATATATGCGAGGCGACCTATGGTCGACTCGCATATATAAGAGAATGCATTGGCATAGGGCATAACTGTAACTATCACAATGTGGTCAAGGAGCCGGTTCCAATGATATCCATATTTGTATGGTGTTATTGAGACAGACCGAAGATATTTTAGGCTGTTGAAGCTTTATTTGGCCGGTTTTGGCCGGTTTGTTGGGTAAAGGGTTAAAAAGAAAGTTCAGAACATTTTGTGAAAAATAAAATTCGCGAAAATAAACATTCAGTTTAGAAGAAGAACCAAGAAGAAACATTCAGAACATTCTGTGAACAAATTCAGTTCAGAACAAAATCCAATAACAGTGTATACATCTGACATTTCGAGGTGTGGTGCCCAGCTCACATTTCAATGTACTGACAATTCCAGTTGTTTGAACAGAAGTTTCCGTGGTGTTGAGATAGGGTGAGTACCTTTTTCATAGACTGAATGCATTCTTAAACAACATACCAAATGTAATTTCAATTTATGGCAGATTATTGTGCAGGTATGCCCTTAAATTATATCAACAGAAAATTTAATCCGCCACCTCGAGTACCAGTGATACAGATGGTGCGTTGTACCCAACTAACCATTTAAATTTATAGAGTATTGTATTTTTTGTGAAGAACGCGTTAGCATAATATCGCCGAAAGTATTTAAACGAGTCGTGCAAATTAAATTAGAGGTACATTGAAATAGAATAAGGGTTTGGAAGAGATACAAATTTTTAAATAATTTGATAATTGTGTTTTTGACAGATATACAATATGGACATCGATTAAAACACCCTTTCCAGATTTTCCAACATTAACAGTAAATATAATTGTTGCTCGGTTACCGTTTTTAGGATATCCGACACCATATGGTTGTCTAATTCATCTTAAAACATTAATTAAAATAAAGCACGCGAAATTGGACAAAGTGAAGAGGCAGTAATGTTTATAGATGAGGACCCGGTCACAATGGAAAGATAAATTAAGATTGTATGCGTGTTAATCAAATAAAATGGCTCAAGCACCAGAGATACCTAGTTTAGATTTTGGAAGTGAGTCAGAGATAAGAATGATGGAATATGAGAATTTAATACGACAGCGTAGAGAAGAGGAGATGAAGAGAAATAGGGATTTAAACCCAAATGACCGACCACCTGCATATGAACAAATTTCCCAGGGAAACGATCAGAATATGCAGAGTGTGTTGGGACAATTGACTGAACAAATGCATTTATTTAAAAATGCAGTGGTTCAACAGTCTGAGGCATCGAGGCAGTCAACAGCTGTTCATGCAGCTTTGGGCGTGGCTACGATAATAGGGAAATATTCAGGTGACCCCAAAGGGTTCAAAGACTGGACATTACAAATAGAAAGGTATTCTGTGGCGATGGACGCAGCTGATGAAGATCAAATTAAATTAGCTAATCAAACGGCACGGGGACCCGTAGCAGAATTTGTACAAAGATTTATGAAACAAAATACGATGCATGGGGTCCTAAGAATCACTTGGGCTGAGTTTAAAAGGGAATTGCGGACCCGTTATGGAGATATAGCAGACAATCAACATGCTCTCTCCATTTTACGCAACATTAGGCAAAAGAAAGAGGAAAGTATTCAGGTATATTCCGAACGATTACGGGATATAGCTACAGATGCATTTGAGGATCATATCCAAGATGCTGCCATTGAAATTCAATTGGTGGGATATTTTGTAGATGGATTATACAATGATTCATTGAGGTTTAAATTAATGAGGGAAAATCATCCACAGTTAGATAGGGCGGTAGATTATGCAATGAGGGAAGCTAATTTACATAAACGGTATAAACTAAGGTTTGGTGAGGGTACATATGATAGGTCGCAAAGAACTGCTGTTGATAATGAAACACCCATCGCCATGGAAATTGATCATGTTCGTAGAAGGGGTTTTGAAAGATTTCAGAGATCCCAACCAAATAGGTATCAGGGACCACGCCCAGTGCAAGCTCAAAATAGGTACCAGGGGCCACGCGTTATGTCGGGGCCAAATAGAGGGGCGCCACCACAACATAATGTGAGGGCATTACAAATGAGAAATGAAACAGTAAGGCCAGTCAATCCTTCAAATTCACAGGGTTTTGTAAGGAATCAACGCCCCGGGACGCCATTTCGGTGTGAATATTGTCAAAAAGGGGGCCATTCTATAGACTGGTGTTGGCTGCGTCAGGCAGATGAAAGACGAAAGAAAAATTTAAACTAAAGGGTTCCATTTTTAAGGTGGCCGAAAAATGGAACGAAACAAATCAAAAGAAAATAATAGAAAATTTTCAAGCTAGAATAATTGAGCAAATTAAATGTTTTGAGTCAGGTAAACGTCGAATGAATAACTCAAATAGTTTACAAGATGATAAGATATCTCATATACGAAATAGAAAAACAAGAAATGAAATTAAAGGTAATCAAATAAAAAGGAAAAATGAGCCACCAGTGAAAAATTTAATAAAATTTGATAAAAATGAGTTAAAGAGAGGCAATGTTAATCATAAGTTGACTAGTGGAAAAAATAAATCTAAACTGGAGACACTGCGAAACTATTAGAGGAACATGTACCATGTTCCATTTTAATAATGATTAGAAAACAAAGGGTAAGAGCTTTGGAGGATAGTGGAGCGGATTGTTCACTAATTAATATAAACTTGTATGAGAAATTACAAGAACGACCCAAACTTATTAAGAAACAAGCAACTGTTACTTCAGCGAGCAATGACACATTAGAAATAACAGGGTATATAAACCTGATTTTAAAATAAACAAACTAAAGGTTATTCAGAGGTTGTATGTAACTAAGAATTTAAACAGGTCACTTATACTTGGACGAGATTTTTTAAGAGACAATGGAGTAAGAATGTATTTTGATTTGGGAGCCATGAAAATTAAAAATCAGTTAGTGGGTCTCGTACCAGATATCCATATTGCATCTTTAATACGACTGAAGGCTAATTGTAAATTAAAGCCTAGGACAGGTGCCATTTGTTCTGCTAAAATTATTGGAGGAGCAAAAATGTTTAAATCTCCCTTCATAATGGCGACTTGTACAGAACAGGGATTTCTCAGTGAACACCCCGGACTCACGTTGGAAGAGTCAATAATGACAACTGAAAGCGATTATATTCCTGTTAAAATCATTAATCAAACTGACAGGCATTATAATTTAAAACGTGGCTGTGTTGTGGGGGAAATATGTCCTATGCAAGAAGCAGAAATAAATCAAATTTCTAATTCTTTTGAAATGGGGGAGGCGCTTTTCGATGAGAAAGAAATTAATGCCCCACCTGAACATTTAAATGTGGTCACTGAATTGGTATTGAAAAATCAGGATATTTTTGCTGCAAACGATAGACAATTGGGGGAAACACCAACATATAAAATGAATATAGACACGGGAAATCATGAACCGATATCACAAAAACCGTATAGAGTACCTTTGCACCGAAGACAGCTATATAGAGATGCTATTGATTCAATGGAAAACGCAGGAATAATAACCAAATCTAAGAGTCCGTGGTCAAATGCTTGTTTTATGATTCCTAAAAGTGATGGTACATGGAGATTTGTTTGTGATTTTCGATCGCTAAATAAGACAAATTGTTATCCTTTGCCTATAATTGATGATATAATTTCGGAGTTAAAGGGATCCAAAGTGTTCAGTCTATTGGACGCAAGACAAGGCTATTTTGCCATGCCTATCAATGAAAAAGACAGAGAAAAGACTACATTTACTTGTTTCTATGGTAACTGGTTTTTTAATCGCACTGCATATGGGTTGATGAACGCGCCGAGCGCGTACAGTGAGTTGATGGCGATTGTTTTAAAAGGGTTAACTGACGTTATCAACTATATTGATGATATATTGATTTTCAGTGATTGTATGTCTAATCACGTGACTCATGTAAAGCAGGTATTTCAAAGGCTAAGGGAACATAATATCAAACTGAAATTAAAGAAGTTTTCATTTTTCAAATCAGAGACAAAATATTTGGGTTTTATAGTAAATGAATCAGGTATAGCACCAGATCCTAACAAGATTAAAGCATTGAAAAACATGATAGCGCCTACTACGATCAGAGGAGTAAGAGGTTTTATTGGCGCGATGTCGTACTATCGACGTTTTCTCCCGAAGTTTAGTGAAATATCTATCCCTTTGATTAATTTAACTAAGAAATATGCCAAGTTCAAATAGGATAAACAGTGCCAAGAGGCATTTGAATATTTACAAGAAAGTCTAGTTGTCATACCTCAACTGGCTTATCCAGATTTGAATAAACCATATACATTGTACACAGATAGTAGTCTAAATGCGATTGGGACGGTGTTAGTTCAAAATTGTGATCAAAATGAGGGAATAAATATACCACAATGTAGGAATGAAAAGCCAATCTATTTTCTGTCAGCGAAATTGAGTCCTACACTGTGCAAAATGTCAGTGATTGAAAAAGAAGCCTATGCAATATGTTATGCTCTTAAAAAGCTTGATCATTATTTAAATGGAGCCACTTTTACTATTAAAATGGATCATCAACCTTTAAAATATTTATTAACCACTCAATATAATAATCCGAAAATTCAGAGGTGGATGTTGTGTTTATCAGCCTATAATTGCACTATAGAATATCTGCCAGGAAGTGAGAATAGTGTAGCAGATTTGTTGAGTAGAATTCCAGACTCAATAGAAACTGAGGCACATCTGTCTGACATCGAGATAAATGATAATAATTTACAAATAAATGTGATTAATTCAAATCAAATTCTCGAAATTTGCAGAATGTAAAGTGGAAACCAATGATCCATTACCCCAAGGCGATTTATCAAATGAAGAAGTCGCTCAATTTAATATGAAAACTGAACAAGGGAAAGACTCAGAAATTCAAGAGGTCATTGCATCATATAAAAGTAATAATCCTTCCCCATCAATTACTAATAAACATTTACTTATAGAAGATGTCTTATATTACATATCAAATGCAGACGATGACCCCATGTTGAGATTATATATACCGAGTGATTTGCAAGAAAATGTACTAACTCAATATCATGATAAACTGGGACATTTTGGAATTGAACACACATTTCAAATAATTCGTCGTAAATATTACTGGAAAAATATGTACAAGTGTATATATGCACATTGTGAGAAGTGTGTAATTTTTAAATCACGGAATCTGGTTAAACTGAGACCTCCATTACAAGACACTGACATGCCAGATTTTACAGGCGCAAAAAGGAGTATAGATATATCTGGGGCCATTTCCGCTGACATTAGCAAATAATAAATATTTGTTAACTTGGTTTTGTTTGTATAGTGGTTGGATAGAGTCATTTCCAGTAACAAGCAAAAGCACGGATTTGATTATTCATTGTCTTTTGGAAGATATTATACCAAGATTTGGCGTTCCAATACAGATTTTGAGCGATAATGCGAAGGAGTTCACTTCAAATAATTTAAAAGAAGTATGTAAAAATCTAGGAATAAAATTGGTTTTAACAAATTATTATTCACCTCAGTCTAATAGTCGAAATGAAAGAAGCCATAAATGTTTGAATGATATACTTTCCAAAATTATGGAAGGACATCAGCGAACATGGGATCTTGTTTTGGGACAAGCATTATTAGCACATAGATGCATGATTTCAGATTCGTCTAAAACTTCAAGTTTTGAACTAATGAATTCACATCCACCGGTTTTGCCATTGGATAACATTTTAGCCCCCAGACTAAAATATATGGGAGATGAAATGCACCAGATTACTCTTCAAGCACAACACAGAGCTTTCCGCACGGTACATCATCACATGAAAATTGCTAAGCGAAAAGAGAAGCAGAGAGTAAAAACCACAGAAGTCGATTATAATGTCGGTGATAAAGTCTATCATAAGATTGGACAAACGTCGGGTAAATTGTCATTAAAATGGGATCCATATCACGTGATTTTAGAAAAAAAAGGCCCTGTTTAATTTATTATTAAGAACTTGATAACGGGAAAAATTTACAAGTCTCACAGCAGAAATTTACGTCACACCAATATCGAAGTATGGAAAATACCTAAAAAGACATTAACTCGTCGAACGCGACAACAACAATTGCTTTGTCCGGATAGCGATGAAGATATTTGGTCGAGCGAAGATGAATCAGAAAATCAAATGAAGAAAATAATAAATAGACAAAAAATTCAAAGACCAGCGGTAATAGTGATTTAGAGGACGACTTGCCATTATGTGAGCTTAGAACCCGACTTAGAAATGCGGAACGCGAAACGTTGGACATGGACAGTGAAATTATTCCTTTGGGCGAACTTCAACGGAAGCTAAAAAGGGCTAAGGCGCAAGATAATGATCAAATTCCAGTAATGTCCGACGATAGGAGTGCACAAAATTATAAAGACACTGGTAACACAGAATCCATAATTGAAGTAGATACCGACGTATACATGTCAAGTGAAGAATTTTGAATTAACCATATAACAACTCTGATCTGACAGTAAACAATCAGAGTTCCGACGAGACGAAGTCCAATTTTATATCTGATTGTGCTCATTGTCTGATATGCTAATTTAACAAATGTGTTTAAAGAGAGCAATAGATATCGACTTTATGAATGAGCCGATTGTCAAACAAATTGGGACCCAGTTGCCGTTAACTGTTATTTCATGAGAGGTCTTAAAAATACAATTACTGATTTTCTATAGGCCTCGATCAGACTGGGGGATATAATCACTTAATGACGCGTGAGCGAAATAAAGTAAGTTGTGTTAAGTAGAAAACGCTTAAAAGTTGTTAACCGTGTCACCTGCAAGTGATAAAATACAGTTTGTGGAAAATAAGGTCGGCGCTTACAAGTGAAATATAGGCCACCAATGTAATAAAGAGCGTTTTGTTAAACGTGTCGTTGTTATTCGATGCACCACACTAGCAAGGTGTGATGCTGGTTTTGAGTTCAATGATCTGGTAAATTAATTGAAAACTAGTGACCAGTATGCTCAATAAGAGTCACTAAAATAAAGGCATATTGAACCAAAAGTTGGTGAAAAAGTACTGTTCATTCATTTACATAATGGCTTTCGATAATACCGAAAGTTTCGATAAATTTACGAAACCGAAGAGTATAAGTCACGAAATAAAAATTGAAATTCACAACATACAACGGGAAATTGAGTTAAGAATTTACATATTGTAGGAAAATGCGGGATATTCCTATGGTGTACGAGAAGTGTAAAGTCCATAGGGCTACAGTTAAGCACAATGGGTGTGATTTAGGGGATGGAAGGTCCCCAAATCAATTCAGAGAAGCAATAAAACTAACTTATTCTATCATTCTAAACTTGGATGCTTTGGCATTCAAGTTGGAAAAAAAGGGAGAATTTCCCATGGCACGAAATCCGTGTATTTTATACAATGGATTGTGGAGACCCAGGAATGAGGTTAATGGAAAAATGAATTCCGTGCCAATTCGGTAGAAAATAATTGACCTGTCCTAACGAAACGCAAAACAGGATAAATTAATGAGTTTTTTGGGGGGGGGGGGAAGGTAAACGACAGTTACATTGTCATAAGAAACAATTAATTGAATGTAATGTCGGAGAGATATAATTGAATATTAACTTCTTATATCCAGGTCATGGAAATAGCCATTTATAACACAAAAATAGTATAAGTAAGTAATTGTAAGTAAAATTGTAAATAGGTTTGCAATGTCTATATAAATTGTTTGCGTATGGAAGTAAATTTGTCAGATAATTGAATAATATATCGGCGTAGATAAGACATTAGAAGAGCTATGTATCACAGACATAAGTGAGAGTAAGTAATTGGAAATAGCTTGACAAGTCTAAGTTAGGTGGTTATGGAAATTGAACGAACATAATAACCAAATGGAAACGAAAATAAGTTAACTGTCTTATAGCCAAGATGATAATAACACATAACAGATACTGAACTGTTCGAAATAGAAATTGTAACAAGTAAATTGACTTATAGCCGAGATGATAGTAAGACAAATACAGAACAGATATGGACTGTTCAAAATAGAAATTGGTTTGCGATACCAGAGAGAGAGAGGGGTCGATTGCGCGATGGTCAAGTTAGTAAATATTGACAAGTTGTGGTATTTTAAGCCTGCGGTGGTTTCAAAATCAGTTGGTCAATGATCAGGGGATACGGATTAGGTTTTCATGATGTGATTGGTATGTTGTTTTTGAGGGCATTGTTCCGTCTCTGAGAAAGAGTACAACATATTGCATAGTCACGAATTAAAGTGACAATAACAAGTGAAGTTGATAAAGAAATTATGAAAACTGAATGATTTGAAATGAATTGATGTTTTGTATAAGATGTTATTGATGATTATTGATCTCGAATTGAATGTATCACCATGTATGACATATTGTAGTTAAGTGCGTAATTCCATATGTCTTTTTCAGTATGGTACGGGTAGAATTGTTTAGAACTTAACTGAGTTATGATGAGGGTGAAATAAAACACCTTAACTGTAATAGTCGATAGAGTATAAAATTGATGTTATGTAAAGCAGTTTGTTTAGAAGTTGGAGTTGACAGAGCATTACACTATGGTAGTTGGATACTGGAAGGGGAGTCATGAACCCTAACATTGGAATGAAGATTTTTGGATATTTTCACGTAAATGAAGCAACGGAACCGATTGATCATAGGTGGAGTGGTTAGTTTACTTAAATAATTAAACTCGAAACAAAAGGGACGTGTGTGCTATAGTGGAATGTCGGGGTTAATATTTGCCTGGAAGTCTGTGTAGAGTATGTTAATAGAACCAATTACCAACTAATCAATAAGTGTGTGGGACCAGATCAATGTCACGTGGAACTCCTTCACTGGTCTGGGAAAATAACGAATCAGGTGTGACTGGCCTGGAATTGGCTGGAAGAATATCGTATCAGAGACCAGTCATGTGACTTTGGGAGAAATTTGGAATAAAATACTATGTTTGCTTTAGATCGTGGCTTTTCGGTTATAATTCTCTAAGTGACCGAGTGGCCCCGCGACAGACTTCAGGCATATTCTCAACTGCTAGCCTTTTAAAAGTTGTTGTGGTAAATATATATCCATGCATTCTTTGAAATAGAATAAAAGATTGTGTATCTACAAAACTGTGTCTGGACCTGTTACCCAACGTGGAGAGACGATCTACGGCCGATTATTGGACATAACCACGGTTACTCGGTTTCATCTGGAACAATTTACGAGTCTCAAATTTCCATGTATCCACAAGTAATTCCAATGGTAATTCGTATTCCAATTACACACCATACAAACAACAAGATACACTGTAAATGCAGTGGATACACTGCACTTCAACATACAACTGATGCGATATGATAATATATGTTGCATACGGCCAGTCGGATCTACTGTAGAAAGACTATTCGAGTCTTAACACACTATAATATATTACTCTACATGTAATACTGATTTATGAAACATAATATATCCAATATATATATATACAATTATATTATACAATCATACTGTACTGACAGTGAGCATAATATAAGACCCATTTACACCATTGTGAATAACCACGGTTACTCGGTTTCATCTGGAAAAATTTACGAATTTCAAATTTCCATATATCCACAAGTAATTCCAATGGTAATTCGTATTCCAATTACACACCATGCAGATAACAAGATACACTGTATATGCAGTGGATACTCTGCACTTCAAGATACAACTGATGCTATATGATAATATATGTTGCATACGGCCAGTCGGATCTACATTAGAAAGACTATTCGAGTCTTAGCACACTACAATATATTACTATACATGTACTACTGAGTTATGAAACATAATATTTCCAATATATATATACAATCATATAATACAACTAGGATTTAAATTTCTGAAATACCATAAATTTTATACTTCCATGGAATATTTAATTTTTAATAAACACAATATTTATATTATATTGGAATTATGTATTAAATAATTAAAAGAAATGAATAAGAAAAAGATCGTTGACAAAGATTGTAAGTTCAGAATTTCGACTTGTGTGTATATTATTAATGATATCTGAAGATTTATTTGTTAAAACTGTCATGGCGATTACTGCCGATAGACCCTTGATTGTTGTAATTCTACTAGTATTATGCAATACGCCACGACCCTGGTTATTAATTTATAAGAAGCACTCACAGTACAAAGCAAAATACTACATACCATTGTACGCCATGAAAATCTTAAGATATATCATTAATATTAATGCTACAGCCGTGCAACATTCTATACTCGTTGGCTCAAAAACTTAGAAAATCGCACTAAAGTTGCAAATAGATACTACCGCAATTTCTTCAATTTTGTTTTATTTGGATTCGCGATTTTTACCCCCCCCCCCCCAATTGAGTTTCGGTGGATTTGTCAAACGTCTCTGAACCATCCCTAAGCGAGCTCTCCGTTGGGCAGATTGCTTTTATAGCAGAGAGGTCAAAATTTGTGGGCGATCTGTCAGTATACCGACATACCTGTCGCTGCATTAAATATCCTAGTGTATACAGTCATCCGGGGTTATTTTCCTATGTAACATGTGAATGCATGTAATATCGGGCACTTAATCCTGATTAACTCATAGCGCATTTATTTGAAAAATTATAAAATTTCACCGAATTTGCGCGTGGATAGTACCCACCACATCCACTCGTCAAATTTGTTCTATCTCGATTCACGATTTCTCCATTTTTTGTTTTACTTTGTGAGATTTACTCGAATTTGACAAAAGCCTCGACCCACACCGGTGCAAGCTCTCTGTTAGACGGATTGCTTTTAAACCACGACAGTCAAACTTCCAGGATGTACCTATTGTATACCGATGTACATGCTAGCACATTTCACTCGCTCCTTCATTAGCCTGTTTGAATTTGACGTGAATATTGGAGAATTTCGAGTTTTGCCATATATCGACGGCAGGCAGTTCATCTGCATGTAGAACGTATTACGCTATATAGCGTCGCCACTAGTAAACCCTTTGCTCTGAAACTGAAGAAATCGCACCAGAGTTGGGCGTTGATACCCCCTATCACACCCGCTCATCAGCAAAATTGTATCTCCGTGTTTGATATTTTGAAGTATTTTTCAACTTTTGTTTTTTGTTGGAATTTGCCAATTTGAACCCACATGAAAACGAGCTCTCCGTTGGTCAGGTTGCTTTGTTAGTAGAGCGGTCAAACTTTCGTATATTACCAGAAGTATATCAACGTACCTGCTCCTGCATTAGCTCGCTCCTTCATTAACCCGGTCGGATTTGGCGAGAAAAATAGGTTAGTGATACAGCACTTAACAAAACTTATTTACATTATAAAGCCTTGCCACGAGTAAACCTTCGACCTTAGTGCCAATTAAGCAGACATCAATAAGTTGCGCTTGGATACTATCTATCATATCCACTACTCAGACATTTTTTAGACAATTTCCCCCCTTTGATTTTTGTTGGAATTTGCAAAAAGTCTGAACCCACCCGACGCTGGCTCGCTGTTGGGTAGGTTGCTGTTACAGTAGAGCTATCAAACTTCGGGGGCCTACCTCTGATATACCAGCATACCCGCTCCTACATTAACCTTGCTCATCAATTAGCCCATTGGAATTGGCGCCAAAAATAAGTCATTTTATTTTCCATGCTGTAGATCGGTAACGGTTGGGAAAAGAAACTGATAAATGGTATATTCCGGTCCGAATCACTCTTCCCATCTGGAACACGCAATAAAAATATTATTATTATTTTTTATTTTTTTTTGCTAAATCTGACGTTTACATCCACCACCGGTCAGACTGGTCTCACCACCCCGACATGGTATCACCACACGGCATGATCTCGTGGCCTCCCCGGTATGGCATCACCCTCTCCCATGCTCCTTTATTAGCCAAATTATTTAATTTTCGATGGTCTGTAACTTGGAAATTTCTCAACCGATTTACAAAATTCTTTCAGGAGGATCATTAGTATTTTTTCTCGAAAATTTCGCCCCCACCCTAACCAAATAATGTAAGTCCGACCCTGTCCAAAATATTTTTTTGTAGTATATTGACAACGGCCAGCACTACCATAAAAACTAAATCCAGCTATCTTTCTTGCTATGTGAGAACAGGCGATCAGAAAGATTTCGAGGTTGACATATATAGGGGAGAGAGGAAAGACGGACAAAGTTTTAGATGTGCTCACGATTCAGTGGATATCAAGATGTATCTATTGACCAAATTTCAGTGCTGTACTCCTTATATATTCGGAGTTCTGAAAGCACAAAATTTTCATATAAAGGGAGATAACTCTGCAAGTCAAGCGAGGACATGATTCTCAATAGGCCTAAGCACTAGAGTTTGTATACATATATATACATACAAAGTTTTAGCTTTCTAACTCTTGTATTGACTGAGCTATGATCATTATAATATTGCTAAGAATAATAATAGAGAAAAAGTTAAATCACAAAAACAATATACTTCCATGTAAAACATGGAAGTATAATCATCATGGATTTCACAATAAAAGACTACATGAACCATAATGTTACTACGGTACGTGGCCGGCCAGAAAAAAACATAGATAAAAACCCGTAGGATAAAACACCTATAGAAACCTGTGACACCAAACCAATGCCAAGTAACAACTTATACCGTCCGATCTCTACCAGATATGTCGATCGGTACCGTACCTTAGCTTATCCCTTTACCCAACAAACCGGCCAAAAACGGCCAAATAAAGCTGCAATAGCCTAAATTATCTTGGGTCTGTCTCAATAAAACCATACAAATATGGATATCATTGGAACCGGCTCATTGACCACATTGTGATGGTTACAGTTATGCCCTGTGCCAATGCATTCTCTTATATATGCGAGTCGACCATAGGTCGCCTCGCATATATAAGAGAATGCATTGGCCTAAAAAATATATTTTTTAAACACTTTTTTCCATTTTTTCTCACATTCTTTAACAATTTTATAATTTTTAATGTGTTAAGCCAATGCATTCTCTTATATATGCGAGGCGACCTATGGTCGACTCGCATATATAAGAGAATGCATTGGCACAGGGCCCTTCTGTTGGGTAAAGGGTTAAATGCTGATTCCAATTGTAACAAGAACCATCTGGAGCTTCTAAGATATACAGAACACACGAGTTCCGTTGATGTATAGAATTATTTCACAGTCCCATCAGTCTGTTACATGTGAACACATGAATTCAGCGCCATACATTTCCAATTAAACACTTGTTCGGAGACGAATCCTCACCAATTGATGGCAGCCAAGCTGTGATGTCTACACACTCCGGTAAAACCAAGCTTTTCGCCATACGCCTGGAATGGAACATCGACAAAACCAGTACGCAGTCACCAGTGATATTTCAACCAAATTTTCAAAATAATTTTTGTAAATTGGAATAACCATTCCCTAATAAATTTTTTAGGAATCCGCAATTTTGAAAAGTTGACAACTCTATGTAATATTGTAAGTAAGTAAGTAAATATTTTATTATGTCATATCATCATAAAATGTGTTACACATATATAATTAAATAATAAACAATAATATGTCATATGGTGGTGGCATGACCATATGGTCGTCTTCCTGCCGCCACCATTTGGAAAAGGAAAATATGGACAAAAATATGGAAGATATACAAATTTATACAAAATTGGCATTTATGCAAAATTGACATACTGGGTGGGGTTCAAACCATATAATATAACGAAATAATGAAATAATAATGACACGAGGCTTTGTGTGTGTCTGTGTTGTTTACAATTTGATTATTTGATTAAAAAAAAAATAATCTTTAGCTATAAAGTTCAGAGATAAAACTGTTCAAACTAGACAATGTTCTAATCAGTTTACACCAAATAGTTAATATTTGCACTGAATATAGGCACTCAACAACACAGAAGATTGAAAAAAAAACAAATATCTACATGCATATATACACATAAGCGCATACATGCAAGCATTTACATATATATTCATCAGGCACATCTTCTCATTTTTTAAAATTCATTTTACTAAAGAGAGAAGGTCGTTTTATAGTTATAATTTCTTTCCTTATTGGAAGTTCAATTCCAAAAGTTAGAGTTAATTCTATCTTTTTAGTACAGTCTGGACAAAACTTGTTTTTGCACTTAATATTCGAAGAATAATTGTCAATAATAGATTTGGTAAATTTGTTCTTAAAGCCTGACTTCGATTGGATATTCTGTAGAGTAACGTCAAGAGTGTTCCAAATTTTTGGAAATACATGGAGGGGTAGTTTTTCAGTGAATTTAATGCGAGCCCTTGTTTCCTGTATTTTTCCTGAGGACCTAGTACTCATACTCGGATTTTTATATATTCTAAAACTATTAACAAATGATTTGGGAACATTTACATATTTCCAGTCGTGCATAAATAGACATATCCGATGCATATACTCATCCTGCAGCTTCAAAATGTTATTCGATTTAAATAATGGTTCGGTGTGACTATTGTAGCGTTTTTTATTAATAGCTCGAATTGCCTTTTTCTGTAGTAAAATAACTTGATTTTGAGTACTCGCATTTCCCCATAACTCAATTCCATAAAGAATATGAGAATGTACTGAGGTAAGATATAGCATTCTAAGACAATCGAAAGAAAGGAAATTTTTTACTCGATTTATAGCATAAAGAGAATTAGATATTTTCGCACAAACAGCTTTCACATGGTATTCAAATGTCATATGTTCATCTATGTGAATACCTAAATACTTGAAAGATTTTTCTTGACAATCGGATCCTATTCTTTCAATCGGCTGTTTATTTATATTCAACATTCTATTTGCAACTAAATACGGGCCATTTATTGGTTGTATCACCATATATTTAGTCTTATTTGTATTTAATGATAGTTTGTTTGCTCTACACCAAGTACTCAATTTTTCAAGCTCTTTGTTGAAGTAGTCATACAAATAATCAAGGTTATGACGTGAAGAATACACAGTTGTGTCATCAGCAAAGGATAAAAGTGATAGGTTATTAGATCGGTGCATATCATTAACATAGACCAAAAAAAGAATCGGACCTGCAACATATCCCTGGGAGACTTCACATGTTATTGGAAATTTAGATGAAACCATACCTTCCAGTTCCACACATTGGTATCTATTTGTCAGATAATTTCTAAACCAGTCATTGGCTTTGCCTCTTATTCCATAAGAATCAAGTTTATTTAGCAAAATTTCATGATTTATTGTGTCAAAAGCTTTGGAAAAATCAATAAATACAGATAGCATACAATCTTTATCCTTCTTATCATTATTCAAACCCACATCATAGAGTAGCTTCAAAATTGGATGAATTGTTGAATGATCTTTTCTAAACCCATATTGATTATGATAGAGAGTATCATGTTTATTTAAAAAAACAACTAGTCTGTGACATACAATTTTTTTTAAGATTTTAGAAAAAATGGTCAGAATACTTATTGGGCGATATTTTCCCATTATCTTTTGGTCGCCTGATTTGAAGAGGGGTATAACTTTTGCTATCTTCATGTATTCTGGAATAATTCCTGTTTCCATTGAGAGATTGAAAATATGACATAAGGGTTGTGAAATTTCCGTGATAACTTTCTTCATAATGAAAGAGCTAAGACCATCTTTGTCAATGTCAATGCTGTGCTTCCCTTTACTTAAGGAAACCGTTTTATGAATTTCTTCCGGTGTAGTGGGATGAAATAAAATTGTTTCACTACAAGGTATAGGTAAGTATGAAGAGTATTTGTTACAAGTTTGTGATATTTCCTCAGCCGCAGTAGCGCCAATGGTAGAAAAATATTCATTAAAGGCGTCAGCAGCTTCTTTCCTATTTCTACTTTCGACAACCCAAATAATGAATGACATGGGATATTCTAATTTTTTAGATCTTTGTTGCATTATCTCACCAATCAGTTTCCATGTTTTTTCATATTATGTTTATATTCATTTATCATATTTTTATAGTACAAGATCTTACTTGCTTGTTTTATTTTATTAAAAAGTTTACAAAATTCTTTGTATTCTGTTATATTACTTTCGGAAGGGTTCTTAAGTTTTCCGGTAAAAAGTTTAGCTTTATGTTCAGATGAAATCATCATTCCCTTGGTTATCCATGGTTTCTGTTCGGTGGATTTTGATCGTGATCGTTTTAATGGAAAAGCTATTTCAAAGGCATTTAAATATATTTCCATAAATGATTTATATGACTCCTGTGGACACGTTCGTCCTACAACACTATTATAATTAGCCGTTCCTAGTAGTCGTTTAAAGCATGATATATTTTCATCATTATAGTTCCGCCGGTATTCTAATTTAGCTTTTGGGCAAGATTTATTTTTGTTACTCTTATAACAGAGGAAAGTACCGAAGTGGTCAGAAATATCACTTAGTATAATACCCGTTTCATAATCAATAGTTGGATCATTTATTAAAATCTGATCTATCAGAGTAGCAGTGAAGTCTGACACTCTAGTTGGTTTTGTTATTGTTGGGAGGAAACTAGAGGCAAAGACATAATTAAGAAAATTGTTAGTTTTATCATGTCTACCGTATTTCAATAAGTCAATGTTGAAATCTCCCATCAAAACTATTTTTTTATGTTCTCTATTGGTTTTGTCCATTTACTCATTCATAAGGTTGATAAATTTATCTAGGTCCGCTTTTGGTGCTGTATTAGGCCTATAAATTGTTCCAATTATATACGTTTTATTTTTATTTGTCAACACTTCAACAAAAAGTGACTCAAATACATGAGGAATAAATGTTGTTAAATCTTCTCTGATTTTATAAGAGAAGTCTTTTCGAATGTACATGCCAACACCGCCATGACAGTCATCTCCATCCGGTCGGCACCGTTTAATTAATGGATGGTATCCATTAAGTGGAAAATCAATACTATCCGGAGTCCTGAAGATTTCAGTTAGGCCAATAACTCCAAATTTTGATTTATAATTTTGTAATTCAAACATTAGAGTATTAAAATCATCCCAGTGTGAATTAAGACTTTGATAGTTCAGGTGAAAAACAGATAGACAGTCATCACTTGTAGATACGTTATCATGAAACGATTTTGGAGAAAAGTACTGACAATTGGGTATTTGTAAGATATTCTCATCTTCTTGTTCGCCAAAGTCTAGTCCCCCTGGACCAGAGATAAGTTTTTTCAGGTTATAATTGGGATCTTCATCCAGCGTGCCGAGTGCCACAGTGCTTTCTGAATTAGTCTCAGCCATTGTCAAGAATATAACAATTACAGTCTATTGTTATAGTGAACTTGTAGTAAAATATTGAATATCTAGAACTAAATGAATAAAAATCAAATATAGTAATTGAGGTACAAAACATGATGCATGGCATTTGCAGAATGAGATCCCCAGAGGGCAAGTTCAGCGACGCTATCCCACAAAGCAGGCCAGCATGACTAAATCCACCCTCCGTGTATCCCACTCGATATTGCCTATAATCCGAAGATGTCGTATTATCTGCAAAAAACAAGACAAAACAGAAGTAAACTATCATTCCCCCAAACCCCAGTATGCCAAAACTATAGCAATTATTGATCCAAGTATAATATCCCATACCTAAGTATATGTCACTTTGGTAACAAAATGCTAGCCTGACAGCACATGTATTTCTAGTTTATATCAATTGAGGCTTTTTGTAAATTCTATTAATGATATGATCCAAATTTTGCTGGTGTTCATATTCTGGTATTAATAGGTATAGCAGCAACAGTGTACATGAATGGTTTCGAAAAACAAAAATAATCCGAAAATAATCCGAAAAAATCCCGCACCCGGAATCATCCCACACCCGGAAGCACCGACCGTGCACTGCCGGTTATGGGCACCACACCAGGCGCGAAATCCAGACAGAATCTTCCCAACAACGCAATTATCAGACCAATTACTTGTAACATTGTGTTTATATATTAAAGGTACTCAATCCGACCGGAGGTCCCCACAACACCACCCGGGGGGTATCCAACTCGAGTCGAGGAACACACCCATCAATGCCCAGAACGATCAGATATCGATTCCCCAAATCGGAGATCCCACACAAGCCAGCAGAACCACCCGATCCAAGCGAACAAATCGCGGGCACAAGACGGACAACTCCAAAACCAAGTGCCTGCCATTAACAATAATAATCACTCGATTCCAGAGACATCCATCCCACACCCGCAACCCGCACGCCCCGACCATCCCTGCATCAGTGAGAATGCGGAGCAAACCAACTGCAATATCGTTATGCAGCTCAATCAGACGTCATGTCGAACTCGGAACCAACATTGCATCACAATTTTATCGTGATTTACACAATTTCACACATTTGGAACCATAATAAGAATTCGAATTATTTCGTGGACAAAACGATCTTACCACCCTCAACGCAGCAGCTTACAATAATATAACTGCGTGCTGTTACACATGTATATGAAATGTAAAACCACAATTTAGCTCCCAATTTCGGAATTTATATACATTTGTTTCATTGACCGAGCCATGGGCCTATGTGTATATGTATTCTAATATATATACATCAGTTCCCAAACCCTCTGGGGCACATTGTCTAACAAAGAAGAATTATACTTATCTTCAATCGTATACCTCATTGCCGATTCGCCACCATAATTCCTCAACCAGACGATTCCCTTTGAAGACATCAGCGAATGCCGCTATCTTGATGTACTGTATAACTTCCGAATTTCATACACAACAGCGCAAGGCGAATTGGTAATGTCTCACTCAATCAAGCCGGGAAACAACGATCACACAGTCGTCACACTAATCAGCTTAGCTCACAGTGACCAACGTCCGTGTCATATCACCAGCGTAACATGCCATTGTCCGTTCGATTTGGTTATTGAGTTAACCCTTTACCCAACAAAACGGCCAAAAACGCCCAAATAAAGCTTCAACAGCCTAAAATATCTTCGGTCTGTCTCAATAACACCATACAGATATGGATATCATTGGAACCAGTTCATTGACCACATTGTGATGGTTACAGTTATGCCCTGTGCCAATGCATTCTCTTATATATGCGAGTCGACCATAGGTCGCCTCGCATATATAAGAGAATGCATTGGCCTAAAAAAATTCTTTTTTAACACTTTTTACCATTTTTTCTTACATTCTTTAACAATTTTATAATTTTTCTTACATTTTTTAACATTTTTTATAATAATTTTCAACATTCTTTGACAATTTTGTCATTTTTAATATGTGTTAAGCCAATGCATCCTCTTATATATGCGAGGCGACATATGGTCGACTCGCATATATAAGAGAATGCATTGGCACAGGGCCGTTCTGTTGGGTAAAGGGTTAATGCATGAATATGTAAAGCGATAATATCTTGGTGGCTTCAATATATTGAAACTCCGGCAAGATGCACATTCAATATGGCTGCTCAACAAAATTTAGGCGGTCCACACCCTAAGACGGAATCAACGCAGATGAACATAAACGTCTCGCCAACGAGAAGCTTCACATTCGGCGATTCGTCTTTCACTGCTAGGGGAAAGTACGTTAGCTCTAATTCCCTCCGGTCAAACGACTTAAAGAATATTTTGATCGACATCCAGTATTTGGGACAACAGCTTGACCCGACTATACAACAATGTGTTTTTCCGATGCCCCTACAGACGTTTGTGCATGTCGACCAATCGCTGCTCTTAAAGACATATGGGTCAACAAACACGTGACCCTATACATATAATTTACATATTTATACATGACACGTGTCTGACCTTTGCGTTCAAAGTTACTCTGAACCAATAGCTATGGAGGTTTATCTGGGTCATCATTAAAATATTCATAAGTGACTCACACATGATAAATTAATTTCACTGTTTACTACTGCGCGTATCTGGGGCACCGTATAGTCTGACCTGCTTCTGCAAATACACATTGGATTAAACGTAGTATTGATATCATCTCAATTTGGCGATCATTATTGTTTTAATGCTGATAGAATATCGAGTTTTCACTCGCACGTACATAGATTTCATAACATAAATGACTTAAATTATAACTCATGCTTAAATTAAAATGTTAAACCGGGATACACACAGGATTCGAGTACACTTTCCACCTTGACCTAAATTGTATTTTGATTTATTTAATTTTCTCTCTCAGAATAAAAATAAAGACTAATTTATATTCAAGGGGCTTTTGGCTATGCACTATAAATGTACAGCCTTAAATATTAAATCGTACTCTCCTTCTTTCGTGATATCATTAACTATTATCTGTTAATCCTGTGTGTACCCCGAAATAGCCCATTTCGCTCTATCTCATTTTACTCGGCGCATTACTCGGATCCATACAATCCACCTGTCTCGAAAGTAGGTAACTTTCGAATGATATTTATTTTCTTGTATATGTGTTTATTTGTCACTATTTTATGTTTTCATCATCACATGGTTGGTTCGGGAATAGGATTTTTCACATCAAAATTTGCATCGCTTGGACTATGTGGGCGTCTGTGCTTCCCTGGATGTCGGTTGACTTGGTACAGCACAGACAGTCCATTGGTCTCTTCGATGCAACGAAAAGTTGTGCAAGTAAACAAAAAACAGGAAACGCTGTCCATTTCCTTAAACTGAGATATCCTAATCTAAAATTCTTGCTGATAGCATCTATATTAGTGCTAATGTGTGGAGATATACATCCATGTCCCGGACCTGAAACTAATGGACACACTCTCAATATTTTCCACTTGAATGTACGTAGTTTGAGGAACAAACTAGTTAAAATATTAACTACTATAAACGAATACGATATTATTTGTTTTACAGAGACCCACTTAGAACCCTCCTTCAGTTCTGATCTGATCCAAATTTTTATGATCTGATCCAAATTTTTATGGACCTATTAGAAAAGATTGAAACAGTTATGGAGGAGGCATATTTGTGTGTATATAGCTGATCACATCATTTACAAACGCATGGAATAATTAGAATTTGATGAAAGTATATTATGGTTTCAAATTAATTCAAAATTCCTTACGTATATCATGGCCCTTACATAACAGTTCTCAAATTCTAACTACTGACAAAACCTCCACTCCGCCTTAGATACCATACTCAGTACTAACAGACCAGTCATTCTGACAGGAGACGTGAATTCTAACCTATTGGATCCCACGTCGGACCTAAATAATATCATAAATAAACTAAATAAAGTCTTCGTAATCTAATCTCAACCCCCAAACGCATAGTACCGTCTTCTGCTACACTACTGGACCCCATAATTGTAAGTGACCAGATAATTTCGTACGACCATGACACAATTGACTTTGGGCGTAACATTTCGGACCACTATGCCATAATAGCTTCCTTGTATTTTGATTATAGCCGAAACTAAGAACAACGAAAACTCATTTGGCATTACAATGTAGCTGATTTTCCGAGAGCAAACACAATGATAACGGACATAAATGGGGATCTTCTTCTGGACACATCCGCAGATATTGAAGAAATAGTTCGAAGTTTTACCGACAGTTATATGATTATATTGAAGATCTGTATCCCACACCTCCGCAGCCAGAGAATGACCAGAAAGCTCTTCAAGAATGATCAGGAGATTGACTGGCTGAGGTTGGAACATCCTGTGTGCGATCTAACCTTGCATGATCGGTGTTCATTTTTGATGGGATGGCGTTTGCAAAATTTGATTTATCTAGGTGTCTGGCTGCCCACAGCTGCCCTGATGATTGGACGACAATTGTGTCTCAAGAAAGTTGGCGTACCAGAGCAGCTGACGTTGGCCGCCCTCGCAGTGACACCTCGTGGTTAACACACCGAGGGCTTCCCACTTTTTGGACAAGTTGGCATCCCTCATTCCGGGTTGGCATCTCAGATGGAGCTCTTGTTGGGGATTGACCATCAGTTGCGGACCATGCATATTTTTTTGAACAACCAGTGATGATGGTAAACAGAAAGGAATACCACTTGATTTTCGGGACACTCTGTCTGATGGTCGACCACCCTGGGCTGAGTGACCGAACCAGATATTATAGTCAAGGACTCCGTAGATGGCAAGCACTAAACCTAGTGAGCAACTCATGACATGCTAACCCTCGGAATCCTATTCTCACCTGACACCAATCTGGACACACTAAGGTCTCAGTACAGTATGCGTATATTAAAGCTCTATAGACGAGATATGCAGATTGCAGAAGGCCGAGAGCTTTGTCCTGGACTCCAGGCAGGATGAACCGGTATGTGTCGCCAACATGGTGGGTTGGTCACATTTTAAATAGATATTTTAAGATATACGAAACATCTGTAGTTTCGAACACTTATAAAACACTATGGTAAAAGCCAGGTAAACCATGGTTTACATGGCTCTACTCTGGTAAAATATGATAAAGTCAGGCAAACAATGATATACTCTGGTAAAACAATGATATACTCTGGTAAAAACCACATAAAGACGCGTTATAAGGACATATCCTTGTAAAGTCCAAGTTAACCCTTTACCCAACAGAAGGGCCCTGTGCCAATGCATTCTCTTATATATGCGAGTCGACCATAGGTCGCCTCGCATATATAAGAGAATGCATTGGCTTAACACATTGCATTGACCTATGGTCGACTCGCATATATAAGAGAATGCATTGGCACAGGGTATAACTGTAACTATCACAATGTGGCCAAGGAGCCGATTCCAATGATATCCATATTTGTATGGTTCTATTGAGACAGACCGAAGATATTTTAGGCTGTTGAAGCTTTATTTGGCCCATTTTGGCCGGTTTGTTGGGTAAAGGGTTAAGGAATGGTTTACCCAAATTTACTATCGTAAACTGATGGCGAAACATGACATACATTAGTAACACCAATCAAAACATAATTTAGTAAATTCTCGATGGAGTGAGGGTGCAACAAATTATACTCGTGTAAAACCACGGTTAACAATGATATACTCCGGCAACAGCCATGTAAAGTCCATGATAATAGGACATATCCTCGTAAAATTCAAGTGAATGTAAATGTAAAACTTACTGAAAGGACAGACCCATGTACATTCATATTAAAGGCATGGTGTACCCCGCTTTACTCTCGTGAACTGCTGGCGAAACCCATGTCGATGAGAACATACTCTAGTAAATTATTTATGGAGCCATGCTGTAACAGATTATAATCTGGTAAAACCTTTGTGAAACAGGATATACTCTGGTTACCACCTCTTTAAAATTACTTCGTCTGAAGAAACAAAACGCCCTTTAAAAAGCTATCATTAAATTGTTGTATCATTTTTGTTTTTCATTTCAGAATATCTCCTTTATTTAGTCAAAATAGATTTTTCGAATAAAAAATTGCTCTTTAAACAACGCTTTACTTCAAAAGCCATCAGTTATCTGAGAACCTGACGCAACAGTCATGTCGCTTTTTATATGGGTTGGTTCCAGTCAGATGTGGATTTTGTGAATAATTGAGTTATACATTTCTTAGTATTAAAGTTATGTGGCCGCTAATAACACTTCCTGTGATTTCGAATGAGGTGATGTAATTCCATACAATACTATACAAGTAATACAAGGGGAATGTTAGTATGAATCTTAGTCTTATATTATTTCTAGACTGAAGTCTGGTATGTTTAGGCTGTGTTTGTTGTTTTTTTTTGCAATATTTTGTGTGTCCAGGATTTATTAGAATATAATGTAAGTGGGGATATACCAAGCCGTTACATGCAATTTACGAGAGTATGTCCTATTTACAATGGTTTTACATTACGGAATTTACGAGGGTGTGTCCTATTTACAATGGTTTTACATGACTTTTTACTAAATTATTTTTACACATGCATGCACGATAAATCTATTGCATAATAGCTGATGTGTTTTCTGTCTCTTTTGTGAGAATCAAAACCTATTTTGTTTGTTAATCAGTGTAATTGTCATAAAATGTTAACAGAATTGGGCAAGAAAATTCTTATAAGTCCAGAAAAGTTTATAGTCCATTGGCTGTAGGACCCCTGATGCATCCTCATAACCTAACTTCTTTGGTATTTTAATGTTCCTTAATGTGTATTGTTCAGGAAAAGGGAACAGGGAATATTTTGGGCCCTAGTGTACCTACTGGGTCAAAGTTTAACCTTAATCAGTTACCATTTTGTTTCGATTATGATGGAGTGTGGGGAAACGGTATCCTATATACGGGGTGTCATTGTGATTGGAGTTCAACAGGTGATATGCCCTTATGTAGGTATTGGAATATACTAACCACCGGTAGCAACACATATATAATGTTGTCATTGATGACGTCACCAGGGATCAAAAGGTGACGTGATGGCAATGAAAATGCTAATATAATAGTATGGAAGCTGATAGGGTAGAGACGATACAAGATGGCATCCAACATGGCCGTCGTGTTTTAAGACAAGCACTATAAGTCAGTTTGATGCACATTATAGAGAGAACATCTTAACAGTTATATACAAATGTATATATTGTTGTGAAGCTAACACACAATGCTAGCATTTTAGGGCAAAATTGTATTGCTCATATTAACTGATCATTGGAGCAATGAAATATGCCATATGTTGTGTCCTAGACCCTTCCGGTCTCTCAAAATTGTTATTTGACAGAAAACGGTATAAAAGTTCTTCAAAAAATTACCATTGGGATTCTAGTCATATTACAAAAAGAAATAAACAGAACTGTGCGCTGTAAATGAGGCATACATTTACTTATGAATATTCCAAGTCAATGGAACCAAAATTGTCACTTCTACTCAAAACTACTGCCAAAATGGCCGCCATATTATGAACCGTTAATTTCGTATTGATGTCAATGGGTGTCCGTGGGCAATTTTCACAAAAAAGTGTCAATATAACGGTAAAGACATGTCCTGGTCAGTATCGACAAAAATACTTCATCTGTGGAAGAGGCTATTATTCTGTTCTTATAGCCCTTCAAGATTAGGTTCATGGGCAAATTGTTCGGTAAATTGATCTTCAGTACTTCTCTGCCATAAATGGTCAAGTGTGTCTGAAATATCCACTCCGTTATACCGTTTTCTCGGTGTACATCAAGTAAGCGATTCTCCCATTCTGTAGAATTTAGGCGAGTGGCTAAATGGAGTGCACAGAAAATTCAAGCAAGAACTGAGTTAGTAATCTTGAATATTTCACCGACATAGGCTATTGAATGACATTTGTATTTGTCTCAATACTGCGTCATGATCTTTTCATTGATTATCTTTACCGTTATTAGTGAAATATCCGTGGCGAGTATGATCAATTCACTTGATATTTTCTTGAATATTCCATTTTAATACAATCATCATCTAGTGTCTTCTTATTAAGTCCTTATTGGAGAAAATTCGGTCAGACTCAAATAGCCTGAGTTCTGTCACACTAATTATGTGTCCACCCCGTTATAGCCCTGAATTTATTAAAACAAAAAATTCTGAAAAAATTCTTTAGGCGGTTACAACTACTTTCAGAGTGTTATAAGTTTCTCAGTTGGATAAGACCACCCTTTGCACTATATGTGAGAAAAACTAACTTATGCGTCTGTACCGTTATATCAATTGGTCTTTACCGTTATAACGATAGAGACATGACAATAATTGTAAAGATTACAAAGTGAGTCTAGGATGTCTTATATAATGTAAATAGTGTGAACATGAGTTCCATTTTTTGTCATAAATGCGATCATTCAAAACATATTAAACAATGATACTAAGTTCTTTATCTCAATTTAACTTGAAACTTGCATCAACTGCATTGCGTCTCTATCGTTAATATGTAATATTCATGTCTTCACCGTTATGTCATTACCGTTAAAAGTATAACGGTATAGACAACTGAACAAATTTTCAATCCAATGTCATTCAAAACTAAAGAGACATAAGGGAATGACAGTTGGGATGTTTGTGATAGCAAATCTGAGCAATACTACGGAGCTTTAAATTTCAATATTAATCAAGGGATTCTGCATATTCAATACATCATATGTCTTTACCGTTATGTGGTAATGGTATGGACAACTGTGGAAACATTTAAGTTGGTGTCGAACATAAACTAGGAGATCCCAAGCTTTGCTGGTTTACATATGGAAATTGGTCAACAAAAGCTTCATGGTGGGGCAACCCAAATAGAAATCTTTTGTGGTCATTAAAATGACAAATGTCTTTACCATTATGTGCCCCTTTCTGTGAAATTTCTTACTGCACCCGCCCCTATTGAAACAGGCAACCCCCCCAGTTCGCGTAATACCAATTGGGTCACCTCCAATTGGTTGAAATTCCCACCTGGTACCTCACAGCCATGATTTGATTTTTAAAAATTGATAGTCTTTGAGTGACTACCATATGAAAAAGGGGATCCACCATGGAGGTAGAAACGTTTGAAATATGCACCTGAAAACTGGAAAATCCTAGCATCCAGAATGGCAAAAAGTTCTCCAAGTGTTGGAAACTTTCGACATGACACCTACCTACGGTTTGATGGTCATTTCAGTCAAAAAATTGGAACAAATCTGCAAAAGTATAAATATATATTACTGTTGGTCTAAAAACAACATATTCTCCACTAATAATTATTAGTAAAATCAAGCTACGAGAAAACCTTCAACCTGTTGATGGTGGGAAATGTACAACTACTGGTGTGTCAGGTACGAAATTTCCAACTGTTGAACATGCTGACCAAAGTTTGGGGGAGGGTTGACACCTATTGTCGCCACATCCATGTAAACTTATCATCTCTTTTTAGTTCTCCAGTACATCGAGTATACAGCTGGGTTGATGGTTGCCGCATTATTTCTCTCCGTGATCCATCTGCTGCTCTACAATCGCGGAGGCCGACACGGAAAGCTACCCAGAATTCTGAAAAAGGTGAATAATCTCCCGTGTCAACCCTCGTCATGTTATGTCCTCACCTTCATGGATAATCTGAAAACACAAAATAGTCATGTTGTGTCCTCACCTTCGTGGATAATCTGAAAACACAAAATAGTCATGTTGTGTCCACATCTTCATGGATAATCTGAAAACACTAAATCGTCATGGTGTGTCCTCACCTTCATGGATAATCTGAAAAGACAAAATCGTCACGGTGTGTCCTCCCCTTCATGGGTAGTCTGAAAAGACAAAAATCGTCATGGTCTGTCCTCTCCTTCATCGATAATCTGAAAAGATAAAAATCGTTATGGTGTGTCCTCACCTTCATGGATATTCTGAAAAGTTAAACTTGTCCTCACAATGAGATAACTTAAACAATTTGTAGAGGATCTACAACGACTCCCCAGCGTATAGCGGAATTTATAAAACAAGTCCAGTAAATTCGGTCTGGACCGAGCATTTGACGAGGTCCAGGCCTAATTTACTGGACGAGTTTTGTAAATTCCGCTATAAACTGCATGGGGACGAGTTGTAGATTCTATTTATTGCATGATCCAAAACCTCGACAAACATACTTAAATCAACAAACGGGACGCGAAGTCGTAGGTTGTTCCACTATGTGTCACGTGGTTATTCCACTATGTGTCACGTGGTTGCTCCACTATGTATCACGTGGTTGCTCCACTATGTGTCACGTGGTTGATTCACTATGTGTCACGTGGTTGATCCACTATGTGTCATGTGGTTGCTCCTCTACGTACATCCATACTAGTATTGGCCTTGCGTTGATCTCCCGTTAATTTTTTTCAGATCTTCCTATCTGGACTGAACGCCGCATGCTGTGTGGGTCGATTTGAGCGACAACCGACATATCAATCAGATGGAGATAGCAAGATGGAAGGCGTGACAAACACTCATCTTGAGTCTCAGGTCGACCACGTGATCGAAATTCTAAAGCGAGGCGAGGAGGCAGAGGACCGTCATGCCAGGGCGGAGGAATGGAAGCAGTTTGTTATGGTCGTAGATCGAATCTGTTTCGTCGTATTCGTCGTCATCTTTATAATCTACACCGCCGTCTTGCTTGCATAGGTCCGTTCATGGTTCCTGATTAAATTGACAGGTTTTGAGTCTTGAGCAGTTGAGACTAATGTTACGTTCACAAGCTGGACAGCTTTTATACCGAAGCTAACGACATTAAATGTATGCAATAGTTCCATGTGTAACGATACTAGTAATATTCGCCTTCGCATACCTGTGTGACTGATTCTTGTCACGTGACCTGTGTGACTGATTCTTGTCACGTGACCTGTGTGACTGATTCTTGTGAGATAAGTGCATGCCTTTTCAGTAGCATAGGTTTTACTTCGCATGTAGTTAGCTGTGGTATACAAATTAATTTATATGCATGTTTGCATTCGTTTTTCATACATTATAGTTACTATATGGAATATACGCCTAGTGTTTCTGAATAACAAATTTAATCTACGAGTGGGATTGGCGATTTACACCACGAGATTAAGCGAGTGGCGTAAATCGCCAATCCCGCGAGTGGATTAAATTTGTTATTCAGAAATACGATGCGTATATTTTTTTTATGCCACGATCTTTACAATGCGATGGATAAACACTTTTATACCATAATTGGCTATGCTACTGTGTGTATAACACCTATTTAGGCTATTTTGTAAATTTCATCTTTACACCCTACTGTGGGTATTAAGATTCCTTCTATTGGTATACATTTCTACTGTTGTGTAAATGTTTCAAAGGCACTTTATGTGTTAAAAGTTTATACCCATAGCAGAACGACCCGTCATTTGACCTCTGGCGACCTCGCTGTCGAAATTTAGCCCAATCTTTCGTCACGCCCGCTTCGCGAAATAAATACACAATTTTTCCGACTCAAAACACTCTGAAATGCGATAAGTTGTCTTAACACAGAGATATATACTATCCAATTCCATTTACTGGGTTTACTTGTCAAAAAAATGACACATTAAAGTTAGTTTAAAGATGTTTTATGCTAGATGCACCGACAAAGTACACGTTTTATATAGGTCGGCGAAAGCTGTTGAAAATGTAAACAAAACAAACGCACGTGTTCGTCTGCCTTTCCGTGTTTTAAGCGAACGACGGCTTACATTTTGACAACAACATATAGATTGTTAATGGTATCTGCAATGTGGGAAATCTGAATGTGTGTTCACATCAGCTGTCTGGTGCCCAAGAAAGTGGCGGATCACCGAATTTCCTAGAAATATGTATTACTACGTGTGACCCACATTCGTGATAGCTTAACATATTTGGGTCACCCGGTGCACATACATGTTAACAGTCACCAACAGAGTAGTAATATATTTACGAAGCGACCGAAGAATACTAATTATGTTATAAACAAAATACACCCATAGTAGCCGAGAATAAAAAAATTTCACCACTCGTGGAATTGTGGTTTTAACCACTCGCCAAAGGCTCGTGGT
Source organism: Siphonodentalium dalli (assembly GCA_032622095.1). Classification (NCBI taxonomy): domain Eukaryota; kingdom Metazoa; phylum Mollusca; class Scaphopoda; order Gadilida; family Siphonodentaliidae; genus Siphonodentalium; species Siphonodentalium dalli. The sequence goes on from CP136067.1 coordinate 204,899,205, forward strand.
TAAAACCACAATACCACTCGTGGTGAATTTTTTTTATTCTCGGCTACTATGGGTGTATTCTATATTTCCGTTCAAATTGTATGGAGAAAGTTTAATCCACTCTGCGAAGTTTATGCCACGATCTTTACAATTCGATGGATAAACACTTTTCCATGTTTAATTTCCTCTTACAAATAGGAGAGATAGATCGGGCAAATCAATATCCAGTAGCTCAGACTAGATATAAGTGGTCAGCATTGAATTCAGACCAGACCTCACATTGCGCATTCAAGCAGTCAGTTGAACAACATTGTCCTAAATTTGATATTACCGATGCAGATTCATTAGCTAAATACTACAACTGTATAACAGAATCACTTAACAAAGCATCCGTCGAAAACGTTCCTACAACGAAATACTGCCTTCATATTAAGCCGTATTGGAACGAGTCATTGAAAACAGCGCATTACAATATGCGAGGTTGTCGCCGTATATCGATAGCTGATGGTAGACCTCGCAGTGAAAGTAATTGCTCGTACATTAATTATAAGGATGCTAAACGCGTCTTCCGCTCTGAACACCGTAAAATGGCCGAAAAGTTTATGCGTGAACAAGATGCGAAAGTAGATAAATCTGATGATACCCCGCCCGTTTGGTGTCAGTCTAGACAGGTTGACCTACATTCTCTGCAGTACATGGAGTTTGACCTATATTCTCTGCAGTCTAGGCAGTTTGACCTAGGTCATCATAGGTCATGACCTACTTTCTCGCTAATTTACATAATCCTAGGTCATCATATGTCATGACCTATTTGAGGTCAGGTGCTAGATGATATGTAGGGCACCGCTTTCGGTCCACCATCGTATAATGAACGGAATATTATCTACATGTATATCACGTGATGATCTCGTTGGGGTAGCTTCAGTCTTGAAGGGACACTAGGCTCTCACTGGGGATGATTATTAAAGTGACACTCACTATGGATGAATGTTAAAGTAACACATGGTGCACACTGTGGGATAATGTTAAAGTGACACTCGCATTGAAAACTTCAAAAAATTCAAAACTTCAAAAATTTCAAAAACTTCAAAAATTTCAAAAACTTCAAAAGTTTCAAAAACTTCAAAAATTTCTCAAATTTCCAAAATCTCAAAAAATTTCAAAAAACTTTAAAAACTTCAAAATACTCAAAAATTTCAAAAAACTTAAAAAACTTTTCAAAAAGAAACAAAAATGAAAAACTTAAAAAAAAATTCATAAATTAAAAAAATATGAAAAACTTAAAAAACTTCAACTTTTTCTAAAATTCAAAAATAATTTAAAATTAACGGTCTTTTAATATATCTAACCCACTGCCACTTCTGAGGGTTCCACACTACACCTGAGGGGATATTGAGTGGTCTACACACGTCTCCTAAACCCTAGAATAAGATCCAGCCCATAAGAAACTATGCCTCCTGCAATGCCTGTCATTCGAATCTGATGCAATCCCTACTTCTGGCGCAATGCCTGAGTCATTCGAATCTGGCGCAATCCCTACTTCCGGCGCAACGCCTGAGTCATTGGAATCTGACGCAATCCCTCGTGAAACCTACCGGCTGACTCCACACCCATCGGCTAAGCGTTGTATCACATGCTTATTATTTGATCATATCGTGGAAATTCAATGTTTTGTCATGACTCATGAGATATAACCCATATCCACTGAAAAAGGGTGGATATCCTCTATTTATTCATAATTTTCTTTGTTATCTTTTTTTTTTATCCCTCTTTTTTATCTACCACTTCCTGTTTTTATTCGCTCTTCTTTTTCTTACAACTTCTAATCCCTCATAATCTTCGAATATCCACTTTCATCTCCAAGTTTTTGTAAAAATCCTTGTTTAGTAGCACCTCCAGATGGGCTCTATAGAATTTGAACGAAGCATCCATCTTGGATATTACTCTTTCTATGACTAAATCCGTTAGCACGCTCTACAGATGTCATATAGGTAGCACGCTCTACATATGTCATATAGGCCTCTTCACATCTTGTTTTCCATAATTTATTCATTCCTAATCGCTCCATTGACTGTAACAAATTAAATTACCCCCTCCCCCTGTATTGAGAATACATCCTTGATTATTAATATTTCCTCCGTTCATGGTGTGCATGTTCCTTTGGGACATCTTTGCTAATGTGAAGCCACACCTATTATATATATATATATATATACAACTTTAAAAGCCCGCGAAAATATTACTCATATTATAGACTTCCCTTTGAAGACCTTTGTATGTGACAATGATCCGTAATATTGTTTCTAAGTGACACTGGCCAGTGAAACTGATACTATGGGTATGAACTAGCCAACTTCACATCGTAACAATAATAAAAGGGACACTTCATCTATATCAGTCTCAAAACGTGTTGGTACACATCTGTGTGGAAACTAAAACCAATCACTCTTCGTCCGTCATCCGTACATAATTGTAATATAATTTTCTCAGAAACCACGGGTTCCCTTTGGCTGAAATTTGGTCTCAACATGGGATCAGAAATTATCCATGGAAGACAACAGTGTCCGTGTGGGGAGAAGCTTCGTAGTGTTTCGCTGTCGCCATGGTGTTTGTTTGGGTATAGGCATGGGTGGTGAGTGTGGTTCTCATATGGTCTGAACTAGCCTTTACTGACTGAGGTCATTTAGTGCACATGTCATCACTTCACTGATAACCATTATATGGTCAAATCCCAACACTATCAAACGCAATGTTTCAATAATGGGTTTTCTTAAAATTTTGACTAAATATTGGTTATATTATACGCATCAGCGATCCTTCTTAATAACGCTCTGTATATTTTCAAACGCATTGCACTAAATGGGTTTGGAATAGCCACACAGGAAAGGAGAAACTGAGGTCCTAGGTAGGTCGACTGCATATAGCAGTATATATGGGGTACAGACATGGACAGCAATGGGTTCCTCGTGGCTTCTGGCCTACACATGACATATTAAAGTTAACCACACCCATCGGCGCGCCTTTAATGGGCTATGAAGCGCCATACAGGCTCGAATCATGGCCTTCGCCATGTGTTTCTATTTGAACCCACATTAGTAACTAAATAAAATCTTTCTCTCCAGGTTGTTTCACGCCATAAACTTGATTTGGAAAGCTTGAAGGGCTAATTAAGCTTCAATTTAAATCCCAACATTATTTGAAGAACGTATCTGGTTAAACATGTCCACCATAGTAAGCTCATTTAATTCAAAGAGCTTCACACATAGTCCCACTAGTAATGATGTGTCGTTATTTACTGCAGAAATGGTCATATATATAAAATACAATACAACACATTTTGGTCACATACCTTAAAGGTGCACGTCACTTTCGCAAGATATCTAACTGACCATGTATAAAGTGGAATGACATGTCGTGTATCAAATGTATAATCAGTTCCAGTATTTCGTCCATAAGGCAGTTTTGGTTGTAACATCATTGTGTATGACGGTTCATTCATATGATACCTTAGCGGTTGCACACGATACTGTCTGTTGTATTTTATGTCTTATATCATGTATATTACTTGCTCCATGGATGGTAGGAGTATGGCATTGGTGTCTGGTTCTTCGATGTATTCTAGTCATAGTTCATTCATATTATTACTCTAAAATCTCCATTAAATGGAGAAACTAAAGAGCCCATATTATGTAGACTAGTGTATAAATACTTACTTCATGCATTATTTTCATCAATTATATGTATTATAACTCCCATCAAGATAGGCTGTTATACAGAGTAAACAAAGCATGTACCGAGTGACAGTCTGTACCAAGTGGCAGTCTCATGTCACGAAAGGCCTACTATGTGGACACATGTTCTTATCAAAACGCTCTATTATGTAGGGGGTTATCAACCATTGGTCTGGAAAAGGCATACGAGCGGAACGCGTGTATACACATTTATTCGATGTACTCTTTAATCTTTGATTTCTCTTTATTGTCGTTAATTTATAGCATTATTAGTAGGAATCTAAACTCGCCGTTATATTGAGAAAATAATGCGTCAATACCAGTCAATACTGCTTTATTGGCGGTAAATGAAATTATTGAATCATGTATCGCAGCTAAACAAGCGAGACAACTGATCACAACACAAAAATTAGTAATATTTTTGAAGCCTTGAGTGGTTTGTAATACACAGTGTAAATTTTCATTATTGCTACCATTTAAGGAAACATGCCCCCGATAGGGCTACTATGCGAACACATGTCTATATTAATTTCACATATTCCTTACCGTTCATTCATATATACTCCAAGCTCTCTGTTAATACAGAGGCATCAAAACATTGGTCTGGAAAAGACCTACTATGTGGATGCGTGTATACATATTTACTTGATGTATTCTTTAATCGTTCATTTCTCTTTATTATCGTTCATTTATAGCATTATTAGAAGAAATTTAGTCTAAAATCTCCATTACATGGAGACAATAAAGAGCCCATATGGTGTAGACTAATGCATAAATACTTCATGTATTCTTTTCACCAATTATATGTATTGTACATCCTATACATTTAGTCTGTTATACAGAGGAAACAAAGCATGTACTACGTGGCAGTTTCATATGACGATAAGACCTACTATGTGAACACATGTGCATATTAATTTCACATATTCTTCTCAAAACGCTCTATTTTATACGGGGGTATCAAACATTGGTCTGGAAAAGGCCTGCTATGTGGACGCGTGTATACATATTGACTTCATATATGCATGCATAGTTCATTTCTCTTAATTGTCGTTCATTTAATAGCATTATTAGTAGAAATATAGTCTAAAACCGTCGGTATATGGATAATATATAGCGTCAATACTGTTTTATTGTTGGTAACTCAAATTATTGCATCATGTATCGCAACTAAACAAGCGAGACAACTCATAAATTCTTAATAGTTCTGATGTCTATGGCAGTTCACAGAGTGTATATTTTTCATTGTTGTTACCATTTTAGTGCATAAATTACTGATTTCTGTGTAAGAACGCTGGTCTCCATTGTTGTTATGATTGTGCCTATACCTGTACATATTCTTAAAGCAAGTACGGTACCTCTATGTGATATGATGTATAAAAATTTCCATTTTCACAGGTAAATCACGTATAAACGCTCTTTAATGTATAGTTAAACTGAGTTTTCACATGCAGGGCTATGTCTTTGTGGACTATATACGTGGTATACTTCAGTATATACACGAAGTGAATGTGTTCTAAGTATGCGTATCTGATTTATGTATACGTCCGTGTTTCTTAAAGCAAATCCAATACATATTAGTGCGTTATATTATGATGTACATTAAGTGCCCTTTTCACTGTTAAATCAAGTAAAAAAGCCCTCTACTATAGTTAACTATTCAGTTCCACATACGCTATAAGCTCTATGGTGGTCCGGTGTGTCTTATCAATATGCCATTATATGCACGAATGTAATGTGTTCAAATATGTGGGTTATGATGTATACTTTAATGTTAAAGTATATAAGCACTCTTTAAGATGTGCATATGCAGAATGTTGCCTCTTTACACTGACAGAAAAAAAAGGAATATATAATTTTGAATACTACTCTTCATAAAACGTTAGAAAACCATAATCTAACAACTAATATCGAAGAACAATGTAATTACTTGATAAGCATTGTAAATATTTCGTCTGTTTTAAATAAAATGGAAATATTTCGTCTATTTGAAATACAGTTGGAAGCAACAATCAAGTATTTAAATGAAATTTGGACCAAAATCTTATAATTTGAGAAAACGTATATAATTTCTATCGAAGTCTTATAATAAAGGAAGGCTTTGTGCGAATCCATTCGGTCTAATGTGTGAATGTGTTCATCATCGCAAATATAATGATGCAGAAATGAATATTTCCTAGAAAAATGTTAACATAGCTTGTATTTAACCGAAATAATATAGCATTTGAGTTAAAATGTTTCATATTAGGACCATAACGAACCAATGCATGAAAATACAATATTTTGTTTTTCATTCTCGATCAAAATAACGCAGGGTTGTCAATTATCAACAAAAAACAAATACTTTGAAACAAAAACGATGACATAAGAACGAATATCCAAGAGCTAGTGTGAAAATAACCCTCACATTTATAAAAAAAAAAGCAATAAAAATTAAGTTTTCGAGTAAGTCCTTCATAATTATTGAATGTTTTTGTCTATGTTGGATCAAATTTGACACAAAAATCAATTAGCTCACTAACAGTTCGCGCAATATCTCATATTTTGAGAAAACGTTTGCAATTTTAGACAACAATATTGCTAGTGAAGGTGAATATTTCATCCTGGAACTCATGAAATATGATAAAAATAGATGTAAAGACACTTCACGAGACCTCATATCTTTGAGTTATGAACATAAAGTCATCTCATAGTGCCAATGTACCCCATAATTTGGTCAGGAGAAATATGTATTTCATATTTGACCCTTCATCTATGGTAAAAAATGAATTAAGGGACATGGGAGTGGTGTCCTAGACATTAACCTAGAGCATAAATTGACTCAATTTTGCAATTTTAGGCAACATTCTTGCCAGGGAAAGTGTATATTTCATGTTGGAACTCATCAAATGTGATAAACATGCATCAAAAGGCACTTACTGAGCTCTGATGACTTTGAGTTATGACAACAACGGCATCTCATACTAGATTGTAAGCCATAATTTGGTCAGGAAAAGTGTAAATTTCATATTTTATCCTACATGTGTTTTAACAATCAATGTAATTACACCCCATCGGTCGCCTAGACACAGCGTAAATGTTCTCAAGTTTTCAACTGTAGGCCACAATGTCGGCAGTGAAGGTAAACATTTCATGTTGGAACCCATGAAATGTGATAAAATGGATAAAAAGACACTTCATGAGTACTTATGACTGAGTTATGAACATAAAGGGACCTCATAGTGTATTGTAGGTCATAATTTGGTCAGGAAAATTGTATATTTCATGTCTTAAGCTCCATGTGTTTTAAAAATATATTTAATTACAGCCATTGGGTCCCTAGAGATCAATCCACAGTCCATATGTAGTCCATATGCAATTTTATTATTACATTCCATGCTGGAACTCATGAAATATGATAAAAATAGATGAAAAGACACTTTCTGAGGCCTTGGTCAGGAGAAATGTGTATTGTATTTTGACCCTTGATGCGTGGTAGCAATCAATGAAATTACACCCCATGGTATCCTCAGATATGAAGCAACATCATAAATGCACTCAGTTTTGGCAATTTAGAAAACATTGTTGATAGGGAAGTTGTACATGTCATGTTGGAACTGGTGAAATGTGATAATAATTGATCAAAAGACACTCGATGAGCCCTGATGGGTTTCAATTATGGTCATAAAGGCATCTGATAGTGTCATTATACAACGGGGAAATTTGTGAAGCGCTAACAAAGCGTATCTACACGGTGTTATACGATCCAAAATGATCCTGATATAAGAAATGCAATCTAGATCATACTCAGTATCTTCGTATCGACTGAATATATCGTTATTCGATGGTGTTTCCGACATACCTCCGTCTTTACTTTTCTTATGCCTTTGTGAATTGTAGTTCGTCGATAATATATTTCTGCACAAATGGCACCCGTGTATTGTCTCGAATCATGGGAAGAACTATCGTCCTTATACCAGCGAAAAGATGAGCGAATATGGTGTGGTATTATAAACTCGCCGCCTTCGTACCTCTATTTATCGTTTAGAGTTAATGTTCTTAGATAAAAAATTGGCGCGGCGGCAGTGGGGATGAGGGGGGCCGCACGCGCGCCAATTTTTTATCTAAGAACATTAACTCTAAACGATAAATAGAGGTACGAAGGCGGCGAGTTTATAATACCACACCATATTCGCTCATCTTTTCGCTGGTATAAGGACGATAGTTCTTCCCATGATTCGAGACAATACACGGGTGCCATTTGTGCAGAAATATATTATCGACGAACTACAATTCACAAAGGCATAAGAAAAGTAAAGACGGAGGTATGTCGGAAACACCATCGAATAACGATATATTCAGTCGATACGAAGATACTGAGTATGATCTAGATTGCATTTCTTATATCAGGATCATTTTGGATCGTATAACACCGTGTAGATACGCTTTGTTAGCGCTTCACAAATTTCCCCGTTGTATAATGACACTATCAGATGCCTTTATGACCATAATTGAAACCCATCAGGGCTCATCGAGTGTCTTTTGATCAATTATTATCACATTTCACCAGTTCCAACATGACATGTACAACTTCCCTATCAACAATGTTTTCTAAATTGCCAAAACTGAGTGCATTTATGATGTTGCTTCATATCTGAGGATACCATGGGGTGTAATTTCATTGATTGCTACCACGCATCAAGGGTCAAAATACAATACACATTTCTCCTGACCAAGGCCTCAGAAAGTGTCTTTTCATCTATTTTTATCATATTTCATGAGTTCCAGCATGGAATGTAATAATAAAATTGCATATGGACTACATATGGACTGTGGATTGATCTCTAGGGACCCAATGGCTGTAATTAAATATATTTTTAAAACACATGGAGCTTAAGACATGAAATATACAATTTTCCTGACCAAATTATGACCTACAATACACTATGAGGTCCCTTTATGTTCATAACTCAGTCATAAGTACTCATGAAGTGTCTTTTTATCCATTTTATCACATTTCATGGGTTCCAACATGAAATGTTTACCTTCACTGCCGACATTGTGGCCTACAGTTGAAAACTTGAGAACATTTACGCTGTGTCTAGGCGACCGATGGGGTGTAATTACATTGATTGTTAAAACACATGTAGGATAAAATATGAAATTTACACTTTTCCTGACCAAATTATGGCTTACAATCTAGTATGAGATGCCGTTGTTGTCATAACTCAAAGTCATCAGAGCTCAGTAAGTGCCTTTTGATGCATGTTTATCACATTTGATGAGTTCCAACATGAAATATACACTTTCCCTGGCAAGAATGTTGCCTAAAATTGCAAAATTGAGTCAATTTATGCTCTAGGTTAATGTCTAGGACACCACTCCCATGTCCCTTAATTCATTTTTTACCATAGATGAAGGGTCAAATATGAAATACATATTTCTCCTGACCAAATTATGGGGTACATTGGCACTATGAGATGACTTTATGTTCATAACTCAAAGATATGAGGTCTCGTGAAGTGTCTTTACATCTATTTTTATCATATTTCATGAGTTCCAGGATGAAATATTCACCTTCACTAGCAATATTGTTGTCTAAAATTGCAAACGTTTTCTCAAAATATGAGATATTGCGCGAACTGTTAGTGAGCTAATTGATTTTTGTGTCAAATTTGATCCAACATAGACAAAAACATTCAATAATTATGAAGGACTTACTCGAAAACTTAATTTTTATTGCTTTTTTTTTTATAAATGTGAGGGTTATTTTCACACTAGCTCTTGGATATTCGTTCTTATGTCATCGTTTTTGTTTCAAAGTATTTGTTTTTTGTTGATAATTGACAACCCTGCGTTATTTTGATCGAGAATGAAAAACAAAATATTGTATTTTCATGCATTGGTTCGTTATGGTCCTAATATGAAACATTTTAACTCAAATGCTATATTATTTCGGTTAAATACAAGCTATGTTAACATTTTTCTAGGAAATATTCATTTCTGCATCATTATATTTGCGATGATGAACACATTCACACATTAGACCGAATGGATTCGCACAAAGCCTTCCTTTATTATAAGACTTCGATAGAAATTATATACGTTTTCTCAAATTATAAGATTTTGGTCCAAATTTCATTTAAATACTTGATTGTTGCTTCCAACTGTATTTCAAATAGACGAAATATTTCCATTTTATTTAAAACAGACGAAATATTTACAATGCTTATCAAGTAATTACATTGTTCTTCGATATTAGTTGTTAGATTATGGTTTTCTAACGTTTTATGAAGAGTAGTATTCAAAATTATATATTCCTTTTTTTTCTGTCAGTGTAAAGAGGCAACATTCTGCATATGCACATCTTAAAGAGTGCTTATATACTTTAACATTAAAGTATACATCATAACCCACATATTTGAACACATTACATTCGTGCATATAATGGCATATTGATAAGACACACCGGACCACCATAGAGCTTATAGCGTATGTGGAACTGAATAGTTAACTATAGTAGAGGGCTTTTTTACTTGATTTAACAGTGAAAAGGGCACTTAATGTACATCATAATATAACGCACTAATATGTATTGGATTTGCTTTAAGAAACACGGACGTATACATAAATCAGATACGCATACTTAGAACACATTCACTTCGTGTATATACTGAAGTATACCACGTATATAGTCCACAAAGACATAGCCCTGCATGTGAAAACTCAGTTTAACTATACATTAAAGAGCGTTTATACGTGATTTACCTGTGAAAATGGAAATTTTTATACATCATATCACATAGAGGTACCGTACTTGCTTTAAGAATATGTACAGGTATAGGCACAATCATAACAACAATGGAGACCAGCGTTCTTACACAGAAATCAGTAATTTATGCACTAAAATGGTAACAACAATGAAAAATATACACTCTGTGAACTGCCATAGACATCAGAACTATTAAGAATTTATGAGTTGTCTCGCTTGTTTAGTTGCGATACATGATGCAATAATTTGAGTTACCAACAATAAAACAGTATTGACGCTATATATTATCCATATACCGACGGTTTTAGACTATATTTCTACTAATAATGCTATTAAATGAACGACAATTAAGAGAAATGAACTATGCATGCATATATGAAGTCAATATGTATACACGCGTCCACATAGCAGGCCTTTTCCAGACCAATGTTTGATACCCCCGTATAAAATAGAGCGTTTTGAGAAGAATATGTGAAATTAATATGCACATGTGTTCACATAGTAGGTCTTATCGTCATATGAAACTGCCACGTAGTACATGCTTTGTTTCCTCTGTATAACAGACTAAATGTATAGGATGTACAATACATATAATTGGTGAAAAGAATACATGAAGTATTTATGCATTAGTCTACACCATATGGGCTCTTTATTGTCTCCATGTAATGGAGATTTTAGACTAAATTTCTTCTAATAATGCTATAAATGAACGATAATAAAGAGAAATGAACGATTAAAGAATACATCAAGTAAATATGTATACACGCATCCACATAGTAGGTCTTTTCCAGACCAATGTTTTGATGCCTCTGTATTAACAGAGAGCTTGGAGTATATATGAATGAACGGTAAGGAATATGTGAAATTAATATAGACATGTGTTCGCATAGTAGCCCTATCGGGGGCATGTTTCCTTAAATGGTAGCAATAATGAAAATTTACACTGTGTATTACAAACCACTCAAGGCTTCAAAAATATTACTAATTTTTGTGTTGTGATCAGTTGTCTCGCTTGTTTAGCTGCGATACATGATTCAATAATTTCATTTACCGCCAATAAAGCAGTATTGACTGGTATTGACGCATTATTTTCTCAATATAACGGCGAGTTTAGATTCCTACTAATAATGCTATAAATTAACGACAATAAAGAGAAATCAAAGATTAAAGAGTACATCGAATAAATGTGTATACACGCGTTCCGCTCGTATGCCTTTTCCAGACCAATGGTTGATAACCCCCTACATAATAGAGCGTTTTGATAAGAACATGTGTCCACATAGTAGGCCTTTCGTGACATGAGACTGCCACTTGGTACAGACTGTCACTCGGTACATGCTTTGTTTACTCTGTATAACAGCCTATCTTGATGGGAGTTATAATACATATAATTGATGAAAATAATGCATGAAGTAAGTATTTATACACTAGTCTACATAATATGGGCTCTTTAGTTTCTCCATTTAATGGAGATTTTAGAGTAATAATATGAATGAACTATGACTAGAATACATCGAAGAACCAGACACCAATGCCATACTCCTACCATCCATGGAGCAAGTAATATACATGATATAAGACATAAAATACAACAGACAGTATCGTGTGCAACCGCTAAGGTATCATATGAATGAACCGTCATACACAATGATGTTACAACCAAAACTGCCTTATGGACGAAATACTGGAACTGATTATACATTTGATACACGACATGTCATTCCACTTTATACATGGTCAGTTAGATATCTTGCGAAAGTGACGTGCACCTTTAAGGTATGTGACCAAAATGTGTTGTATTGTATTTTATATATATGACCATTTCTGCAGTAAATAACGACACATCATTACTAGTGGGACTATGTGTGAAGCTCTTTGAATTAAATGAGCTTACTATGGTGGACATGTTTAACCAGATACGTTCTTCAAATAATGTTGGGATTTAAATTGAAGCTTAATTAGCCCTTCAAGCTTTCCAAATCAAGTTTATGGCGTGAAACAACCTGGAGAGAAAGATTTTATTTAGTTACTAATGTGGGTTCAAATAGAAACACATGGCGAAGGCCATGATTCGAGCCTGTATGGCGCTTCATAGCCCATTAAAGGCGCGCCGATGGGTGTGGTTAACTTTAATATGTCATGTGTAGGCCAGAAGCCACGAGGAACCCATTGCTGTCCATGTCTGTACCCCATATATACTGCTATATGCAGTCGACCTACCTAGGACCTCAGTTTCTCCTTTCCTGTGTGGCTATTCCAAACCCATTTAGTGCAATGCGTTTGAAAATATACAGAGCGTTATTAAGAAGGATCGCTGATGCGTATAATATAACCAATATTTAGTCAAAATTTTAAGAAAACCCATTATTGAAACATTGCGTTTGATAGTGTTGGGATTTGACCATATAATGGTTATCAGTGAAGTGATGACATGTGCACTAAATGACCTCAGTCAGTAAAGGCTAGTTCAGACCATATGAGAACCACACTCACCACCCATGCCTATACCCAAACAAACACCATGGCGACAGCGAAACACTACGAAGCTTCTCCCCACACGGACACTGTTGTCTTCCATGGATAATTTCTGATCCCATGTTGAGACCAAATTTCAGCCAAAGGGAACCCGTGGTTTCTGAGAAAATTATATTACAATTATGTACGGATGACGGACGAAGAGTGATTGGTTTTAGTTTCCACACAGATGTGTACCAACACGTTTTGAGACTGATATAGATGAAGTGTCCCTTTTATTATTGTTACGATGTGAAGTTGGCTAGTTCATACCCATAGTATCAGTTTCACTGGCCAGTGTCACTTAGAAACAATATTACGGATCATTGTCACATACAAAGGTCTTCAAAGGGAAGTCTATAATATGAGTAATATTTTCGCGGGCTTTTAAAGTTGTATATATATATATATATATATAATAGGTGTGGCTTCACATTAGCAAAGATGTCCCAAAGGAACATGCACACCATGAACGGAGGAAATATTAATAATCAAGGATGTATTCTCAATACAGGGGGAGGGGGTAATTTAATTTGTTACAGTCAATGGAGCGATTAGGAATGAATAAATTATGGAAAACAAGATGTGAAGAGGCCTATATGACATATGTAGAGCGTGCTACCTATATGACATCTGTAGAGCGTGCTAACGGATTTAGTCATAGAAAGAGTAATATCCAAGATGGATGCTTCGTTCAAATTCTATAGAGCCCATCTGGAGGTGCTACTAAACAAGGATTTTTACAAAAACTTGGAGATGAAAGTGGATATTCGAAGATTATGAGGGATTAGAAGTTGTAAGAAAAAGAAGAGCGAATAAAAACAGGAAGTGGTAGATAAAAAAGAGGGATAAAAAAAAAAGATAACAAAGAAAATTATGAATAAATAGAGGATATCCACCCTTTTTCAGTGGATATGGGTTATATCTCATGAGTCATGACAAAACATTGAATTTCCACGATATGATCAAATAATAAGCATGTGATACAACGCTTAGCCGATGGGTGTGGAGTCAGCCGGTAGGTTTCACGAGGGATTGCGTCAGATTCCAATGACTCAGGCGTTGCGCCGGAAGTAGGGATTGCGCCAGATTCGAATGACTCAGGCATTGCGCCAGAAGTAGGGATTGCATCAGATTCGAATGACAGGCATTGCAGGAGGCATAGTTTCTTATGGGCTGGATCTTATTCTAGGGTTTAGGAGACGTGTGTAGACCACTCAATATCCCCTCAGGTGTAGTGTGGAACCCTCAGAAGTGGCAGTGGGTTAGATATATTAAAAGACCGTTAATTTTAATTTAATTTTAAATTATTTTTGAATTTTAGAAAAAGTTGAAGTTTTTTAAGTTTTTCATATTTTTTTAATTTATGAATTTTTTTTAAAGTTTTTCATTTTTGTTTCTTTTTGAAAAGTTTTTTAAGTTTTTTGAAATTTTTGAGTATTTTGAAGTTTTTAAAGTTTTTTGAAATTTTTTGAGATTTTGGAAATTTGAGAAATTTTTGAAGTTTTTGAAACTTTTGAAGTTTTTGAAATTTTTGAAGTTTTTGAAATTTTTGAAGTTTTGAATTTTTTGAAGTTTTCAATGCGAGTGTCACTTTAACATTATCCCACAGTGTGCACCATGTGTTACTTTAACATTCATCCATAGTGAGTGTCACTTTAATAATCATCCCCAGTGAGAGCCTAGTGTCCCTTCAAGACTGAAGCTACCCCAACGAGATCATCACGTGATATACATGTAGATAATATTCCGTTCATTATACGATGGTGGACCGAAAGCGGTGCCCTACATATCATCTAGCACCTGACCTCAAATAGGTCATGACATATGATGACCTAGGATTATGTAAATTAGCGAGAAAGTAGGTCATGACCTATGATGACCTAGGTCAAACTGCCTAGACTGCAGAGAATATAGGTCAAACTCCATGTACTGCAGAGAATGTAGGTCAACCTGTCTAGACTGACACCAAACGGGCGGGGTATCATCATAAATCCGCGGAAATGGACCAGGTTGCATTCTTTCGTCTGTTTAACTCTAAACGTAAAGAGCGTAATACATTAAATTCTCCCCATTTCAAGTTCCGAGGACAGCTTTTGAGGAGTCCCTCCGAAATAAAAGAAGCATGGGGATCGTACTATTCAGAGTTATTCACCCCACTCCATAATGATGACTTCGATTCTGATCATTACGAGCAAATTACCGACTTCGTGTCCTCACTCAGAAGTATAAATGCAAATCGTGCTACCGATAATATAGACCGTGTTTTATCGCAAGAGGTAACGAATTCAGAGCTGACACACGTTATATCTAGTCTGAACAAAAGGAAGGCAATGGGATTTGATTCGATATCAAACGAGCATATCATATACAGTGCTCCTACAATTGCTCCATACTTATGTTCTTTATTTTCTAACATGCTCAATATGTCATATATTCCCAGTGCAGCAAAGAGAGGAATGATGGTTTCCCTCCACAAAGGTGGCTCCAAACCCAAGCACGATTTCAACAGTTATCGTCCAATAACAATTATGCCCGTTCTTTATACAATGTTTGAGAAGATCATACAGTTTCGCATCGAGTCATATGCACCGAGCTTAATAACTGTTAACCCATTACAACACGGGTTTCAAAAGGGCGTTAGCTGCATGACATCTTCTTACCTCCTACAGGAATGCATCTCGTATACCAGAGATAATAAAAGCAAACTATTTTCTTGTCTGCTTGACGTGCAAAAAGCATTCGATTCCGTTTGGATCGATGGTCTCCTCTTTAAGTTACACAAGCGTGGTTTCAGTAATAAAATCTGGTGTACGTTAGATGCACTCCTGCCTGGCATAAAATGTTGTGTATGCCATAATGACTCATACTCCAATTGGTTTGATGTACTCCAAGGAACGAGACAAGGATTTATTCTCTCACCAATGTTGTACATGATTTTCATTGATGAATTAATATCGGACCTCCAAAAATCCCACAAAGGCTTGGTCTTAGAGAACATCAACTGCACCTCGCCGGTACAGACGGACGACATGATATTACTTTCCCTTTCCGGCACCGGCTTGTCCAGCCTCGTTAATATATGTCTAAATTATAGCCACAAATGGAGGTACATTTACAACTATACAAAGTCTTGTATTATCGTATTCAACGAGACGAAAAGAGATTACGAGAACAGTTCTAGGGCATGGCATCTTGGAAACTGCCCTATAGGTGAGGTCACATCGACAACTCATTTAGGTATTCGCCTCGATAAATATGACTTAAATTCTTCAATCTCACTGGACATATGTCAAAAACTGAAAGGCACATACTTCTCATTATTAACGAATGCCGGCATGTACGCTGGTGGGATAACGCCTCTGAGTTGTCATAAAATATATAATTCAGTAGTGCTCCCAAGAGCTCTGTATGGTAGCGAACTACTTTGGGGCACATCAACAGCTATTAATCTTCAGTTAGAAAGGGCTCACCGCTTTTGCCTTAAAAATATGCAAGGCTTACCTACCCAAACTAGAACAGCTATCGCACAGGGTCTTCTTGTAAGCAGCTGTCTGAATTCTTACATTGATAGGCGAAAACTTAGTCTCTTTGCCACACTGTGTAGATTGAGTCACATCAAAACTGGCAAACAAATCTTTCTTCTAAGATTACACAGTTATATGCTGGACGCAGATCCTAATCCAAATTCTTTCATATATGAGATATTTGACATTCTTATTAAATACAACATGGTATATCATCTTAAGAATTTTGTCGAGCATATTCACATCAAAGCACTCTTGGAGAAATATCGTCCGTTTATCTGTAAGAGTGTATGATGAAACTAAATGGCTCTCCACTATTAACTCTGAACTGTCCTTATCCAAATATGGTTCAATACAGTATAACCTAGCTCCATCCAAGCTATGGAGAACATGTCAACTTTATCCAGAGGAGAACTTTTACTTTCTCATGTTAGCAAGGATAATTGCACACACTGCTTACGAGGACGCTGGTGTCTGTCGCCTTTGTGCGTCAAACTATTCTTGTTTAATTGTGCATATAATCATGCATTGCAATTCTCTGTCAGCTCTCAGGAATGAAATATGGTATGATATCATAAACGTATATGGAATTGAGGCCTTCATAATACTTGATTCATTGCCACAAGCCATACAGCTTGCCACATTTCTGGGTCACTTTCCTTCTGAACTGAATGTATTTTCTCTTAGCTCAACACAAGACTTTAGATTCTTCATGAAAGCTACACTTAATCTATGGTCCTTGTCTCATAGCTTAGAATAGATTATGTTCGACTCGTAAATCTTATGTGACAACACAGAGTATTAATATCTTGGGTTTGTTTTATTTTACACATGATATAGTACACTAGCATAATGTGTATATTATAACGAGTACGATTTGTGTGCTCGGTGAGAGAGACATAGAGAGTGAGAGAGAGAGAAAGAGAGAGAGAGAGAGTGTGTGTGTGTGTGAGGGTGTGTGAGGGAGGGTGTGTGAGGGTGTGTGTGTGTGTGTGAATGAGCGAGAACGAGATAGATAGATAGAGAGTATAGCCAGGCAGAGGGAGATAGACGAGTATTGTTAGGTGTGAGCGTGTGCGTACAATGGTGTGGCTAGGAGTGAGTATCAGTTTGCTTATTACATGTTTGTGATGTAATTTGTTCTTGTAATGTATACCATCTTGTAAATATGTTGACCTTCCTGGGTCTATGTTTCCTTTGTGTATTTGTTTGTGTTAAACAACTCTTCATTTATGGAGGACAATTAAAGATATATATATATATATATAAACAAAATACACCCATAGTAGCCGAGAATAACAAATTTTCACCACTCGTGGAATTGTGGTTTTAACCACTCGCCAAAGGCTCGTGGTTAAAACCACAATACCACTCGTGGTGAAAATTTGTTATTCTCGGCTACTATGGGTGTATTCTATATTTCCGTTCAAATTGTATGGAGAAAGTTTAATCCACTCTGCGAAGTTTATGCCACGATCTTTACAATTCGATGGATAAACACTTTTCCGTTCAAATTGTATGGAGAAAGTTTAATCCACTCTGCGAAGTTTAATCAACAGTAGGCACGTTTAATCAACAGGTGTTGAACAAATGTAAAATTTAAACAGATGGCTTTATTTATATAGTAAGATAGGCGATCGTGGTATAAATGTATCGAAATGACGACGAAACAAAATGCCAGGCAAATTTGAAAATGTATGAACACGGCCTCGCTGTTATAGACGGTGGTGCAATGTCACATAAACTCGCACTCCCTTGCGATCTATATGTCAAAGTAAACAACTTTTTGGACATGATTGTTCGACGTGTGGGCGTATTTGGAACGAACACTAACCGCTTTGATTTTAATGTTTCTAGTGTGCTGTTTTATTATGTATTATGACTTGTTGTGTCTACTGTTTGTATTACGCACCGTGTGCTGTTTATTATGTATTATGACTTGTTGTGTGTGCTGTTTATTATGTATTATGACTTGTTGTGTGTGCTGTTTTATTATGTATTATGGCTTGTTAATAAAGATTCTCTCAAATGTTTGTATTACGCTCCGTGTGCTGTTTTATTAGGTCTTATGCCTTGTTGTGTCTACAGTTTGTATTACGCTGAAAGCTATAATTGATCATATATACTGCCTACTTCCTTACAGATAAGAGCCGACCGAAGAGGGTTGGGTACATCGTATACAATCCAGCTATGCAAAACCTAACTTTGCGACCTAAATATGCATGTTGTACGAATAAACATATAGATACATGTATGATGAATGTTCAAACATATTTTCTCGTTATAGAGTTATCTTACCTTAGTTATTAGACAGGCACTGAATGAGATGTGTTTTTTCGTACATGTACACTGTTAGAAATATGTCCGCCAGATTAACGGTGTCATACCCCGTAATATGGCAGACAACTTTTGACCGTAACACATACGATGAGGCAGTAGCATATTCCATGGTACAAAACCATTTGAGTAATTGACAGACCGTAACCAGTAACTGCCAGACGTGGTATTTTTTTTACGGTTCGATTCCCTTCAACCTTCAATTAGCATCAAAAACTAATAACGGTCAAACCAATGATTTGTTTTCACGGGTCAACAACACTTTTTTGCTCTTAATTCGCTGATTCACCGTATAATTAACCAAGTTTCCGTGGTGACAATATGGTTGTTTTAATAAAACTTAAATCCTCAATGCATAAAGTCATGGCAATACTTATAAAACTTTTAAGTTTGAAGAGGATCAGACTTGTTATCTACCTCATGTAGTTTAATCCGGATTAAATCCTGCGCACGCCTTATATTCGCACATTGCAGTTTAATCTGGATTAAAGGCTGCGCACGTGTGATATTCGCACATTTCGCTGACTATAAATAATGGCTGTAAATAAAAAAAAAACAATAACATATACTTAAAAATACTAAATGGATGAGATTTTCATTTACGAGTAATACTAATTTCGATCATTCTAAAACATATGAATCTGGTATCCCCTTGTAAGACATAAATGAACACAGCTATTATAGTTTAAAATTTATGTACCTGTATATGTAAAAGTAAAACATCTGAATTACATAATTATTTTTGGTAACATGTAAGGCTTGAAATTGTCCAGTCACTTGTAATCATTATCAATATCATTAACAGTCACAGCTAGTTTGAAACTAATGTATATATAAATTATATTCTATATCGGCAAATGTAGTGACATATCATATAAAATTCACCTACCTTACTCGTATTTAAATTCGCGCAGTACTATATTTCGCGCACCCATCGGAGCGAAAAATAGTACGACTCCCAAGTCTAATCTAAATCACAGTCCATAGGAAATACAAGAAGGCTATGTTGCTGAATTTACATAGTTTATGAACGGTTGAATAGACAATTACGCCTATAAATGTATGCATATTTTTACATTCGGTCAACCGCTTTCAAGAACGTTGCTCATAATGTCATGCGACAAATCATGGTAACATAGCCATTGTTGAAATGCTTGTATGAGAAATACTAATATTCCAGGTCGCCACAAAATTGTGATGCATGTAGTTACTAGTTTATAATGTCAACACGGTGTAAATCCGCCGCGATGGTGTTTAATGTACACATAAAGAACCGAAAATATCACGGAAATATCACGGAACTATTACAAAACTAGTTCTGTCAGTTTTGAATTCGCGCAGCTAGGTGCGCGAATCTAAGGTGCGCGAATTCAAAACTGTGTGAAAAATAGTACTAAGCGAATTTAAATACAAGTAAGGTATTTGGGTCATAATTTTATGGAATGTGAGGGGTATAATCCTCGTTATTTATGACTCACTATTTTTGGATCTGGACTGTAAATGCTATATGCATGGTTTCACAACTAAACACTTCATTCAATAGTTTCAGTATTAATGTCTTACTAATTAAACCTATGAATACATTATTGAATTCGTATTTCGTAAGCGGTATACCAAGGTGTGTCACATATGTATTACACTTGTGTGCTCGACTCGAATCTTGTCCGCCATTTTTGATTTTGCCAACACAATCTTGCACCAAATTACAGATTACGTTGTGGCAACAAGAATAGCGAGGGTTTTATTGCATGATTCGATGGCTGACATGATTTAAATATAGCTACCACGTATTCGGATCACTCATTGTATATTTCTATACTAATGGCTCTTTGTTGACTAAATTGGTAATAATATGAATCGCACGTGACCAACCACAGTCGTATGTTACACACACACATATATATATATATATATATATATATATATATATATATATATATATATATATATATATATATATATATGGTCGGCTAAGTGTCGTTGCTACGTTGTGCAATGCGTCGCTATTGATGTCGTTGATACGCTATGTCACGCTATGAGTAGAGTGGACTGGGAGGGAGTGTAGAGTTCGGGCGGAGTGGACAGGGAGGGAAGCGGAATGGACAGGGAGGGGGAGCGGAGTAGATAGGAAGGCAATACCCCAGGGCGAGGTGTTGCTTTAACCCATTCCCTCGTCCAAGGGTGTGTGTCTCGCGAGAAAAAAAATACATACATTAACTCATATTTGCCTAGATCAGAAAGAGTTGCATCCCCCACGGCCGCGACGTCCATAACAACAACGAACCCAGCGGAGAGAAGAAAACAATATATATAGCACCCTACAAGGGGATGTGGCATAACTATATATATGCGGATGCGTACGGGGGAGTGGACAACGATGGAGGTAGAGTGGACCGGGATGGAATCTAGAGGTCGGGCGGAGTGGACAGGGAGGGAAGCGGATTGTACTTTGAGGAAAGAGGAGTAATTAGGAAGGCAATACACCCCACCTGCGAGCGGTTGCTTTCACCGCCCTCCTTCGTCCATTTTTGTGTGTGTCGCGAAAACAAATATACACTCATATCTCACTAGAACAGAAGAGTTGCATCCCCTGTCTTTGAGCCAAGACCCCATGCACCATACAAGGAGTCTATAATTTACCATCGGACTACCATAGGAATATCCCACCACCCGTCCAGTCTAATTCATAACCAGCCAATTATTCCTCCCATAGAATCTACTGTTGTCAACCAGCCAAGTCTATTAGGGATTTGACTCAGAAGTAAATCTTCTAAGCCCTATAGAATTAATCATCTTCACAAAGGCGAGTAAAGGTTGATGGGAAACAATAGCCAATACCCCATAGAAATACAGGTCAATAGCGTGACATAGCGTATCAACGACATCAATAGCGACACATTGCACAACGTAGCAACGACACTTAGCCGACCATCCCACCAGGTCCCAGGTCAGCCGACCAGCCGACCTGATCCCGATCTAACGAGGAAGCTGTGACCCGTAACATACTACTAACCACACATGATGTGCCTCAAATTTGCCTTTGTTCGGCGACATAACGCTAAGAATAATTTATGTAACGTCATGCAGTGGTCACGACGGAGAAGACACATCAAATTGACAAGACGTGTCGTGAATTGTAAAATCTTGTCTGGATTATCGTCATGACTTCTTCATTTTTCGTTTACATTAAGCTGACCAACGAAATTGGTCTAAATGAAACTAATAGACTTAACTCACATGTGAATTCTTCGTAAGTTTTGAAGTAGTTACTTTCATTTTTATCGCGATGCTTCATTTCCAATTCCGCGTTTTTTTGCAATCTATACACGGTTGCTAACCGGAAGTCACGTGACAATATCTCCAAAATCTATACCCGCGATCTTGAAAAATCACCGATGGATATAGAAACAATTATATGACGTCATTCACCTGCCTCATGTATAAGCACCCTTGGTGGTTGCTATAAATATATGAATGGTGCCGATAACGCCGTGCAGCACCATAAATAAATAATTGTGTTATCGAACTGATACGGACGATAAAAAAAAAACCTATGTGTAAACACACAGCACATAATTATGGCGTTTCTACACAAAATATAGAGCGCGTTATATTGCATGTAACCATGTGTAAAAGGCACATGGGACCGGGACCTGGCCGCTACTCTTTGCATAGATACGACTATTTGTGCATCTATGGGCGAAGGGTTGAACCTCCAGGTGCATGTGTATAGGCGAGATATCTGAATCGCTACCATATTGGATCCACCCAGCCGCCATTCCGCGGTTTAAGTGCTACAGGTCAAAGCTCTGGAGTAGCATTCCATATTCAATATGGAGGCGACTCAGTGATCTCGTTTATTATGTGATGTATCAGCATCATGTCAGCTGTATCGTCGTGTCGAGAGCGAAGAAGCGTTTAGTGTCAAAGCTGACCATAGATAACTCAGGTAATTACAGAACAGTTTAATATGCAGCTTACAGAGTACAGGATGGAACGAGGAATTTGACCTCTGTTGGTATTACTTAACCGCGAGCCTATATTTATGTGGTAGCATTTTACGAGATCCATGATAGATACACTACTGTTTCTGTTACATCTATTATTTGTGTCAAGTACGGTACAATGTATAATAAATAATGAGCTTATAGTAGGGTCATGGGGTACAACCCAATATACACACGAATAGGTATCGAAATATACTAAATCATCGGGGTTCAGGATTAGATAGCGATTGATATTAAATCGCAATAACATGTGGTATGCGATGTTTGGATTGTAGATAGTAAATGAAATCCTCAATTAAGTATCTATTTAAGAAATTGATGTTGATTTGCATGCGTTCAATATAGATTATAGAGTACAGATGCAAGTTGGTCGGACATTTTGTGTGGAACGCGAAAGTTACTCAAGCGAGTCAACTGGCAGATTAAAAGCGCCCATTTCCAACGTTATTCTTGCGACTTGATTCGCGTTGCGTCTACAAAAAAATGTAGAGGTCAGCGCGCGACGTCATGTGACGTAATTTCGACCAAACAAACGTCCTGCATTCATATTCCACAACGCGAATGCATGTGTGAGTGTAAATATAACTGATAAGGTTAATGTGGATCAGGTGACATACTAAGCGTATGGAGCAGTCAGCTGTCCGTAACTCCTCTTCGAGATCAGAAGGTGCCATATTTATTGAGGAAAATGTTTAGATACTAAGTTCCACAAACATCCCGTTTGCATAATGTCGGCACGGTTGGCATTAGGTTTGGTTGGGTTGACGTTGTTGGCTCAACGTATTTCTCCCAACCGTTGGAAATATAACGTTGGCCCAACGTTGTGCCAACGCGAACATGCCAACGGAATTATCTGCAGTAAATTGGTTGGGTTGGTGTGGTTGGCCCTTGGTTGGCCCAACGTATTCCTCCCAACCATTGAAATTATAACGTTGGGCCAACGCCAACACGAAAATGGAATTTACTGTGCACATCACATTGGTTGGGTTTACGTTGTTGGCCCTTGGTTGACCCCAATTAAGGTATTCCTCCCATGCAACAGTTGGAATTATAACGTTGGTCCAATGTTGGGTCAACGCTAACTGCATCACGGCAGTCCAATTACACATAGCGTACATATATGTGATATACATCTTAACCATATGCCGATACTTTATGTTCCGTAAACACACGTACAATCATTGCTGACACAATATATGTTACGATATGTCATAAAATATGTTGGATGCTGTGGGTTGGTATATCGTTGGCCCAACGTAATGCCAACGTGGATGACGTAGAGAGCTCTGACGTCAAACTCTACGCGCGTGCACAACGGATCAGGCGTACGTCTGCTTTTCTATTTGCGCGCTTTGTTCTGGTTCTCGTTCAGTATTGCTGCTGGTGTTGATTTTAGCAAATAAAGGATTCAGTTTCTTTAATTTGGAATTCAAGGATGTGTTCGTTCTTTAGATGCCACCATCCGTCATCGAGTCGCTATCCGAGGTAGGTTTACGTTTGTGAGAAACTACTCTTTTGTGTAAAATTAATTAATAATTTTTCTCGGAATCACAAAGTTCTGAATGTTTGCACGGCGTACATATAAGTTATAGCGGAGAATACTTATTGACATGTAGTAGTTTCTCACAAACTTGCATTAGATAGTGACATGATGGCTGACGGTGGGTAACTGAATTATGAACGGATTATTGGATGCCCAAAAAAAATAAATCCCCAACGGTATGCCAACCAATTTAGTTTGAGTCCCCAACGTTGTCCCTCCGTTGTGTCAACGTTATGCCAACCAAATGGTATAATATCTAACGTTGGGCCAACGTTATGCCAACCATGTGGTCTGGATATCAACGTTGGCCCAACGTTGGGCCAACGCTCTGTATATGTCGCCCAACGTTGGCCCAACGACGGCCTAATACGTTGGCCTAACGTTGACCAAATGAGCAAAATTACGTTGGCCCAATGGTGGTTGTGTCAACGTTGGCCCAACCATGTCATGCTATCTGGGATATTATCTGAACATTTCCTATTGGATATTCATCAATGATGCTTTAGTATAGAAACGGTTAAACTTATTACCTGAACATTTCCTATGGATAACAACTCAGCAAGATGCTTTAGTGTAGAATGGGTTAAACTTATTATCTGAAGATTTTCTATGAGATACCTACTCATCAATGATCTGTTAGTATAGAAAGGGTTAAAACTATTATCTGAAAACTGAAAAATCCCTTTGGGATAACAACTCTTCAATGATGTTTTAGTATAGAAAGGGTTAAACTTAGTAGCTGAAGTTGCCGCAAAACAAAGAATTCGCCGTGAGTCCTATGCTCTAGTACTAGAATCGCCATGAGTCCTATGCTCTAGTGCTAGAGTCGCCGTGAGTCCTTTGCTCTAGTACTAGAGTCTTCGTGAGTCCTATGCTCTAGTACTAGAGTCACCGTGAGTCCTATGCTCTAGTACTAGAGTCGCCGTGAGTCCTATGCTCTAGTACTGGAGGTAGGCTCTCATTGAGGTATTAACACGTTGAGTGCCGGTTACGAGTTATCCCGTACTACACTATGTTTCAGGGTGCCACTAAGAGATATCTCGTACTTTATATCTAGATATTCTGCTGTAGAAAATTAAGAAATTGAGTTCCCCGCGTAATAATGATTTCAACCATCTTATAGGAAGCTCAAATATATTTGTGAAGTGAGTGGTGCCACTGCATCTGTGTAATAAAGGAACCTAATTTGGGCCGAACGTATGGTTATACTAACGCATTGGCCCCTAACTCCATTGTGCCGCCTGAATTGGCATTATATGATAAGATCCACAAAAGCCCCTAACATTCTGCACTCCAGAATAACGAGTTAGTTCGTGTATTTGAACAGTAGGCATCAATTTTGAGGTAGCACAATCACACATGTAAGATTGTATATGTAAAATGTAGGTACGAGATAACTCGTAGTCGGCACCCAGCGCCACCCATCTAAACCTGGAATGTGGGATACGATATTTCCTTGCTGTGACAACGAGTTATGTTGTTGCCAGTACTATCGCAGGGTACTACATACGGCCAAAATGAGCACATGTTTATTATTTACAATATCGAACATGATCATCTGGTGAAGTACTCATGAGAAAAATGTAGTAAAATGTGGATACGAGATAACACGTAGTCGGCACCCAGCCAAAATACCATGAGATGGCATTGCACTCTGCCGACTACGAGTTATCTCGTAGTGCATTTATGCCATGTATTTATGCGATCTAAGCTTACACGACCAGTTTTGTGGTTTGAGGGTGGTTATATGGTGCTATATATCTATTTAATACATAATATAAAGTTGGCACCCTGGAATGTTACACTATAGGATTCCGGCACTCAACGTGTATATAATTAGAAGGCAAAACAAAGAATTCTGTCCATCAGCCCTACGCTATACTTCTAGAGGTAGGCTCTCGTTGTGGTGATAAGTTGAACACACACCATATCGAATCCCAAGACTAACACCAATATAAAAACCTAGGCTAGCGTGCTCACGACACAAGATGGCTCCTGGGCGTTGTTGACTGTCCCGGGCGGAGTAGGTATCGCTTGTCGTACCCGTATATAGTATAAGCTATCGAATAATTATCTCTGTCAAACTACTAACAAACTGCCTACACAAATTTGCAAATTGGTCGAAGGATACCAGCTCCCTCATCAGGGAAATTCTTGTCAAGTCCAAAATATCTAATGACTCTACTACCATGAATCAAGCTGACATTCAACTAAAATCTCCAACATTCAGTAATATGCTGGCGAATACCGGAGGTGTTGAGACTTCGATTGCCTCTTCGAACGCGCAATCAGACAATGTCCCATCGGAACAACATTCCTCGCATTCTAACTCCAACGATAACGAAAGTTTAAATAGCGTTTCTGTCATCTCAACATCCGAGCAGAATGAGGAGAGACAACGAATGTCCAACACAGACCGCACGCGGGTCAACATCCGAGCAGAATGAGGAGAGACAACGAATGTCCAACACAGACCGCACGCGGGTCAACATCCGAGCAGAATGAGGAGAGACAACGAATGTCCAACACAGACCGCAAGCGCGTCGATATGAGAATGGCCCACAACTCGTCAGTTCGTAATAAATGTGACAAAAACTCCAAATAGCACGTTTACAGTTCATACCACAGACAAACGACAGCAACAGAAACTGAGTCGACGCACAAATTCCATTGTGTCCCTCCACACCAATTACACGTGAGAAAACTTTTCTTCGTCGGCGAACTTATCCAATTGCCTGCGACTCGAGACTCTCCTTTGCGAATTTTCCTGAAAAACCTCTATATGCACCATTTATTCAATGCGAATACCACAGGTTATGCGAAAGACGTCATCGGTGTTCTAACAGTGTACAATCTATCTTCTTATCTTCAAGAATTCTTATCATCTGGATCCTTCCCAAAGAAGACCATTTGGAAGCAACTCGTCAAGGCGACCATAAGAGCTCACTATTGTGATGCATGGACTTCCGCAGTGGTCGCTCTGCTAATCTTCTCCTTATTCGTAACCAGCCTATCTCAGTCTGGAGTGTGTAGAAAAATTATCGCTGCCAATTCTAACAGGAGTTTAAAATTCATGCTAGACCTTTTAAATAGATTGCTGTTCGAGAACAATTCCCGATGCACGTTGTGTGGCCACATATATAACAATGAAATTGGACATATTACTGACTCGTGTAGATCTGCCACCATGTACAGACTCCGATATAATTACTACTGACTCGTGTAGATCTGCCACCATGTACAGACTCCGATATAATTACTACTGACTCGTGTAGATCTGCCACCATGTACAGACTCCGATATAATTACTACTGACTCGTGTAGATCTGCCACCATGTACAGACTCCGATATAATTACTACTGACTCGTGTAGATCTGCCACCATGTACAGACTCCGATATAATTACTACTGACTCGTGTAGATCTGCCACCATATACAGACTCCGATATAATTACTGGTGTATGGTTATCGATATAGCTTCGATATCCAACTATTCAGTTACCTGGATGCCCTCCCAAACGACCATTTAATGCGATGTTACCTGGATGCCCTCCCAAACGACCATTTAATGCGCTGTTACCTGGATGCCCTCCCAAACGACCATTTAATGCGCTGTTACCTGGATGCCCTCCCAAACGACCATTTAATGCGCTGTTACCTGGATGCCCTCCCAAACGACCATTTCATGCGCTGTTACCTGGATGCTCTCCCAAACGACAATTTAATGCGCTGTTACCTGGATGCCCTCCCAAACGACCATTTAATGCGCTGTTACCTGGATGCCCTCCCAAACGACCATTTAATGCGCTGTTACCTGGATGCTCTCCCAAAGGACCATTTAATGCGCTGTTACCTGGATGCCCTCCCAAACGACCATTTAATGCGCTGTTACCTGGATGCCCCCCAAAGGACCATTTAATGCGCTGTTACCTGGATGCTCTCCCAAAGGACCATTTAATGCGCTGTTACCTGGATGCCCTCCCAAACGACCATTTAATGCGCTGTTACCTGGATGCCCTCCCAAAGGACCATTTAATGCGCTGTTACCTGGATGCTCTCCCAAAGGACCATTTAATGCGCTGTTACCTGGATGCCCTCCCAAACGACCATTTAATGTGCTGTTACCTGGATGCCCTCCCAAACGACCATTTAATGCGCTGTTACATGGATGCCGTCCCAAACGACCATTTAATGTGCTGTTACCTGGATGCCCTCCCAAACGACCATTTAATGTGCTGTTACCTGGATGCCCTCCCAAACGACCATTTAATGCGCTGTTACCTGGATGCCCTCCCAAACGACCATTTAATGCGCTGTTACTTGGCAGTACCCAGCTTGGTCGTCATATCCCGACTGAGTCATGGGAGCAGCTCATCATTGCATCTGCTGCATTTCTGTATGTTGGCTGTCAACTAATTCGCCCCGGAAATTGAAAGATGACATTTACATGACATTTGCGGAATGTTATCATTACTATACGTGGAGCAAGAACGCAAATAAACTGTGCACGCGAGGTGCTGATTCTCATCTATATTCACCTCATTGACCCAAGTAGGTCTCTCAAGTTGACATATATATTCAACTATGATTTGTCCTCCTTGTCACCCACATCTACAATGTTTCATCATATTCTAGTATTTACCTTGCTCTACATACAATGTACACCTCTTTTCAATTTATGTATACAATGTTCTTCCTTGTAAATAGCTGCTCGTGTATAGTCCAGATACAATGGTCTCGTTACCACATACTTTCTGTACCTGATATGTATATATGCTCTTCATACGTGGAGGTCAATAAACAATATATATATACCTAACTCATCAAACCTTGCGAAAACACACTAAGCAACCCAGTCTGACCTCAGCTGCGTCATCCGACCGAATACTCAACCAAGTCAACAGGTGCTGACACTCACTCATGAGCGTGGAGTGGACGTGGACTGTGGAAGACGGCATTGCACCATCAAGAGTTGAGTAGCCACAACCGACCTTAAGTCAACCGACTGGCATTGCACCCCCTTCCTAACGTTGACCCCGTAGAAAAGCCCTGAATATAACATACTAAGGCAACTGGGTACACGCAAGCACTAACCAGGATACTAGATTACAGCAATCCACCACTCAAAATGATATCAATAACGCTGCGTACACAAAACTCGCAATGTAAACAGGGTAAGTCTTCATTGCCGGTCCATGTTATGAACGGGGGGGGGTGCGTCTTGTCAAGGGGGCATGCACCACATACAGTGTAGGCAAACTCATACATTGTATGGGTTCCAAACTTATGTTATCCCATAAGAAATGTTCAGATCAGGCTTCTCAAAGTACCCACGGTTCCAGGCCTGTCGGTATCAGTTCCGACACTGAAAGTCCTTGTTTAATTATGCCGAGTTATTTCATCGTCGCCTGGGGCTTTCTTTGGTTTATTATTTGAGCGAGAACGTGATCGTCGTCCTTTTATCAATGGGTTCGTTTAATTGCACAAATGTGTGTTTGTTTTGACTGATGTAATTAATTACTTGTTTTCTGAATTTTTCGCAAAACTGGTCGCCGGTGTGGGTTTTATAAATATTTTGCAGGGATTTGCTGAAAAATTTAGCTTTGTCTGACTCGTTTGTGAACGATTCACCATTTTCGTCTTCAAGTGGTTTGTCGTTTTTGTTTTATTTTGCATGGCCAGTTAGAATTTTTTTTTTCTTCCAAAATATCCTGTCCAAGTGTCTATCTCCCAATTAATTGGTTACTCGTTCCCAGGATTCTCGTTTTTCGAGTTTAACTGCTTTTTTAACTTGTCGCGTTAGGTTATTATACATAGTTCTATACTCGGTACCGTTTGGATGTTTTTACATTATAATATAGTCTAGATATTTTGCGTTTGAGGCGGATTAGTTCTATACTCGGTATTGTTTGGATATATTTGCTTTATATAGTCTAGATCTATTGAGGCGGATTAGTTCTAGTGTTTCATGTGACACTCTCCATGTATTTTGCATGCTATGTCGATAGCGTCCTTAAGTGTTCCAGATATTGATTTGGCTGCGGGAGACAATGCATATTTCTTGGATTGAGTGGGATTCGAACCCCGGTGGCCGTGTGGTATTGGCGTCGAACTTTGAGTCGTAATGCGCGTTCGCTGTTACGGGTCTGTACATGCAATGTCTCAAAAACACACCCTTCATCAAAAGTCGGAGCCTTGTGTTATATAGTCCCATGCACCTACACAGGGCAACGCTCGGCATGTCTCGGAGACAAGTACATATAACATGCAGCTGTACCAAAAATCTACCTTATACATTTATAATGTATCCTCCTTATCTTCTATTAAATCATGCCATGAATCTCTACTCTGCCTAACGCCCGTAGAGATCATATTCAGGGAATATATATCTTAATTATTATATGTTCCTTAATAGTGTACTTCACTGTAGGTGAAGGTACCAACTGGAAATTGCATGCTTTTCTGCGACTTATGTGAGCAGATATCGCAATAAACATTCAATTAATTACCCAGGAGAAATTCCATAACTTTAAGAAATGCAAAGCAAAATCGCTCACAAAGTCTCTTAAATAGTGAAAGTTTGAGTCGGGACCTACACCTACAGTGAAGTACATTATTAAGAAACAGATAATAACTAAGAAATACATTTCCTATGTTATGTTTTCAATTTTATAAGATTCCCTGTCAAAACTTAAAAAAGTTCCCAGGTTTTGTACTGGTGGAATATGATCTCTACGGGCGTTAGCAAGATTAGAGACTCATGGCATGCTCTAATCTTATGTATGCGCGAATCACACATTGGCGCTTGTCGGGATTCGAACCAGCCATCTACGTGTGGCTTATGTTAACAACTGAGCCACCGGGAGCTCCGAATAATTGAGAAACTCGTAGAAGATGCCATGAATCTCTATTCCATCAAGTGAGAGAAGAGATTCCATCAAGTGAGAGTAGAGATTCGTAGCGTGATGTGAGGGAAATCGATAAGCGCACAGCAGTGCATTCCTATAAACAAACGCCTCGTCTATGTGAGTGCGAAGGACGATGCATCGCGGTGTCAAGGTTGGACAAAAATAAACAAGGTCAAGGCTGAGCAAAAATACACAAGTTAATTGTACAGCAAATTAAAAGTGCAGCTGACAGAATAGGCGCTATAAGTCTGTTGGTATCACTTATTATAGCAACACAGCTGATCTGTTTGGCGGTCTTGACTAGTTGGAGTAGTTGTTATATAAACACTCAAATCAGTGTTAGGTATAACCCATGATATAAACACTCAAATCAGTGTTAGGTATAACCCATGCCAGGTGTGATATAAACACTCAAATCAGTGTTAGGTATAACCCATGCCAGGTGTGATATAAACACTCAAATCAGTGTTAGGTTATAACCCATGCCAGTTGTGAAACCAATCGCAGTGGGTTGAAATTACGTAGATAGAACACTATAATAAGTTGAGAAATCCAATGGAGGAAATAAAGATATATATATTCGAGGGGGTATGAAAGTGCCCTTTCTAAAAGAGGCAAGTTGCAACATAAGATGGGAAGAGCAGTAACTACCATAGAGGGGATGGCATGAGTTGCCATCCAAAGGGGTGGATTTGCCTCTCTTGAATTCATGGTGTAATTACTAGTTGGAAAATCAAACAATGAGAACAAATTCAAGAAAAATGTGGTGTAACAGTTCCAGCTAATGTTGCGTTTGGCACATTTCCAACTGCTGAATATTTTGTTACCAGAGTTGGGGGGGGGGGGGGGTTAAGACTTCCCATACATCCTGTCCCCACGCCCCTGAAGCTATACCGAGGACTGTTTGTGAAACAATGGGTCGAGTGACCTGCGGGCTCAAAAGCCTTTGCAACATATTTCTTGCATAAATTATGTTATATCGCTGGATTTAACTTAAAGTAAGTCCCATAACAAATGAAATCGGGTCAATAAAGTGTATTTAAGATCATATTAAAATGCATCAACAGAATAATCACAGCACAGCTAACATAAAACCATATTAAAGATAGTCATTATACTGAAATGTGCATGTCATAATAATCTCTATATAACGATGCCTAACTCATAATAATCTCTATATAACGATGCATAAATCATAATAATATATATATAACGATGCATAACTCATAATAATCTCTATATAACGATGCATAAATCATAATAATCTCTATATAACGATGCATAAATCATAATAATATCTATATAACGATGCATAACTCATAATAATCTCTATATAACGATGCATAAATCATAATAATATCTATATAACGATGCATAACTCATAATAATCTCTATATAACGATGCATAACTCATAATAATCTCTATATAACGATGCATAAATCATAATAATCTCTATATAACGATGCATAAATCATAATAATCTCTATATAACGATGCATATATATCATCAGGCATCTGACCATTTCGGAAAGTACTGACTGACCACCAGACCGCGCTCAGTTCCTGCTAGTAACATAGGGTGAGTCCTAGTGTGATTCATAGGGTGAGTACTAATCAGTGTGCACATGCTCTCATGCACAAACACACCGACACATATTCCAGTTAACAAAAAAAGTGCAATAAAGCACAAAGCGCGGAAGTACCATGATGCATAAAATAATATATACAACCGCCGTATACCAAACAGATAAAAAGTACCACGATGCATAAAATAATTTATCACATGATCCTACCCTTATTCCATTCCATAAACCCAGTCTATAAATTGTGATATTAAACGTTCGTTTAATAACAGGAAATAGTTCCTGGTGACCTTTGACTTCCGGTTTGTCGTCTGTTAACACTCCGTACGCTATGTCTCAAAATACTATGGCTTCCAATATTTTTCCAACAAACTATCATGAATGAAGAGTTTGAAAAGTTATGTCATTAAATATACGCCATTAAATGCGCCAAAGATTCTTTATTTATCTTTATTTCTTTACGCGGGCAAACAACGAATAGTTACGTGAAACGTCATCGCATGCTTTATAGAAGCCGATGTTAGTTTCGCGTCCCATTTGTTGATTTAAAAATGTTTTGTCGATGTTTTGGATCATGTAATAAATAGAATCTTCAACTCGTCCTCCGTTTATAGCGGAAATTACAAAACTCGTCCAGTATACTGTATATTAGGTCTGGACCTCGCCAAAGGCTCGGTTCAGACCTAATTTACTGGACTCATTTTGTAAATTACGCTATAAACTGGGGACTCGTTGCAGATCCTCTATATATACAACCGCCGTATACTAAACAGATAAAAAGTACAACGATGCATAAAATAATATATACAACCGCCGTATACTAAACAGATAAAAAGTACCACGATGCATAAAATAATATCTACAACCGCCGTATACTAAACAGATAACACGGAACGTATAATAGTTATAGTTAGGGAGCCACGAGGGTTTTAGTTACACTATCGCGAAAGGAAGGTTTGATGCTCTCGATTTGTTGACGGTGATAGACCATTACAGAAAACCAATTTCTTAAGTTGCGCATTCCTGGCGTTTAGGGGCTAGAATGCCCCCCCCCCAAACCCCCAAAATGACTTTTATTTACACTATCGCGCAAGTCCACCATCTTTACATTGAATACTCTATTATGATCACGGATCATAAAAACACAACTTTTAATTACACAATCGCGCAAGTCCACCATTTTTTCCTGGAATAGTCTACTGTATTCACTGATCATAAAAACACAACTTAAGAACGGAAATTTCCTGGCTTTTTCAAATAAGAAGGGTTCTTCTAGGGGGACCCAAAATGTCAAAATTTCACTTTTAATTACACAATCGAGCAAGTCCACCATTTTTACCTGGAATAGTCTATTATGTTCACTGATCATAAAAACACAACTTAAGAACGCATAGTTCCTGGCGTTTTCAAATAAGAAGAGGATCATGGGTAGTACAAAAACACATATATGTAGTTATGTGTGCTTGATGAAGCTTTCCGTGTTTATGTTCAATAATCTTGACAATTAATACCAAGCGCAATTGTTCCACGAAGCTTTAGTGTTCAAAGTGTTTAATTTTTTTAAATTTTGAAACAGGAATAAGTGTCACTTCTGTATGCCATGTTTTAAGCTTGAGTTACTAAATGCTTATATATTGTCACACAAAGAACTACATATATGTGGGTTTTTTGTATCACCCATGGAACTCTTCTTGTGTTTTTATGATCAGTGAACATAATAGACTATTCCAGGTAAAAATGGTGGAATTGCGCGATTGTGTATTAAAAGTTTAATTTTGACATTTTTGGGTCTCCCTAGAAGACCCCTTCTTATTTGAAAATGCCAGGAAATTTGCGTTCTTAAGTTGTGTTTTTATGATCAGTGAACATAATAGACTATTCAATGACAAAATGGTGGACTTGCGCGATTGTGTAATTAAAAGTGAAATCTTGACATTTTTGTGTCTCCCGAGAAGACACTTCTTATATGAAAACGCCAGGAAATTTCCGTTCTTATGTTGTGTTTTTATGATCAGTGAATACAGTAGACTATTCCATGAAAAAATGGTGGACTTGCGCGATTGTATAATTAAAAGTGAAATTTTGACATTTTTGGGTCCCCCTAGAAGACCCCTTCTTATTTGAAAACGACAGGAAATTTCCGTTCTTAAGTTGTGTTTTTATGATCAGTGAACATAATAGAGTATTCGATGTAAAGATGGTGGACTTGCGCGACAGTGTAATTAAAAGTCATTTTTGGGGTTTTTGGGGGCCATCTGGCCCCTAAACGCCAGGAATGCGCAACTTAAGAAATTGGTTTTCCGTAATGGTCTATCACCGCTAACAAATCGAGAGCATCAAACCTTCCTTGCGCGATAGTGTAATTAAAACCCTCCTGGCTCCCGAACTATAACACATACAATCTTTTCGAATGCGAACAACCAATTATCCGTGTCAAGGCTGGAGAGAGATAAACAGGATCATTGAAGAGCTAATTTAAGTACAGCTTGCAAAATGAGAATTATAAATGTTTTGGCATTACTTACACACTGAGACTGCAGAGGTATGGGATAAAATGAGTATTATAAATGTTTTGGCATTACTTACACACTGAGACTGCAGCGGTGTGGGATAAAATGAGAATTATAAATGTTTTGGCATTACTTACACACTGAGACTGCAGCGGTGTGGGATAAAATGAGAATTATAAATGTTTTGGCATTACTTACACACTGAGACTGCAGCGGTGTGGGATTATTATACAATAGATCCACGATGGACGCGTTACTGTTTATGTTACCTCTGATGTTGATGTTATGTTCGGTACAAGGTAAGTACATAACACATAGAGAGACGTCGGTAAGAAACGAGTACAGTAATGTCCAAAGTAATTGACCACTTAACCACAGCAGAATTATGGGTAAAAAAATTTCAGGATTGAGTCGGAAATATGGCTTGTTGCCATTCATCGGAAAGCTCTCGGCTTAGCGCACGTGTTTCTTACATAGACGTCTCTCGCCTCAATTGAATTATTTAGCGTAATTCTCGGAACCAGTTGATTACTCTATTTATTACACTTCTACATCGATTTGATTCGCCAAATATGATTCAAACACACGGAATGAATGCATGAAAGGTCAACCATCAATAATTCAATATAGATCAGTAAGTGACGTAACGTCAATGAGAAATGACATAATTCACTAGTGACATTACCATTTTTAATTAACAGCGTTTTGGATGTAATAAAAAATATAATTAAGTTTAGCATTTTATATCGTTGGCATTATTGCTGAGAAGTGCAGTTAAAATTAGGCCAAAATACCTGAATGAAATAGGGACACCGT
This sequence comes from Siphonodentalium dalli, assembly GCA_032622095.1. Taxonomy (NCBI): domain Eukaryota; kingdom Metazoa; phylum Mollusca; class Scaphopoda; order Gadilida; family Siphonodentaliidae; genus Siphonodentalium; species Siphonodentalium dalli. The sequence goes on from CP136067.1 coordinate 204,935,413, forward strand.
AATGACTGTACACCGCAATAAAGAATGTCTGGTATTCTCAATTATCCACTAATGATAACGATCATAACACTATATTTGCCGTCAAGCCGCGCCATATTCGAACGTCCGCGTTTATTGGTATACGTCTAACATACTTACACGTTAAGGAAGCTTAGGGGCACGTGTTCACATACAGGTTAATCACATCCTACTTTTTCTGCGCAGGTGGTCAGGAAAACCTCTTGGGTAAAAACGATGGAACCTGCTTTCTGAAACAAACATCTCTAACGCAGCTCGAATGTTCGGTAATTCATTATAATTGAACTATAATAGTGTAACACAAACCCGTACACGTACTATATTATATACAAGTATACAGTAACATATACTAAATATAATCGTGATGAAATGACACATTATATGCGTTTACCATAAAACTAATGAAGCTATATGTGTGTTGGTGCACCTAATGCGCATAAGATTGTCCACTTATAAATGGACAATCGGTACCTAAAATGGTCGTTAATAAATGGACAATCCGACCACGCGTGGCACGCGAGCTTGGGATTGTCCACTAAATCACGACATATATAGATAATCGTGCATGTTAGCTTCATATTAAATATGAAGGGTAATAACTCTATAAAGAATGAACCTTTACTAAATGACGGGATTTGTGTGAAAAATTTGCAACACCACAACAGATTTTCTTTTGTGAAATATAAGTCAAATTCTTCTCTTGGGTGGGTGGGCTCGGGGGAGGTTTGGGTTACGCTCTTTAAAAACACTCCGTTATTTAGCAAATTAATATTATTTATAGAGTTATTGCCCTTCATATTAAATATGAAGCTAACATGCAGGATTACCAAAACATGTCTTCATTTAGTGGACAATCCCAAGCTCGCGTGCCACGCGTGGTTGGATTGTCCATTTATTAAATACAATTTTAGATACCGATTGTCCATTTAAAAGTGGACAATCCTTGAAGAATTGCCTGGTTGGTGTGGTGAGATGCGTGCATTTAAAAGTTGCAATGATTTATATCAATGCTTGTTCATCATAAATGAACATTCACTATGTAGCTACATATCCCTCATGCAAACCATGCATGGTGCCAGTTTTCTATAATCTGCAGTGTGTTCATGGATTATATAAATAGCTGGAACTCAGATATATTTGCACCATATTGATACATATCTATCCTTTAATGTGAATATAATAAGCAGTACATTATTTGAAACAAACAATTTGGAGCTGAGCCGACAAAGAGTTTAGCCAGCACATGTTCTATAATCCTGTAACGGGTGCAGGACGTTTCGGCACCTGGACGTTTCGGCACCTGGTTTTCTGGACATTTCGGCACCTGGATTTTCGGCACTTGGTTGTTTCGGCCCAGGTGCTGGACGTTTCCGTACTACATCGAAGACGTTTCGGCACTTATTTCTTTTTCTATTCGTCCAAAGTGCCGAAAATGCAGGTGCCGAACGGCAACCCCAGGTGTCGAAACGTCCAGGTGCTGAAACGTCGAGCATTCCATGTAATAATAGTTATAGCGACACCGCGCTTTTCATTGGTCGTACATGACACAATGTTACCGTGTGTCCGCTTTTCTTGGTCATGCAATATTATAGCGCTCACTGATCATTATGACGAACAGCAAATACTATATTTTTCGGCTAATCTGCTCCGCAGTAAGCGCTGACAAATTATTCGGGTTCTCAATTCTCCAATAATGATAACACTATCTTCTCAATTCTCCAATAATGATAACACTATCTTTAATTCTCCAATAATGATAACACTATCTTTAATTCTCCAATAATGATACACTATCATTAATTCTCCAATAATGATAACACTATCTTTAATTCTCCAATAATGATAACACTATCTTTAATTCTCCAATTGGTACACCTTCCAGTAACATCCCTAAGACGGAGTATCTATCTATTACTCGTGTACTAGTTAACCTCGTAGATTTTCTATCTATTTCTCGTGTACTTTTAACCTCGCAGATATTTGGTCAGTTGGAATGTATTATGACACAACATTAATTAGCCTTCCTCTGACCTATCCTTTGTCTATCGCAATATGGTATGTAACATTTCTCTGACCTCTCTTTGTCTGTGGGAATCAGCGAGTCATTAGGGAAGGCAAGTCATGAGTCCAGAGATAAAGGAGGGGGATTCTGGAGAAGAAAGGGCCGGAGTTAGAGTATCGCTCCTGACTGAGTATGGATATTCACCATGCGGTACCTATATTGATAACACACTTAGTCTTGCTGGTCTCCATATATATGTTACAATACTTGTCACATGTCAATAGATGTATGCTGTATCAAATAAAGAAATCATCATGTGTTCGATCTACTCTTCACTCGTCACCTACCCCTAGACCATCACATCGGCCCAGGTTGTTGGCATACACCATTATGTAACACAATAATGATAACACTATCTTTAATTCTCCAATAATGATAACACTATCTTTAATTCTCCAATAATGATAATACTATCTTTAATTCTCCAATAATGATACACTATATTTAATTCTCCAATAATGATACACTATCTTTAATTCTCCAATAATGATAACACTATCTTTAATTCTCCAATAATGATAACACTATCTTTAATTCTCCAATAATGATAACACTATCTTTAATTCTCCAATAATTATAACACTATCTTTAATTCTCCAATAATGATAACACTATCTTTAATTCTCCAATAATGATAACACTATCTTTAATTCTCCAATAATGATAACACTATCTTTATTCTCCAATAATGATAACACTAACTTTAATTCTCTAATAATGATAACACTATCTTTAATTCTCCAATAATGATAACACTATCTTTAATTCTCCAATAATGATAACACTATCTTTAATTCTCCAATAATGATAACACTATCTTTGCGTCAAGCTGCGCCGTAGTCGAACTAGATCCATTACAAAGAACCGACCGTTTTGCGTTAAGAATTAAACTTGAATATTCTAATAAAGGAAATAAATCCTTATGTGTCCGTTTGATCATACTATATTTTGCTATTTTCATGACCTCATGCCCATACCGCTATCATTTTCGGGACCTCATGGCCTCGCACTACATATATATCATAAACGGTTCACACCCCTCGGCCAATCAAATTGCTCCAACCGTGAACAATATTTCGTGTATGAGTCTTATTTCGACGGGGCCAAAATATAGACTTGATCTAAATATCAAACAAAATTGACATTAATTGGATAGTAAGCTGAAGGGAGATAGGAGTGGTGGGTGTGGAATTCTAACAATGCGCAATGACATTGACACTCGGGAAGTTAAAACACGGATTATTCCATTATTAGCGGACATATAGGGGTGGGCTGCATGAGTGGGGGCCCAACACTTTCGATTGAATATGTTTTGGTTTGTCGGGAGGGGTGGGTAATTGTAAATATGATCCAAACCTGTTTCGAATGTATAATCCACAATAATCGCGTAATGGTCGTTAGAATGATAGCATGTGAGAACACTCCACAAACTGTTCACATACATGCATGTGCGCGGAAAATACAAGCACTATACACAGGTTTGCTTAAGTCTTTTGTCATGAATGCCGGTGATATTTAATCAGACAAACTTCGTGCAATGTTGAATAGTTTCACTTCTGAGTCCGAACACTAGCGGAACATTGTCTGCTGTGTTCTGAATGATAATTCCATTATGACAACAAGTCGAAAAATAACCTTAACAGCCCAAACAGTTTATTATCACAAGGAAGAATCTGTTTTATTAAGAAACACGTTATAAGTATTAAAACGTTCTCAAATTCGGAGACAAAATGGTTTATCAATGCTGATATATAATGCAGACGCAAGTGATCCGATTGTCAACGAGCATTTGACTAATTATTCAACAGGAATTTGTAACACCACAAACCATTCCCCTTTGATTGAATGGTAATTGATAGGTAATCATCGTATTGAATGTGGTACAATTCTTCTTTCATCTGGGTGTGAATCGGTTTATACATATGTCATAACCCGCTTGGGTATTTGTACAAGAAATACAGATTGCGGCGCTAAAACGCCTTGATATGTATTTCTTGTACATATACCCAAGCGGGTTATAACATATACTTATATATCATTGCGTTACTATATCATGGGACCCCAAGTCCACTCACATTTTTTCTATCTTAAAGGTTCATAACGCCCGCGAATATTTTTTTCTTTACAATATATTGGCCCTCACGGCCACTCATTGTTTTTAAATTGAGTTTGCTTTTAATTAATTTTGTTTTATTAGATTGAGCTCCTTGCTCAAATTAACAAACATTTAAACAAAATGTTTTTATTTGTTTGATTAATTTTTTAAATCAAAATTTTTAAAACAATCAAACGCTGTTATAACCTCTGCTAGGGTACCCCGAGTGGCCACACCGAATTTGGATGAAATCGGTCTAGGGTTCCTGGAGAAAATCCTATCAGACAGACGGACAGACAGACATATTATAATCTTTTGTATATATAGATATCAGGAGTCTCATGCCAGTGCACAATTTTAGTGTGAAACTCATATGCGTCCTCGTGAACACGCAGAATAGTTATACATGTACCATCCGGGACCGCAGGTACCTGTAGACATTCAGTCGTTACTATCCGGGAACTCAGGTACGCGTAGACATTCAATCGTTACCATCCGGGACCTCAGGTATACGTAGATATTCAGTCGTTACCATCCGGGAACTGAGGTACGCATAGACATTCAGTCGTTACCATCCGGGACCTCAGGTACACGTATATATTCAATCGCTACTATCCGGGACCTCATGTATACGTAGATATTCAATCGTTACCACCCGGGACCTCAGGTAAACGTAGATATTCAGTCGTTACCATCCGGGACTTCAAGTACACGTATATATTCAATCGTTACCATCCGGGACCTCAGGTACACGTAGACATTCAGTCGTTACCATCCGGGACCTCAGGTACGCGTAGGCATTCAATCGTTACCACCCGGGACCTCAGGTACGCGTAGCCATTCAGTCGTTACCATCCGGGACTTCAGGTACACGTATATATTCAGTCGTTACCATACGGGACCTCAGGTATACGTATATATTCGGTCGTTACCATCCTGGACCTCAGGTACACGTATATATTCAGTCGTTACCATCCGGGACCTCAGGTACACGTATATATTCCGTCGTTACCATACGGGATCTCCGGTACACGTATATATTCAGCCGTTACCATCCGGGACTTCAGGTACACGTATATATTCAGTCGTTACCACCCGGGACCTCAGGTAAACGTATATATTCAATCGTTAACACCCGGGACCTCAGGTACACGTATATATTCAATCGTTACCATCCGGGACCTCAGGTACACGTACATATTCAGTCGTTACCATCCGGGACCTCATGTACACGTATATATTCAGTCGTTTCCATCCTGGACCTCATGTAACGTATATATTCAGTCGGTACCATCCGGGACCACAGGTACACGTATATATTCAATCGTTACCAAGCGGGACATCAGGTAACGTATATATCCAATGGTTACCATCCGGGACCTCAGGTACACGTATATATTCAGTAGTTACCATCCGGGACATCAGGTACACGTATATATTCAGTCGTTACCATCCGGGACCACAGGTACACGTATATATTCAATCGTTACCAAGCGGGACATCAGGTAACGTATATATCCAATGGTTACCATCCGGGACCTCAGGTACACGTATATATTCAGTAGTTACCATCCGGGACATCAGGTACACGTATATATTCAGTCGTTACCATCCGGGACCTCATATACACGTATATATTCAGTCGTTACCATCCGGGACCTCAGGTACACGTATATATTCAGTCGTTACCATCCGGAACCTCAGATACATGTATGTATTCATTCGTTACCATCCGGGACCTCAGGTACACGTATATGTTCAATCGTTACCATCCGGGACCTCAGGTACACGTATATATTCAGTCGTTACCATCCGGGACCTCAGGTACACGTATATATTCAATCGTTACCATCCGGGACCTCAGGTACACGTATATATTCAGTCGTTACCATCCGGGACCTCAGGTACACATATATATTCAGTCGTTTCCATCCGGGACCTCAGGTATACGTATATATTCAGTCGTTACCATCCGGGACCTCAGGTACGCGTAGACATTCAGTCGTTACCACCCGGGACCTCAGGTACACGTATATATTCAATCGTTACCATCCGGGACCTCAGGAACATGTATACATTCAATTGTTACCATCCTGGACCTCAGGTACACGTATATATTCAATCGTTACCACCCGGGACCTCATGTACCTGTATACACTCAGTCGTTACCAACCGGGATCTCAGGTACACGTATATATTCAATTGTTACGATCCGGGACCTCAGGTACTTGTATACATTCAGTCGTTACCAGCCGGGACCTCAGGTGTATTCAATCGTTACCACCCGGGACCTCAGGTAACGTATATATTCAATCGTTACCATCCGGGACCTCATGTACACGTATATATTCAATCGTTACCAACCGGGACATCAGGTACGCACAGACATTCGATCGTTACCATCGGGGACCTCAGGTACACGTATATATTCAGTTGTTACCATTCGGGACCTCAGGTACACGTATATATGCAGTCGTTACCATCCCGGACCTCAGGTACGCGTAGACATTCAGTCGTTACCATCCGAGACCTCAGGTACACGTATATATTCAATCGTTACCATCCGGGACCTCAGGTAACGTATATATTCAGTCGTTACCATCCGGGACCTCAGATACACGTATGTATTCATTCGTTACCATCCGGGACCTCAGGTACACGTATATGTTCAATTGTTACCATCCGGGACCTCAGGTACACGTATATATTCAGTCGTTACCATCCGGGACCTCAGGTACACGTATATATTCAATCGGTACCATCCGGGACCTCAGGTACACGTATATATTCAGTCGTTACCATCCGGGACCTCAGGTACACGTATATATTCAGTCGTTTCCATCCGGGACCTCAGGTATACATATATATTCAGTCGTTACCATCCGGGACCTCAGGTACGCGTAGACATTCAGTCGTTACCACCCGGGATCTCAGGTACACGTATATATTCAATCGTTACCATCCGGGACCTCAGGTACACGTATACATTCAATTGTTACCATCCTGGACCTCAGGTACACGTATATATTCAATCGTTACCATCCGGGACCTCAGGTACCTGTATACACTCAGTCGTTACCAACCGGGATCTCAGGTACACGTATATATTCAATTGTTACGATCCGGGACCTCAGGTACTTGTATACATTCAGTCGTTACCAGCCGGGACCTCAGGTGTATTCAATCGTTACCATCCGGGACCTCAGGTAACGTATATATTCAATCGTTACCATCCGGGACCTCATGTACACGTATATATTCAATCGTTACCAACCGGGACATCAGGTACGCACAGACATTCGATCGTTACCATCGGGGACCTCAGGTACACGTATATATTCAGTTGTTACCATTCGGGACCTCAGGTACACGTATATATTCAGTCGTTACCATCCCGGACCTCAGGTACGCGTAGACATTCAGTCGTTACCATCCGGGACCTCAGGTACACGTATATATTCAATCGTTACCATCCGGGACCTCAGGTAACGTATATATTCAATCGTTACCATTCGGCACCTCAGGTACCTGTAGACAATCAATCGTTACCATCCGTGACATCAGGTACACGTATATATTCAATCGTTACCATCCGGGACCTCAGGTACACGTATATATTCAGTCGTTACCATCCGGGACCTCAGGTACACGTATATATTCAATAGTTACCATCCGGGACCTCAGGTACACGTATATATTCAGTCGTTACCATCCGAGACCTCAGGTAAGCGTAGACATTCAGTCGTTACCATCCGGGACCTCAGGTACTGTAGACATTAGTCGTTACCATCCGGGACCTCAGGTACACGTACATATTCAATCGTTACCATCCGGGACCTCAGGTACATGTATATATTCAATCTTTACAATCCGGTACCTCAGATACACGTATATATTCAATCGTTACCATCCGGGACCTCATGTACACGTATATATTCAATCGTTACCATCCGGGACCTCAGGTACGCGTATATATTCAATCGTTACCATTCGGGACCTTATGTACACCTATACATTTTATCTACAAAATTTAATGACACCCCATAGGGATGCATTCTACCTACACAAGACAGCCCATCGGAAGACATTTTACTGACAGCCCACCGGAAGGCATTCTAGCCACCCATGTCAGCCAATTGAAAACATTGTACCTACACATAACAGCCCATTGAACAACGGATCAACATCGGATGACATTCTACATACACATGACAGACTATCGGAAGACATTATACCTGCACATAACAGCCCATCGGAAGACAGCCCATTGACCCTGAACAACGGATTTCTCAGGAAGACAGTCTACCTACACATGACAGTCCATTGAACAAAGGGTTTCTCTGGAAGACGGTCTACCTACACATGACAGTCCATTGAACAAAGGGTTTCTCTGGAAGACGGTCTACCTACACATGACAGTCCATTGAACAAAGGGTTTCTCAGGAAGACGGTCTACCTACACATGACAGTCCATTGAACAAAGGATTTATCAGGAAGACATTCTACCTACACATGACAGTCCATCGAACAAAGGCTTTCCTAGGAGGACAGTCTACCTACAGATGACAGTCTTTTGAACACAGGATTTCTCAGGAAGATATTCTACCTACACATTCCAGTCATTGAACACATGATTTCTCAGGAAGACATTCTACCTGCACATGACAGTCCTTTGAACACAGGATTTCTCAAAACAAAAGATCTGAGAGAAACAAAAACGGATATCGCTCGTTCGCACGTGCATTGGTGTCCGATGTGAAACAACGCCATATAGGATTAATATTAAATCTATACAAAAGAACAAAAACGCAAAGTGTCAATCATTGGAACATCTACTTCAAAGATGCTGAAAGTATCAATCATTGGAACATCTACATCAAATATGCTGAAAGTTGCTAGATAAAGCTTACTTGTATCGATACTTTTGTCACGTGACTCACGTCTTGCGACAGCTATAACAGAGTCTGAAGTTGCCGATATTCACCCCCGTGCACGTGGTATCGCCAAAACCGAGGGTATCGCCAAAAATCTGACTTATTAGCAGTTTTGTATTAGCCACGGGGAGGGACCAGGACACACCGGCCGACCATGGTTCGGCTCGGCCCGGTGTGCGAAAATTTTGAAATCTGAACAAGAAAATCGCAAAATCCTAGCATCTAGACTAGCCTCAAGAGTTGGAAATTTCAAACCTGACACCTCGCCTTCGGTTGGATTTCAACTGATGACAATTCCAGTGACAATTTTGACCAAATGTAGGACAATATTTTGTTTTCTTAAATTAACTAGAAGTTTTCGACTGGCCATGGGGGAGGGACCAGGACACAAGCTTTCAAACTGTTGGAAATTTCGAACCTGACATTTCTACCAAAAGAAGGAAAATATGCAAATATTGGCCCGAAAACAATAAATTCCCCCTATTAATTGTTTGAAAATCAAACTACAAGAACATTTTCAACCAATGTTGGTGTGAAATTTCCAACTAATGTTGTGTCCGGTATGAAATTTCCAACTGTTGAAAATTTGACCAAAGTTGGGGGGGGGGGGGTGAGACCCCCCAAACCACCCTGTCGCCATGTCTCTGATTGCCTCTTAGTAACTGATAACTCTTTCATATATGAGTGACGTCGCAACAGATGGATACCTAAACGTTATTTTATAGCATCGGAGTAGATTTTCGGCATGTCGTAAATAAATATTACTCAGATTTGAGAATTCGCTAATCGATATTATTCTGTTTAAGGGTGATATAGCCTAATTCGATAACATGGTATTCTGGAACCAAATGTCGTATATATATAATTATTAATATACGTTATATAATTATTGTTGTTAGTGAATTGTCATATCTAATTAACAATATAAGATATCTCTCTAGTTAGTGAAATGTCATATCTAATCAATAAAATAATATATTTCTCGTTGTTAGTGCAGAAATGAAAACCATTTTCGAATACATGTAATTTTAGGGCAAATCGATATCCGGCCGCTGCCAAGAGACGAAGGTTTGGGAAGTGTGATGAAGGATATCAACTCACTAGACGCACTTCGTTTTATTCCTCTGAAAGGCACCACTGTGAGGATAACGTTGGATCTTCATCAACTAAATGAAATAGTAAGTATGATGTGCTGTTAACATTATAAACAATAGTGGCACTGCTGTATGGTGTGATGTTAACATTTAAACCATAGAGACACTGAATGAAATAGTAAGTATGACCCCTTACCAAAAACTGCTAACAATTAACTACATTAGATCTAGCACGAAATTCTAATGTGAGAACTAATTTAGAACTAATGTAGTAATTTAACTGTCAAAAGTGAGATGGGCGGAGCCTAAAAACTGACATAATTGCACATGTGCTTTTAGGTTAGCAAAAATGCACATTGGTTCTACGTTGGAAAATTGCGCAGGTTAGTAAAACTGCACATTAGATTTACTTTGGAAAGTTCGACAACATTAAGCCATTTACACGCAAAGGATTCTCTCAACTGAGTTACTATCTTATACGGTATTGATAAACCTGATTTATTATCTATTATATATTTTGGAAGATCTGTCTGTGTGTGTGTGTCTGTCTGTCTGTAATCGATGGACTCGAAAACGGCCGAGCCGATTTCGATGAAACTTGGTATTTGGGGGTAATTTCGGCCGGGGAGTGACATAGGCCTATTAATTTGCCCGTGCGACGTGACCTTGAAATCGGGTAATTTCAAGGTCAAACACCCGAATATTACGGTATTTCGATGAAACTTAATATGTGGGGGCACCTTCGGCCGTGGAGTGGCATGGGCCTGTTAATTTACCCGTGCGACGTGACCTTAACCTTGAAATCGGGTCATTTCCAGGTCAAACGCCAGAATATCACGGGATTTCGATGAAACTTGGTATGTGGGGGTACTTTCGGCCGGAGAGTGGCATATGCATATTAATTTGACCATGTGACGTGACCTTGATCTTGAAATCGGGTCATTTCAAGGTCAAACGCCAAATATCACGGGATTTCGATGAAACTTGGTATGTGGGGATACTTTCGGCCAAGGAGTGGCATAGGCCTATTAATTTGCCCGTGCAACGTGACCTTGAAATTGGGTAATTTCAAGGTCAAACGCCGAATATTACGGGATTTTGATTAAAATTATATTCGTTTGCCCGTGCGACGTGACCTTGACCTTGAAATCGGTTCAATTCAAGATCAAATCACAATTTTGATGGGATTTCGACGAAATTTTATACATAGGGTTACTTTTGTCCACTGAGTGTTTGGACGGGTCACATTGTGATCCCGACCTGACCTTGACCTTCAAAATGATCAATTCAGGGTCAAATCGGGTAAAACCGGATGGATTTCGACGGGTACTTTTGTCAGGTACTTTTGTCCGGGCAGTGTTTTGGACGGGTCAAATCGTGACCCCACCTGACCTTTACCTTCAAAATGGACAATTCAAGGTCAAATCGCGCAATTCGCCGAAAAGCAGAGGGGAAACAGCGCGGACGAAGTCTGGTCCACCTTCTAGTAACAATATAAATGATAACAGAACAGAAAACATATACATTTGCCTAAAACAGATCCTCCAAACCCTCCGCTCCCACTTCCTGAGCCATCACCATGGAAATGAAAGGGGTAGGGGAGGGTTAGGGGAATTGATCCTAATATTATTAAGTTACATAATTTGATAATAATTATGACTTCTAATACCCAAGAACTTAAATAAATCGAATGCGTGTTTGTTGCACTCGAGCCTTGAGATATGAAAACTGACAAAAGATTCTATATATTATACTTGAATGAATAACTGAATAACTAGTGAACCCTTCATTTCTCTTGTCTTAAATTCTTAACTGTCGATAAGTTCAAATTCACGCAGTCACTTACCATGCCATGAAAAAAGCCAACGAGGTTTTAATTTACCAAACAAGAACAACTTCTTGTTAAATCCCTGAGTCCCACAGAAAATAAGCAGCTTTAATTTTGCGAATTACTCCAAGTGAATGGGGCAAAATAGGTTCCAGGGGATGTTATCAGGGCCATAAAAGCATAGGATTGGTGACCTTTAGCATAGGATTGGTGATCTGAACTGGGAATAAAACCCAGATGTGAAAGTCATTAAATGGTCCATACAAGGGGGATTTGTGTCAAGAAAGCATTGGCGGGATAACTATATTAAATCTCTAATCTCTAACCTGCGCTAACTTAAATTTTTGGGAGAACTCTATGCCCAGTATGAATACTAAGCTAGGCTAATGTGAGCAATGAGGTTAGAAATATTTTGCACACTAGAGCTAATATGCTACTAATGTAGCAGGGCTGATTAACATACGAAACTAATATAATTCTAAAGTGTTCCAACCTGTTTCTACCCAAATCACATGTGCAGTGTCTGTATGGGATGTGCTGTTAACATTTTACACCATAGATGCACTGCTATATCATGTGAGCTATTAACATTTTAAAGCATACACTAGACACACTGAATGAAATACATGCAGTAAATATGATCTGCTGTTAACATTATAGACTATAGAGGCACTGCTGTATGATGTGCTGTTAACATTTTAAACCATACAGACACTCTCAATATTTGATTAACTTTCTGCAATGTAAGACTGATTTAATGAAGATATGTCTGCACGAACAATGGTTCAAAATATGGGGATAAATTATTTTTTATTCAAGACAACTATCTATTAATTATTTTTTGCTCAATTTGAGTACTTGCATTGGATGTCTATCGATCAAAAAATCGTGGTATTCGATGATATATATATATATAGAGGATCTACAACTAGTCCCCAGTTTATAGCGGAATTTACAAAACGAGTCCAGTAAATTAGGTCTGGACCGAGACTTTGGCGAGGACCAGACCTAATTTACTGGACAAGTTTTGTAATTTCCGCTATAAACTGGGGACGAGTTGTAGATTCTATTTATTACATAATCCAAAACATCGACAAAACATACTTAAATCAACAAATGGGACGCGAAACTAACATCGGCTTCTATAAGGCATACGATGAGGTTTCACGTAACTATTCCTTGGTTGTACCCGTAAAGAAATAGTCCCATATAAATAAAGACTCTTTGGCGCATTTAATGGCGTATATTTAATGACATAACTATTCAAACTCTTCATTAATGATAGCTTGTTGGAAAAGTATTGGAATCCATAGTATTTTGAGACGGATTGTTAACAGACGACAGACCGAAAGTCAAAGGTCACACTATTTCCTGTTATTAAACGAACGTTTAATATCACAATTTATATAATTGGTTTATAGAATGGAATAAGGGTAGGATCTATATATATATAAATTAGCTGGTGACATATATACACAATATAAATTATGTAATTTAACTTGAGAAGGCTCATTTGAAGTCGATAATTGTTACGTATAACTTAGGCAAGGCCGCCCATGGCAGTGAGTACGTGCGGACACGTCGACCCAGTTTCTTATGTGATAATCAAAATATCAGGACATTCCAGTCGCCATACTGAAGGCCGAAGAATAACGCATAATTCACAAACGAAGCGGACGCATTGTACGAATAATTGCATCTCGCCGCAGATGAGGTGAACTTCTGCACTGATGCATCCACCAAAGCAATAAGCTAAGAGGGTTTCTTTCGACATTACTCCCTTGTATATAACCATGACAAGATGTTAATTGGTAGTTTGCTTTTTTGTGAAACAGTCATTCAAGAATTGGTATCCACCAGTTTGGTGGGAATATAATCTTAAAGACATAGTATGTACTTGTTCGTGTGCGTGGAATTGATAGGTTAATACTCATGCGATTTGTCAACCTGTGGAATGTCGCCGAAAAAATCAAAGAAATCGACCAAACCACTCCATAGAAAGCATCGTCTGAACCATAGGTCGCCTCGCATATATAAGAGAATGCATTGGCTTAACACATTAAAAATTATAAAATTGTTAAAGAATGTAAGAAAAAATGTTAAAAAAAGATTTTTTTTAGGCCAATGCATTCTCTTATATATGCGAGGCGACCTATGGTCGACTCGCATATATAAGAGAATGCATTGGCACAGGGCATAACTGTAACTATCACAATGTGGTCAAGGAGCCGGTTCCAATGGTACCCATATTTGTATGGTTCTATTGAGACAGACCGAAGATATTTTAAGCTGTTGAAGCTTTATTTGGCCGGTTTTGGCCGGTTTGTTGGGTAAAGGGTTAAACGAGCTCAGAATATTGGTGGGTCCAATTTCACGTTTCATCGTGTCCTTGACCTTGACCTCGCTCATATACGCTCATATAGGCATGTTTCTGAACCGATCGAACAATAGTTTTTTCTTTCTTCTAATACTTTTCAACGTTGTTCGATCACGAAAAATTCATAAATATCCCGGACGAATTCAGCTAGTCAACTATATATTTTGGAACGTCTGTATGTATGTATGTATGTATGTATGTATGTATGTATGTGTGTATGTGTGTTATAGACTCGAAAACTGCTCGGACGATCCTACACAAATTTGGTTTGTAGGCCCACTTTGATCCCGGGAACAATATGGGGGCGGGGGTCCAATTTCACGTGCAACCGTGTCCTTGACCTTGACCTCGCTCATATATGCCTGTTCCAGACACCGTATATTCTGACCAGTATCGCGGATAAAAATGGTCGAAGCGAACGAAAACGCACAAAAGCAAAATATACGAGGTACTGACACAAAACGTAACGTTTCGACTGTTACGAGAATATGTTATAAAAATAAGTTGACACCGTATTTGCTCCGAAATATTCAGTAGTTTTGTATAACATTCTGACCAAAGTTGCCGGACGGTAGGTTCGTGGATTCTTCCACCGTGATAAAGTCAGTAGACTGTATTCTGAAACCACGTGATTCCCTACCATGATAAAGTCAGTATACTGTATTCTGAAACCACGTGATTCCCCACCATGATAAAGTCAGTAGACTGTATTCTGAAACCACGTGATTCCCTACCATGATAAAGTCAGTAGACTGTATTCTGAAACCACGTGATTCCCTACCATGATAAAGTCAGTTGACTGTATTCTGTAACCACGTGATTCCCTACCATGATAAAGTCAGTAGACTGTATTCTGTAACCACGTGATTCCCTACCATGATAAAGTCAGTAGACTGTATTCTGAAACCACGTGATTCCCTACCATGATAAAGTCAGTTGACTGTATTCTGTAACCACGTGATTCCCTACCATGATAAAGTCAGTAGACTGTATTCTGAAACCACGTGATTCCCTACCACCATGATAAAGTCAGTACACTGTATTCTGAAACCACGTGATTCCCTACCATGATAAAGTCAGTATACTGTATTCTGAAACCACGTGATTCCCTACCATGATAAAGTCAGTATACTGTATTCTGAAACCACGTGATTCCCTACCATGATAAAGTCAGTAGACTGTATTCTGAAACCACGTGATTCCCTACCATGATAAAGTCAGTATACTGTATTCTGAAACCACGTGATTCCCTACCATGATAAAGTCAGTAGACTGTATTCTGAAACCACGTGATTCCCTACCACCATGATAAAGTCAGTACACTGTATTCTGAAACCACGTGATTCCCTACCATGATAAAGTCAGTAGACTGTATTCTGAAACCACGTGATTCCCTACCATGATAAAGTCAGTAGACTGTATTCTGAAACCATGTGATTCCCTACCATGATAAAGTCAGTAACCTTCGTATTCTGAAACCTGTTAGTGGATATTATAACGACCCCGCTAGCACCGAGCTCAGGTAACAGGCATGTGTACATACTTGTGACGTCACATATAACTTACAGTAATGAAATGAATTTGCTACTTCACAACTTCCGATATGTCTGTGGCAACGGACAACTGAAGTATTTATTGATTTATAAACAGTAAGTTATGAATATGTCATGTATAAGTTCTGATCAGTTTCATATGTAACCTAAAGGAGGGCAGTTACGGATTCATGACGTCAAAACGTCATTTGTCTCTTTGGCTATTTGGCCAGAATCCAGACACGACTGAACGGACAACTAGACATCTATTGATTGATATATTGATTGAGAGTTTAACGTTTTTTAGCCCAATATGTCACATATCACGACAGACACGCGCTTCATGGGCCCCCGGTGGTCCAGTCGGTAGAGTGCCAGGTGGTTTACGCCGACACAGGCCGTCCAGCGCCGACGAAACTGGTTCGAACCCCGTCATAGGGTGGGTGACCGGAATCGTGTATGTGGGCAAGTTTGTCAGTTGCTTTCCGGGGGTCGGTAGTTTCTACACGCAGTGGAACGATTTCCCGGTGAAATTAAGCCTCTGCGTGGTCTTTCCTCCAACCGTAAAATTGACAACGTCGTGTGTGACATAGCGGCTAGAACGACGATAAACCCTAACAAACAACAACAACATGCGCTTCAATTACTAGTTACTTTATACAGGTTTGATTTAGTGCTGTGTATTAAATTTCATATGCCTTACTACATTTAGTATTCAAATTCTAATCTATTCGCATCAAGCATTCGCGTCGGAGTCATTATATATGCCTTCAAAACTGTCAATTCAAGGTCAAATTGGGAATTCTGACGGGATTTTGACGAAATTTGATACCTAGGATTACTTTTATATGAGGAATGTTTAGGACGGGTCAAATCGTCATCCAATCATGACCTTCAAAATAGTCAATTCAAGGTCAAATTGCGAATTTTGACGAGATTTCGACGAAATTTGATACCTAGGGTTGCTTTTTTCCACGGAGTGTTTTGGACGGGTCAAATCGTGACCCTGACGTGACCTTGATCTTCAAAATGGTCAATTCAATGTAAAATCGGGTAAAATCGGACGGATTTCGACGGGTACTTTTGTCCGGGGAGCGTATTGGACGGGGTCAAATCGGGACCCCCACCTGACCCTGACCTTCAAAATGATCAATTCAAGGTCAAATCGCGCAATTCGCCGAAAAGCAGAGGGGAAAAAGCCCGGACGAAGTCACCAGCTAGTCAATATATATTGTGGGACTTCTGTCTGTGTGTCTGTGTATTAGCTATGGCTGGGAAAACTGCCAGACGGATATTGACGAAATTTGATACTTTTTGGGAGTGTTTTGGACGAGTCAAATCGTGACCCCGACCTGACATTGACCTTCAGTAAGGTCAATTCAAGGTCAAATCGGGTAAAACGGATGGATTTCGACGAAATATGATACCTACGGGTACTTTTGTCCGGGAAGTGTTTTGGACGGGTCAAATCGTGACCCGACCTGACCTTGACCTTCAAAATTGTCAATTCAAGGTCAAATCGCGAATTTTGACGGCATTTCGACGAAATATGATACCTATGGTTACTTTAGTCCGAGGAGTGTTTTGGACGGGTCAAATCGTGACCATGACATGACCTTGACCTTCACAATGGTCAATTCAAGGAAAAATCGGGTAAAACCGGACGGATTTCGACGGGTACTTTTGTCGGGTACTTTTGTCCGGGGAGTGTTTTGGACGGGTCAAATCGTGACCCCGACCTGACCTTGAGTTTCATAATGGTAAATTCAAAGTCAAATCGCGCAATTCCCCGAAAAGCAGAGGGGAAACAGCCCGGACGAAGTCGGGTCCACCAGCTAGTCTACTATATATATTTGAGTGTGTGTCTGTGTGGGCGAGATGGACTCCGAAACGGCTCTACCGATTTCGACGAAACTTGGTACGGACACGTAGTATCACCCGGGAACCAACATGAGCCCATCCATTTGTCCGTGCGGCGTGAACTTGACCTTCAAACCGGTGACCTTCAGCCCGTATCTCGGCTCCTGATGGGCCGATTTGGACCCAATTTGGTATGTGGGGGCAGTGTGAGGCGCCGATCCATTTCGTCGCGCTCGGATGCCCGTGCATCGTGACCTTGACATTTCAAGTGACCTTGAATCCGTATCTCGGGATCCGCTGGGCCGATTTCCCCCATTTTCAGGGTGTTGGTGTAGGTTGACCCCAGGAGTATCGCGGACATGTCCGTCTGTCCGTGCGGCGTGACCTTGACCTTCGAGTGATCTTGAACTCATATCTCGGGATCCGCTTAGCCGATTTCCACCGACTTTGGTGGAAACGGGTAGTGTGAGGCGGTGAGCAATTTCGTCACACCCGGATGCCCGTGCGACGTGACCTTGACCTTTGAGTGACCATGACTCTCTATCTCAGGATCCGATGGGACGATCGGGATGAAATTTCGTAGGTAGCGCGTGACCTTGACCTTTAAAATGTCCTTGAACCTGTATCTCTGTATCCGCTGGGGCGATTTCCACCATTTTCGTGGTGTTGGTGTAAAACAAAAACAACACAACGACTTTCCCCGTCAGGACGGGTACCCAGCTAGTCTAATATATATTTGAGGAAAGTTTGGGTGTGTGTGTGGCCGCGATAGACTCGAAAACGGCTGAACCGATTTCGACGAAACTTGGTACGGGCACGTAATTCGACCCGAGGACTAACATAGGCTGATCCGTTCGTCCGCGTGGCGTGACCTTGACATTTCAACCGATGACCTTCAAAACCTGTATCTCGGCTCCTGCTGGGCCTATTTCGACCAAATTTGGTAAGTGGGACAGTTTGAGGCGCCGAGTAATTTCGTCACCCCCGGATGCCCGTGCGGCGTGACCTTCACCTTTCAAATGACCTTTAACCCGTATTTCAGTATCCGCAGGGCCGATTTCCACCATTGTTCGATTGTTGGTGTAGCTTGACCCGAGGACTAACATGGGTATATCCGTTTGCCCGTGCGGCGTGAACTTGACCTTCAAATGGCCTTGAACTCATATCTCGGGATCCGCTGAGCCGATTTCCACCGAGTTTGGTGTGTGTGGGTAGTTTGAGGAGCTGAGCGATTTCGTCACACCGGATGCCCGTGCGGCGTGACCTTGACCTTTCAAATGAGATTGAACCCGTATCTCGGAATCCGCTGGGCCGATTTCCACCATTTTTGGGGTGCTGGTGTAGTTTGACCCGTGGAGTAACATCGGCCCATCCGTTTGCCCGTGCGGCGTGACCTTGATCTTCAAATGACCTTGATCTCGGGATCCGCTGAGTCGATTTCCAGTTTGGACGATTGCCGCCAGTGGTGGCCTAACCTGCTAGTCTACTATATACTTTGAAACTTCCGTATATATATGTGTCCTTTATAGACTCGAAAACGGCTCGACTGATTGAGCCCAAACTTGCCACCTAGGGGTATTTTTGTCCGGGCAGTGTTTTGGACGGGTCGAACCGTTACCCCGATCTGACCTTGACCTTCGCGGTCAAATCTGGTAAAACGGACGGATTTTGACAAAATTTGATACATAGGGCTACTATTGTCCGGGGAGTGATTTGGAAGGGTCATATCTTGATCCCGATCTGACATTGACTTTCAATTCAAGGTCAAATCGGGTAAAACTGGCGGATTTCGACGAAATTTAATACCTATGGGTACTTTTGTCCGGGGCTATGTAATTATATAGATCTGATTTTATATTTTCCACAGAACACAGTAGATGGATACATGGACATGAATGTGTTCTTAGGCATGTATTGGAAAGATGAACGCCTGGGACATATATTCAAGAAGGGGGCTAGGATTACTGGCTCCATCACCATACCGAATGACAACACATTATGGAAGCCAGATATACGTCTGATAAACGAGTAAGTGGCTCCTTCATACCACCTGGCAACACATTATGGAAGCCAGATATACGTCTGATAAACGAGTAAGTGGCTCACATACCCGTGGTTATATGATTAGAGGTTGTCATTCACAATTTTCAGTTCTTTTGGGCTAATCTGATAGTGTACTTCCTTTAAATCCGGCCATTTATGTGACCATCTCCTTTTATACTCAACATAATATATGCAACAATTGAATGAATTTGAGCCACGACTTAGTGCAAAGCACACTCATTTACTATATGAACGATACATACAACATGGTAATTAAAATGAAAATGAATTTATGGCTGGAGTCATAAATTCATTTTCATTATAATTGCCAAGTTGTTAAATTGGTAAGCGTAGAAGTATACTGTATCTCTCCAGATATTAGACAATTGTTGTGTAAGTGCCCATAGACTTGCGACATCTACAATACTGCATGACTCTTAATATAATTTTCCTAAGCATCCTGGCAAGTGTACGCATAAGACCATGTCTTACATATCTAATGACAATAAGGCGTGTGTCCTTACTCTGAACTATACTGAAATTTAATAGCGGAAAGAGTGAGATAATGTCATTATGTGTTACAAAATGAATCCAATTGTACCCAACCAAAGTTCGGGACATTCCAACTGCCCCTACACTTGGGCTGGAATTTCTCAACTGGTATCTCAGGGATTCATTACAACTGCTGTGAACTTCCAACCTAACACAGCCCCCGTAACGCTGGACAAAATTGAACTTCACAGTAGATACTGGTTGGGAAATCAAACTCTAAATCTTCGGTTTCAAATTGCCATCTATGTTGTATCAGGCACGAGAAGTCCAACTGCTGAAATTTCCAACAGTTACACACCGTATAAACTGAATTAGAAGATATTAGTGGAAAATAGTCAAATCATCCACTTCCGGTGGCCACCAAAGTGGCCATCGTGGACGCCGGAGTTCTAATTTTGCACTTGTATTTCATCTGATAAGATGTTCTCCCTATAATTTGCATCGAACTCTCTCAGTTCTCGTCTGAGAAAACGGCGACCATACTAGAAGCCATCTTGTCTGGTGTCTAAAGACCCCCATTTTTGTGTGCAAACATTGCTAAAACGTTGAGGGACATAATACGGATCACAATAAGTGAAGTTAAGTTCTGGTGGTTTACCTTATCAGCTCCGGCACAAAAATATTAAGTTTAAAGGCACACCTAATTGTCGAACCACCAGATTACATTATATAAAATATATGCCATATTATATGCCATTTAAAAGACAAACCTTGATTGTGCGCACATTTTACCAAACGTACAAAATAGATGTACATTTCTAGCGAATCTATTCAAATATAATAGTTCTAACTATATATGAGCCATTTATGTAACAAAAATTATTTTTTTGTATTTTAACCTGATTGTGGACTTTGTAAAAATAATACAAAATATTAGGTCGGGCCATGTTGGATACCTTTCTATAGGATTAAGTACTATTGGGGGTGGGTCAATTTTTGTGCTGGGGACCTGTGAACGCAGGGAACTCAATTGCGTGGTTCAATTTACGTTTCACATCACTTTAAGCAAGTTAAATCCCAAAAAATAAGAAATAAATAAAATAATTAAAAATTAAATAAAATAAAAACAAAAACTCATTTGTTATTCGCTTTTTAATTTAGAAATCAAAATGATTAAAGGTACCGATTCGATAATCCCCATGTAATCAACTTCCAAAAACAACAATATTATTTAGAAATGCTGCTTCGGTTATCAAAATCGATTAATTTCCCAAAAAATAATGCTAACCAATGTCAACTATACTATAAAATTGCCCGAAACTTGTTATTTACTAACACGTTGTCGACGAAATTTGGTCTTATTATCAACACAAAACATTTTGAAGTTAGAAATATCCGTCTTCATCCGCAATTTGGTCAGAGGCCGTCGGCTTGTCGGCTTTTTACTGGGCCTCTAAAAAGTTTCGATGGTGAAAAACAATAGATTTAAAAAATCAATATCTAATAATTCTGATAGGTGGGTTCCTCGACTCGAATACAATATTTTTACCCCCCCACCCCTAATCCAAATAAATAGTTATTGAGGGGATCTTAATATGATTATGAATCTTTAAAATATGAAAATTGAGATTCAACATATAATGAAGATGATGATATCCGAAATTCAATATTGTTCGCCAAATTAAGGCTATATAATTTGTCAGCACACTGTGTGGTTATAACTGCATACAATTAATAGAAACATGGTCTATCTCTTCCTATAACAAGTTTGTATGGTTTCTTGGGTGTAAATATAGATCAGTGACCCCTGTCCGGAGACGATTCTGTCAATTGGTGTTAATTTTGTTTCAAAATTTCTGGTATACAACATACAATAAATTGAGGCATTAAATGATATTTTTTTTAGAACAAATCGACCA
Organism: Siphonodentalium dalli; assembly: GCA_032622095.1. Classification (NCBI taxonomy): domain Eukaryota; kingdom Metazoa; phylum Mollusca; class Scaphopoda; order Gadilida; family Siphonodentaliidae; genus Siphonodentalium; species Siphonodentalium dalli. The sequence continues at coordinate 204,957,667 of CP136067.1, forward strand.
GAACAGATCAGACGATATAGATATGAGGGTATCACACCCCCTCTTTTCGCCGGGTACGCGGGATTCAGGGTGTTTTAAAGCCGTACGCGGGATTCATACCTCCGAATTAACTGATATTCGGGTTCAAGCAAAACATCTTGGACGCAGGTTTTGATGGCGCAAAATAATATTTTGTGTTATTTATCTCAATGAATGAGTGGGTAGAATAGCTTCTCGGGCATATTCGACCACCATACCATCATAAACTATCATTAATCGTATCATAACGGCCCCATAACGCCAACAACGCGACCGGCACTTCTGCTTGTATCTGTCTAAAAATTAAAACAGTCAATTTGTATGTCATTTATCGCATTTTATTTCTTAACATGTATTCAGGATTCACCCCCCAAAATTAACTAGTATTCAGGATTCATGGGGGGAGGGGGTGATACCCCGCTTTATACGCCCCGATTTTTTCCGAGGCTCGCGGAAATGTTCAGAGCGTCACAAGCGTGCGAACTCTATTTTCTAATACTGTCGACCAAATGTCAGACATGTATCATACCAGAAAGTTGAAAATAGAATCAATTTTGACTGGCGGGGGCATTTCAGTTCAGGATTTTCGATTCATGTTTGTTGGTTTGTATCCGGGAAACAGATATGAAGCTTGCTACATGAAGAGATACCATCTTTAAATATATATGTTTCAGTTACGGAGATAGGACGGTGGTGAAAAATGACGTAAACATGGTCGTATACGATGACGGATCCATTACGTGGATACGGCCGGCTCGAATTGTCGCCGCATGCAGCATGGACCCACATGGAGAATTCTACGAGGAGCAAGAGTGCAAATTAAAATTCATTTCATGGACGTACGACGGGAATAAACTGAACTTGACTGAAGATGGGAAGGGTGTTGATTTGTCCTTCTATAGAACTAACAACGACTGGAGTTTGATGAATGCAACATCCCAGTACAAGGTCATTACATACGCCTGTTGCCCAGAGCCTTATCCTGAGATCACATATACCATCAGAGTGAAGAGGGAGTCAGGGGAGACCATCCGCCGATACGACGAGCTGGTGTCCACGTTCATCGCTCCCCTCGTCATCATAGCGATCCTCGTCCCATTCCAGTTTTTGATACACCCTGACGCCAAGGAGAGGCTCACGTACTGTAAGTATAGTTATACCTTATTAGATTCTGTTTGAGATGGGAATGGTGTTGATTTGTCATTCTATAGAATGAACAGCGACTGGAGTTTGATGAATGCAACATCACAGTACAAGGTCATTACATACGCCTGTTGCCCAGAGCCTTATCCTGAGATCACATATACCATCAGAGTGAAGAGAGAGTCAGGGGAGACCATCCGCCGATACGACGAGATGGTGTCCAGATTCATCGCTCCCCTCGTCATCATAGCGGTCCTCGTCCCATTCCAGTTTTTGATACACCCTGATACCAAGGAGAGGCTGACGTATTGTAAGTATAGTTATATCTTATTAGATTCTGTTTGAGTGTTAAATATTACACCTGTTGTCCAGAGCCTTACCCTGAGGTCACATATACCATCAGAGTGAAGAGAGAGTCAGGGGAGACCATCCGCCGATACGACGAGATGGTGTCCACGTTCATCGCTCCCCTCGTCATCATAGCGGTCCTCGTCCCATTCCAGTTTTTGATACACCCTGATGCCAAGGAGAGGCTCACGTATTGTAAGTATAGTTATCAGATCTGGAAAATAAGGTGATAACATGCTTAAGATGGCTTGCAAAATGGCAACCACATTTGGTAAAATGTCGATTTGTCACATATATTGCTAACATTATTCTCGGCTGTTTCGAAAAGGTAGCAAATTGTGACTCCCTTGTTTATTAAACATGCTACATAATCAACTAAATGTTCTATTCTGGTTGTCCCGTTACCTTATGAGGCATGACGAGTTCATTTTAAGGGATGCAGTCCGGGGGGGGGGGGGGGGGTCTGCCAATACATTCCGTACGCAGAGCTGCAAATAAAAATGCCAGCCAACTTGGGAACCACCAGCCCCATACGGGCAAAACATATTTTTTTTGCTGTGACAAATTTGGTACCCACCGCTTTTTTCCAGGATGTTTACACGTACAAATGCTTATTTAATAATATATTGACAATTGAAATTGTTCAGTCATCACCCTTAATGCTGACTAATGTATATCTCTCAGTGGTAGAATATCTGATGCAGATAAAGTTATTTATCTGTTAACCGTGTAGCTTGACACATATTTGACTTTGCTAATTTGCAACTAAAATTTTGATTCATAGGTCTGAATCATTTGAATGGAACACCTTTGATGATCTCGAGCGCTAGTAACAGTTATCCGTATAAATATGTTGTCTGCGAATGTGATTGTTCTATCTAATGTTTTAGATAATATAACCATTTACCCAACAGAAGGGCCATGTGCCAATGCATTCTCTTATATATGCGAGTCGACCATAGGTCGCCTCGCATATATAAGAGAATGCATTGGCTTAACACATTAAAAATTATAAAATTGTTAAAGAATGTAAGAAAAAATGGTAAAAAGTGTTAAAAAAAGATTTATTTTAGGCCAATGCATTCTCTTATATATGCGAGGCGACCTATGGTCGACTCGCATATATAAGAGAATGCATTGGCACAGGGCATAACTGTAACTATCACAATGCGGTCAAGGAGCCGGTTCCAATGATACCCATATTTGTATGGTTCTATTGAGACAGACCGAAGATATTTTAGGCTGTTGAAGCTTTATTTGGCCGGTTTTGGCCGGTTTGTTGGGTAAAGGGTTAAAGTGGAAGGGAATATGTATGTTTTATATGATAAGAGAGAAAAGAGGCCAGGGCGAGAGAAGGATACCGGCAACAGATAATCCTTTGCGAAAAGGGTCTATTAGTTACGGATTAAGATTATCATTAGTTAGGACTTGTGGGTGTGAATAAAATATTATATTCATGTATTTGACCACCCCTATTTTGATGGTCAGCTGGGTGCATATGTAGACTTCTTGATTATATCTGGCTTCAGATCACTAATGGTATTAGTTGTTGAACACTTACCATATGCGTCGCGTCGTATCAGTGCTTTAATGTCGTAACACACATTTTGCACTTTCCGAGAAAATGAAGGTTGAAGTTTTCAGACAACATTTCTCCTAATGTTGACAAACCATGACGTATTGTTGTATTTATCCCAATGAAAATTGACATTAGCTGTCCATTGAACCACATATTTTTTTTCTGTTTACTCCCTTGTTTTCTTTTAAAAAGCAATAACTTGTTTGGAGATACGAGCTTTTGCGTACGCCAACGACGATTGCTTTCCGTGCTATAAGGAAGATGTGATAATAAATACAGATTAAGCTAAATGTGGTGGCAATGGCATGTGTCTATGAACTAAAAAGTGCCTATTCTACATTATGAATATTCACTCATGTGCATCATCATACAGAAATTTGTGGATCAATCACAACATTTAAACGATCACGTGACTAACATGAAGATACGACCATATAGCACACATTTTCAAACACAAAAACAGAAGTCACGTGGACAATATGAAGCATCCGATTGGCTGCTATACGACCTTATAGCAATAACAATTATGAAGATCGCTGGAGATACGACATTTGTGTCACTGGTTTGTCAGAATATTTGCCATTCGATGCAAAAACAGTTTGGCCCATCGGATTGGATTTTTTCTCATGATTCGAATGATATCAAATACTCATTTCCCGCCAAAATGGAGTTACGACATTATAGCACTGATGCGACGATCGGTCTGCATAAATTGGGTCAGTATTGAGCCATCTCAATACAACTGATATCATTTACATTATATGGATATTTAGACTTCTTGATTATATCTGGCTTCAGATCACGAATGGCATTAGTTGTTGAACACTTACCATATGCATCGGTCTGCATAAATTGGGTCATTATTGAGCCATCTCAATACAACTGATATCATTTTCATTATATGGATATTCTTGATTATATCTGGCTTCAGATCACTAATGGCATTAGTTGTTGAACACTTATCATATGCATCAGTCTGCATAAATTGGGTCATTATTGAACCATCTCAATACAACTGATATAATCCTTCAAAACTAATTGACCAGGATGTTATATATGAGATCTCGGTATAGTATTGCAAAACAAATATATTCACCCTCCCACATCTACATAAATAGTGTTATTTTGGCTACTGGACAATAGAGCAGTCTCGGTGTCTCAGTGTTTGTCTATAATTGTGAAAAAAAAACACTAGCAAACAATTTGCAAGCACCTGAAGACTAAGAATGCTTTATATGCTCCCTACCATCCACCCACCACGGCACTGTGTACGATATTTTTTGTCAGACCCCCCCCCCCCCCCGATGCAGTAAGGATTTTTCAGAAAACTTCTGTTGGGATTCTGTCCATGTTTTTGAACGGAAATGGGCAGAACGTTGAGACGGAACTGAGAGGGATCATAGTGTGTGGCTACTCTGGCCCATTAGCATCAACATTGATCAACTTAGTACAGTGAGTATATCTGTTGACCGTATGGCTATAGGTGAGGTGAGTTGGTATACATGGATTTATTGTATGACTGGTGTTATTAGTTATGAAATGTATGACTATATGGTCATATGCGAGGTGAACATGTATACATGGAGTTGCTGTCTGTTCATTGAAGTGGTATATGGGTATAGCGAGGGTAGCTACATTGTCAACCTGTGTGTTGTTTATGTATATATGGAGTGGCTGTGTGATCATGGTGTGATGTACAGGTGTATATTGGGTTGCTGTATTGTCATGAGTGGGTTTATATGTATACATGTGGTGGCTATATGATCATAGGATGTGGTGTTTTGACAAATAAGCAGTGTTTGTATTGATACGGGCAGTGTGTATATGTGTACATGGAATGACTGCATGTTGAAGTGTATATGCATACCTAGAGTACTGTTTAATTGTCATTTGCGGGCTTGTGTATATAGACAGTGACCTTATTGTCATGGGTGGGATCTGGGATGCATATGTTTATCTGTTGTGGCTGCATTGTCATGGTGTGTTAGGTATACAGCGAATAGCTAAATTCTCATGGATGGCGTGTATAAGTATACAGCGAAAGGCATGATTGTCATGTTGAGCTGTATTTGCAAGTCCGGAGCGTACGGATGGCCGTGTGTGCGGGGTATTGGTATATCTAGAATGACTGTATGGCCATTGATGAAAGATACACATCAACTGCAATGACTATATGTGCATGGGTGAGGTGTGTATGTATATATTGAGTGGTATATAGTCTATATATAATATAGACATGGTGTCGAAAATAATATACAGGGAGTGACTGTATGACCACTGATGTGATGAAGTGACGTTTTATCTCCAATGTTGCAAACATGATACCAGAAGCGAATATATGGTCATGAGTGGGTGTATGTGTATATCTTGAGTGGGTATATGGCCATGCATGTGGCAAAAAATATATACATGGAGTGACTGTTTGACCAATGGTGAGGCGAATAGGTATACACGAGGTTTCATGTTCATGAATATAGTAAACAGGTATGGAGATATGACTATATGGTCATGGGTCAGGTGTAGGAGTATACATGGTGTGCATGCATGGTTACTCACTGCTATATGGCCATGTGTTAGGTGTATGGGTATACCCAAGTATGACTGTATATTAATGGTTGAGGTTTATGTGTATAAAGCAAGTGGCACATGGTCGTGTATGTGGTGTTCATGTACACTTGGAATGACTTCGTGGTCATGTGTGAGATGTATTTGTGTACCTTTGGGTGACTACCGCTTTCCTATCGCTATAAATCAAGGATATGTTAATTGATAGAGAGGTAATATCAGAGTGTTCTTCACCTGATGTCGTTTTATATGCAATATGAAGGAAACTGTTTTCCTGACAATAATTTATAAGTTAACAAATTTTGATGCTGATGGGCCAGAGTAGTCACATAATATGATCCCTCCCAGTTCCGTTTCAACGTTCTGCCCATTTCCGTTCAAAAACATGGACAGAAACCCGAAATTAGTTTTCGGCAAAATCCATACTGAATTCCTTAAATGATTTGTCATGCCTCGTAAGGTACTTGGGCAACCAGAATATAACATTTAGTTGTCAGTTGATTGCGTAGCATTCTTTAATAACCAAGTGAGTCAGAATTTGCTACCTTTTCAGAACAGCAGATAATGTTCGGAAAATATGTGACAAATCAACATTCTACCAAATTTGGTTGCCATTTTGCATGCCATCTTGAGTAACTTTGTTTAAAATACCACAGTGTGACACAGATCAAAATAAAAAGCACATTTGATAACAAAGATAGTTCCATTTTACTTGAAAAAAGGTCCAAACCTGAAATGTTATTTTTTGCCGATTTTCGATGCCAAGTTTGTGATAGAAAAAATCAATAATTCTGGTAATTTTAGTTGTTATAATAATACAAATTAACCAAGGTGCATCAGAAATGTTAGTATTCAATTCATTAAAAAAAAAAAAATAGTTATCTTTGTTCATCAACCACAACCTATAAACGGTGGCATGGCACTCTGGTGCAATATTTACCAATTTTCACATTTTGGCAGTCATTTTGGCAGTCATTTTGAGCCAAAGTGACAATGTTGGTGCCTTTGAGTTGGAATAACATTATAAATATAATACATCACTCTCATTGCACAGTTCGTATCATATTTATTAGTCCAAGTTACTATGTGTGTTATGTGTAGGAAGAGAAACTGTTTGATGTGGATGCATTCGCCTTTTACCTTTCTCTATCGGGGTTTACGCACAGATCCTGCGGTTGGAATTTCGTTAATATTGGTCGACTTTTATCAAACAATTCCATACAGCATGTTATATTTATCAGAGAGAGTGATAGCAAACGGTCATAACGATGTAATATAATCTACCATTTACGTTAAATTACGCGCAAAATATGCCATGTAATTAGGATTGAGCTCGAATCCCATCTGGGTTGTTTACGTTTAAAGAAGACCTGAATGGTTTCAAAGTTAAGATGGAGATTCCCGTTTTGCATATATACAGCCAAATATGGCAATAGATTTTCAACAAAATATTTATTTGGATCTACCTGGCGAAAAATCCTGAAGTTCACATATCATCATCTTAATTGTATGTAGAATCTGAGCAGTTATTAAGAGACAACAAAAACAATGGATTTTAATACATTTGAGACGTTGAACATATTATTTTGAACTGCTGGAATAATTAATAATTTCACACAACTATCCAATCATCAAACAGCTTATTCTCTTGGATTTATGAGGGGAGGCTTCATTTGTATCATAACGTGCAGTTAGATTTATGAGGGGAGGCTTCATTTGTATCATAACGTTGAGTTAGATTTATGAGGGGAGGCTTCATTTGAATCCTAACGTGGAGTTAGATTTATGAGGGGAGGCTTCATTTGTATCATAACGTGGAGTTAGATTTATGAGGGGAGGCTTCATTTGTATCATAACATGGAGTTAGATTTATGAGGGGAGGCTTCATTTGTATCATAACGTGGAGTTAGATTTATGAGGGAAGGCTTCATTTGTATCATAATGTGGAGTTAGATTTATGAGGGGAGGCTTCATTTGTATCATAACGTGGAGTTAGATTTATGAGGGGAGGCTTCATTTGTATCATAACGTGGAGTTAGATTTATGAGGGGAGGCTTCATTTGTATCATAACGTGGAGTTAGATTTATGAGGGGAGGCTTCATTTGTATCATAACGTGGAGTTAGATTTATGAGGGGAGGCTTCATTTGTATCATAACGTGGAGTTAGATTTATGAGGAGATGCTTCATTTGTATCATAACGTGGAGTTAGATTTATGAGGGGAGGCTTCATTTGTATCATAATGGAGTTAGATTTTTAATTGCATAATATAGTGTCATACCCCCATATATTATGATGAAGAATAAAGCAGTCAGAAATATTCCAGCCCAATGAAAACACACTGTTGATATGCAGTGTGGTCCACACAAGCAGGGAGCAATCAACAGGACGACACAGTGTTAAGAGATATGGTGGTTAGCTTTAACTTGCTTTGTGCGACTTCTCTTGTAAGTTGCAATTGTATTTAAAAAGTTCATGGTAAATATTTTGGTCTCCTGTCCTGATCTTCAAGTTCAATTTAGTAAATTTACACTAAATTACAGTATTGTCTTGTCATGAATTGAAAATTAACTTTACGCTATACGTGTAATGCAACTTAAGCAAGAGTTACATGAGTTAGTTAACGATAGTTGAAATAAATTGCTCACCATTCACTGATTCAGATGTTGAAAACAAAAACAAGCATGGTCACCAGGCGGAATACGGGAAGTGTTAGGTTTTCAAATGTGGAAACTGAAACGGATATAATGATCAAATGATGAGTACATGTACGTATTCCGCACCAACTGCAACACATCAGCAAAATAATGAACGAATATTGTTTTAAAATACTCCCGTGTTTCATTTCCTGCGTGGTCCAAATATATCTACGAATCGACATTAAAACATCGAAATGTGCCTCTGAACTCTGGAATCAATCGCAGGACCATTTTATGAATATTTATGTAAGAAAATTTAAATTCTATCCAGCCACCATTGTCATATTCAAAATTACTTTTGGCAGGGTTGAAAAGAGATCACATGGCGTTTTCAGCCAATCACACGAGCCGATCAGTTCTCCCACTGTCACTCACTCGTAGGATATGCACATAAAACACTTTAGGAGAAGCAAACAGTTCCTCATGAGATACCAATTACACCCCGGATTGCTTGCACACAAAAGAATGGTTCCCATGTGTTTAGTGTGCAGAAGTGCCCTGGTATAGGTACCAAACTCTCCTATTATACAATCGGACATACGTTACGTTCGCTGTGATAACTTATGGTAATATAGCTACATCATACTAATCAACTTGCCGTGTTTATAGTTTCGTTATCTCATGTCAGCGCCTCTTTGACAAAGGGGTCAGCCACGTGGTGTAGTGTGAAGCACACCGCTAGCAGATTATTATTTCACGATTCTGGTATAATAGAGTTATGTTACGTGACATTATTGGCATTCGAGTGGATAATGGTACGTAACACGACCCGTGCATAAAAGTATTTAACCTGTTACGTTATAGTCTATACAATTTCGTATTATCATATTTTCAACCACATGCTAACGTGAGTCGGTATATTATGTAATTGACTTCCCGGTTCGAATGACCTGTGCGTAAGGTTGTCCCCGACCCACTATCCGGCTGGTACGTTTGGAAGCGTTTGCGCTCACAACCTTATCATCAAAATAAATACAAGAACCTTGCAATTCTTCTTAACAAGACACGTACCCAAATAATCTTACCAGTCTTCAGTGCTTCTGTGTATACGATAACGAACTTGAGCACATTATGTTCACGTGCTCGTCATTCCCGATCCTGCATCGGGGCAGTGTAGATATGTGAAAAGTTCTACTATTTGTCTGTATGGGCCCAAGCATTCGGATGCGCATTTTATTTTATTATTTATTTATTTTATTTTTTTGTTGTTGTTAAAAGTGGCACATACAATCATTTTCTGTTTTTTTCTTTCCACTTCCTTTACTCTTATAGCTATAATTGTAATTCATTTTGCTTTTCTCACGCCGATAAAAGTTCGACAGATAAGAGGCAATTCACCCGTACCAAAGTGAGTCTGATAATATGCACGTATTATGTAATGACTATATTAATTATGCTCACACTTCACTGTTGTATTAATATCTACATGTATGTATATAATTGTACAAATATATCTCCTTCAAGAGGTCAATACAGAATCTCTCTCTAACATGAGTCGGTATATTATGTAACTGACTTCCCGGTTCGAATAGCGCCATTGCGCCCTTGATCGGCAATCGGATTCTACTTGCATGTGCAGGCCCGTCAAAATATACATATTTTAAAATTTCAATGAATCAAGTTGCCGTTAGACCTGAAATAAATTTAAAGAAACTAAACATCACTCTGTCAATAGTCCGATATAACGACAAATTATAATGTGTTTCATACCATTTCGAATTGATGTTTACTCCGTAATTTGAATGTAAATCGTTGACGACCATTTTTCTCCACCAGGTGTCGCACTGCTGGCCGCTGCCGGGGTAACCTTGTACATATTCAGGAGTTCAGTGGATGGAAATCGCACAGATTTGTCTAAAACAGGTGAGGAATTTTTTAACCTAGCACGGGTAGTCATTATCTCACATACACTCTTAAAGTGATGTAAAACACTCTGGTAGGGTGATAAAATAGAAATTGAGAATAATCTTGCCCAATGTAGTTATTTGTTATGAATATCAATCCAAATTGACGATACACACCGTCATTCTTATATATAAATTAAATGCAATTACTCTCGATGGAGAAATCATTTGTGTTAGATTATCGCCGATAGTTGCGTCCCGAATCGAGATGTAAATATTTACAATTGGGCGTAGTTCGGACGATGTTTTCTATGGAATGGTATGGTCGATTTCTTGTATGTTTTGGGGGATGTTAGTAGAATGCTACATTCCCCATGTTGGCATAGCGCCGGAGTACTAGCTTATCAATTTCACGCAATTTCACGCACGCAATACTAAATGTCAGTTATCAGAGAAGGGTGGATACTAAATAACAGTATTCATAATGGTGGATACTAAATGCCAGTTAACAAAGGGTGAATACTAAATACCAGTTAACAGAGGGGTAAATATACTAAATGTCAGTTATCAGGTAGTGAATAATGAATACTAGTTAACAAAGGTGGTGAATACTGAATACCAGTTAACAGAGGGGTGAATACTACATACCATTTAACGGAGTGATGAATACTAAATGACAGTTAACAAAGGGTGAATACTAAATACCATTTAACAGAGGGGTGAATACTAAATGCCGGTTAACAGAGGGGTGAATACTAAATGCCAGATAACAGAGGGGTGAATACTAAATGTAAGTTAACATTGGTGAAAAATGAATATCAGTTAACAAATGGGGTGAATACTAAATATAAATACCGAATGCCAGTTAACAGAGGGGATACAAGTTTAGACAATGTGTGATGAAGGACATGTTTCTAACTTCAGTACCATCTATTTACCATCTGTTTACCATCTACTTACCATCTATTTTCATAAATTTAGTCAATGTTAATCAGCCAAACTTTGTAACATACTTTATTCCAACACAGAGGCACTGCATACAGAAACATAAGACATATCATATTGAGATAAAGTATAGTTGACATAAAATTGTTGTATCCTATCGCAGATTTGGAAGCATGGTATATCGGTTGGACTTAGCACAATAAGAGAAAAGAGACCACGATCTAGATTGCACACAGTTGACGACGTGAGATGGAACTTTATGTGAAATCAATTAAACAACGTGCTACTGCAACGGAAACCAAAACGCTAATGAATCATATGATAAAATCGGTCGCACATATCAGACATTCTTAAAGCACGCTCACAGTAAACACAGTCATGCAACTTTAACACATACTGGCGCAAGAGCTTTTTCTCTTCTCTCTTTCTCTCTGCATAGTTACTTTCACCAAATACACAACAACACAACAATAATACAAACACATACTGGCGTAGGAAGATGATACTCAGTATTCTTAAGATAGTAATATGCATACACTATATAGGTACCATTCCGCCTCATGAATACTCCATTAACCCTTTACCCAACAGAAGGGCCCTGTGCCAATGCATTCTCTTATATATGCGAGTCGACCATAGGTCGCCTCGCATATATAAGAGAATGCATTGGTTTAACACATTAAAAATTATAAAATTGTTAAAGAATGTAAGAAAAAATGGTAGAAAGTGTTAAAAAAAGATTTGTTTTAGGCCAATGCATTCTCTTATATATGCGAGGCGACCTATGGTCGACTCGCATATATAAGAGAATGCATTGGCACAGGGCATAACTGTAACTATCACAATGTGGTCAAGGAGCCGATTCCAATGATATCCATATTTGTATGGTTCTATTGAGACAGACCGAAGATATTTTAGGCTGTTGAAGCTTTATTTGGCCGGTTTTGGCCGGTTTGTTGGGTAAAGGGTTAAGGCATCGTGGGACCAATATCTTGACCACGGCTGCTGGGACATATGCCACTTCCAGCTTCAAAGAATGTGCAATAGTGTCAGAAATGTGATACTGCTTCAACTGGCTTTCAGTTCTCCCGTACATCGGCATTAGAGTCGGGGTTATTGTTTGATTTATTTTTCATTTGTACAATAACAAGTGATATAACAACAAAATTATATGATAAGCATTTACAGGAGCAGCATGACCATGGTTGGTCGTCGTCATGCTGCCCCTGTATGATATATAAACATAATGATGGCGGATGAATTCAAAGATGTATTCAGGGTTCGATTGCTCTATAGATACGGCACCAATATATTTTATAAAGTCTAGTTCTGGTAAGGCCACTAGCTTTGTGGCGCTGAACAGTTTTACTATAAGCAGAGTCGACACAATTTCATAGGTTATACAATTATCCCAAAAAAACAAAAAAAAACAATTTGTTCTGTCAATTTAATTGTCCCTCAAGTATTCCACTAAATAACATTAATTCTGGACTTGACTGATTATTCTCCCCAGCGCAAACGTGTGTTATGCATTATGATGCTTACCAAGCAAGAGTGTTTACACGATATCAATAACGCCGAATACATCTTTAAGTATATGCTGTTCCAGACTTGAACTCGAAGCGGAAATTAAAGAAACACAAACTATATGATGCTGGCGGTATTGTTGCTCTCTGCTTTTCATCAACTTCTCACATTTTTTTCTTCAGTTTTGCAGTACATCGGGGTTACAGTAGTATTGATGCTAGCGGAAATGTTTCTCTCTGTGATTCATCTGCTGCTCTATAATCGCGGTGGCCGACACGGAAAGCTACCCAGAATTCTGAAAAAGGTGAGTAATCTCTCTTGTCACCCTTCATCGCCATGTTGCATTGTGAAATTATGTAATTGTGCATGCATGTAACAGTAATCTCTCTTATGAATCTTCCTCTTCATGTTGCATTGTGAAATTATGTATATATGCATGTATGTAGCAATATTTATAAAAAACAATGTTAGTGAATTTGATTTACGCTGCATAAAACATGTGGCGGTCAAATGTATTAACAGGATATCTGACCCTTTCGGCCCTCCAAATAATACATGTGGCGATCAAATGTATTAACCAGGAATCCTGACCCTATCGGCCCCCATATAATACACGTAGCGGTCAAATGTATTAGCAGGAATTCTGACCGTATTGGCTCTCCATATAATACATATGGCGGACAAATGTATTAACAGGAATTATGACCCTTTCGGCCCTCCGTATAATAAACGTGGCGAGCAAATTTTCTAACAGGAATTATGACCCTTTCGACCCTCCATCTAATACATGTGGCGGTCAAATGTATTAACATGAATTCAGACTCAGTAAATTGGACAGAATATTATAAGTTCTCATTGCAGACGAGACTCATTCTCGTACGATATTAGTTGGACCTGTATATATTATATAGACACACAACCGGAACATATCGTAATTACACGAATGCGAACTGATCCAAAGACCTGTCAGATGAAATTCTTAGTTAATGAGATGCTTATTTTAAAATTTTCGTGGTAGGTGACTTTCAACTCTAGGACTTCTAAACTGACATGTTTTATAATCACGACACTTTATCAGCGCCCACGATATCAGCGCCACGATTGTAATATATTGGATTATTTATGTGATTTTGATGCTCTAATTGGTGAGAGACAGTCCTTTGAGATTATAATTTATAATGGGTAAATGGTTCTTATTTTGTCACAATAATAACTTGTACCAAATTGTTTGGTGAAAATCCATTTTGAAATACCAGGCAAAACGTGCGTCTGACCGTTATTGTTCTTTGAATGTCACCAGGCGAGACAACACTTGGTGCACGTGCGCCGTTAACAACGAGGTAATATTACATAAAATAAGCGGTTTAATGCTGAATGAAGACAGAATCGCAAATTGTTCAACAAGTCGAAAAACGCTATAGTAAAACATATTCCAATAGTGGCTGATCTATATACTATTTGAAATGCGATACGAACTATTTCTGGAAACATCGCAACTGGTCAATCCATTTGTTCCAAATATAGTCATATCGTCTGTTGATGATTTGTGATCGAAGGCTGGAGTTGTTGAATAAAACTTATTGCATTTTTAGATCTTCTTATCGGGTCTGAACGTCGTATGCTGCGTGGGGAGATACGAGAGGCAATCATCTGTGTCGGGTGGCGATAAAGGAAAGATGGAAGGCGTGACCAACACTCCTCTCGAGGCTCAGGTCGATGACGTCATCGATATTCTGAAGCGAGGCGAAGAGGCAGACGACCGTCAGGCGAGCGCCGATGAATGGAAGCAGTTTGTTATGGTCGTCGATCGAATCTGTTTCGTCGTATTCGTCCTCATCTTTATAATATATACCGCCGTCTTGCTGGTATAGGTCCGCTCATGATTCCAGACTAAACTGACAAGCGTTTAGTCTTGAGAATTTGAGACTAGTGGTACGTTCACATGGTGGACAGTTTGACTGGTACATTCGCAAGTTTGTACGGTGTTTTGTGGGCATTTCGTCATAGAAAACCAAATGGTGCCAGATCATGAACGGTCACATGTGTTTGGAATGATTTTATACCAAAGCTAAAGGCATAAAATATAACATTTATGTTATAGGTCCATGCCTCGCGGATATAGACGGCGATGCAATGTCACAGAAACTCGGACTGCCTTGCGAGTTATATGTCGAAGTAAACAACTGTTTGGACATGATTGTTCGACGTGTGTCCGTATTTGGAACGAATACTAACCGCTTTGATTTTAACGTTTCTCGTGTGCTCTTGTATGGTATTATGCCTTGTTGTGTCTAATGTTTGTATTACGCTGATAGCTGTAAATGACAACGAGCCTGATGCCGACGACGACGAAGGGTGAAGGTAAAATGGACACAGACGACGAAGGTGGTGAGGGGGGAGTGGAAGGAGATGACGACGATGGTGGTGATGATGGTGGTGATTATGATTATGATGATGATGAGGTGGGAGATGAAATGGGCGCAGACGACGATGGTGGTGAGGAGGAAGCGGAAGGAGTTGATCACGATGGTGGCGTTGATGGTGATGACGATGAGTATGAGGTGGAAGGTGAAACGGACACATGCGACGATGGTGGTGATGGTGATGTTGCCGATGATGAGGAGGGGAAGGTGAAATGGACGCAGACGACGATGGTGGTGAGGAGGATGTGGGAGGAGATGACGACGGTGATGGTGATGGTGATTGTGGCGTTCATGGTGATGGTGATGACGATGAGTATGAGGTGGAAGGTGAAACGGACACAGGCGACGATGGTGGTGATGGTGATGTTGCCGATGGTGATGAGGAGGGAAATGTGAAATGGACGCATCCGACGACGATCATGATGATCACGAGGAGCAGGTGGATGAATACGACGGCGATATTGCTGCTGACGGTGATGCTGGTGATGGTGGTGATGATGGTGATGGTAGTGATGCTGGTGATGGTGGTGATGATGGTGATGTTGTTGATGCTGGTGATGGTGGTGATTATGATGATGTTGGTGATGATAATGATTGTGGTGATGATGATGGTGATGATGGTGGTGATGATGATCATGACGGTGACGACGACGATGGTGGTGGTGATGATGATTATGATGATGATTCGGATTGTGATGAAAATTGCGATGATGATGATGATGATAATGATGAAGGCGATGACGGAGGTGATGGTGATAGTAATGGTGCTGATAATGGCGATGTTGAATACGCTGGTGGTAATGGTATTGGTGATTATAATGGCGATGATGATGATGAAGGCAGTGATGGTGATGGTGATGGTGGTGGTGGTGGTGATGATGACGCTGATGATAGTGATGCTGATGTTATTGGAGATGGCGACGGGTGTGGTGGTGGTGATGATGATGATGATGGTGATATTCGTATGGAAGTAACCAGGCTACATGCGCAGCATATATTGTACATATATTAAGCATGAGTTTGTTTTTAAGTGTTTTTTTTATTTCTAACTTTTGTTAGCTACGTTTTCCCGAATGTCCAAATATGTGATATGTTGAATCAGAATAAAGTATACAATATGCTTCTAACCGGGGTCGCTAAAGTCTGTACCCTGTACTCATCATGCTTCTTACGGGGTCGCTAAACTCTGTACCCTGTACTCATCATGCTGTTTACCGGGGTCGCTAAACTATGTACACTGTACTCATCATGCTTTTGACCGGGGTCGCTAAACTCTGTACACTGTACTCATCATGCTTCTTACCGGGGTCGCTAAACTCTGTACCCTGTACTCATCATGCTTCTTACCGGAGTCGCTAAAGTCGGTACCCTGCACTCATTACAACCTTTCTCGGAGTATAGACGCAGGATTCCAATACATAGTGGAGAGGTTTATATTATAAAACGTTAACCCTTTCATGAATTTTTACGAAAATCCTGTGCCAATGCATACCCTTATATCTGAAAATGCATTGGCCTAACAAATTTAATATTAATTTTTATAGTTGTTAACAAATGATAAATAATGATAGACTATATTGTTAGGGAAATGCATGCTCTTATAAATGCGAGTGAACCATACAAGAGAATGCATTCGCACAGGATCTTTAATCTGTAATGCTGCAACAGCGCAGATCCCGTCATGAAAGGGTTAAACGTCAAACATTGTTATAGAGATATTCATGGCACGAAAACACCGAAAAACACCAGAAAACACCGCTGTTGCTACAAATTCTCTCAGAAGTTGGCAACTGATACCGAGCCGAAATTAAGTAATTTTACAGTTGACAATGACCACTAACAAAGAATTGCGATGTTTTAAACATTCCAATGAAAGGACAACGAATCAATCCCGGTGGCAGCCGTAATTCTTAATAAGTCTAGTCCCTCCATTTGATAATCATAAAATGACTATAAACAAATCGTATTCCAATATGTGACCCGCCATATCAAATCCAGTCGTAAGTCAGGATTTGTTTACCCTGTGCCAATGGATTCTCTTATATATGCGAGTCGACCATAGGTCGCCTCGCATATATAAGAGAATGCATTGGCCTAACAATGTTTTACAATTTTAATAATTTTTTCATGTATTCTTTAACAATTTTATAATTTCACCCATACAGAGCCCCATACAAACATGAACAGACGACACTCTTCTATGTGCTTCTATATATGTGTGGGGCTCCCTGCAGGGTAATGGATGTTTTTTTATTTTATGTCCTAAAAATTGTAAGAAATATTTATTTAAAAAAAATGATAAAAAATTGTTAGGCCAATTCATTCTCTTATACCATAGGTCGCCTCGCATATATAAGAGAATGCATTGGCACAGGGTAAAACAAATCCCGACTTACGACTGGATTTGATATGGCGGGTCACATATAAGGTCTACATTAAGTTACGGACAACCTTAAATAAGTGATAATTTGAAATCACCATCATACTCAATGGTCCGATCTCTCTTCACTTTCAAATAAAGCAATTGATTTAGGTACTCCATAGAACCTATAGCCCCGATAGTACCTAACAGGTAGATACTATATGCCTTTAGAACCTGTTTAACGCTGTAGAACCTGTAGATTATAGGTTCCACAGAGAACCAAATCGTTGGCTCCAAGCTGATTGGGTGAGACCGCCAAGTGTGTTGATATCGAGTGTCGTGTGCAAATGATCAAATTAAAGTGAAAAAATGGCCGCTCATCGTCTCGCTGTCATATATCTATCGTTTAAAAGTACCTTATAACAACGGAAAACACGACGCAACACCCGGTTGCATCTTTTATTTAAAGGCGAATTCGGCCTCGACTTACAGGTACGCTTTTGAAGTTTTGGTGTGGCCTAAAATGAAACGATTTACCGGTTGCTAAGATACAACGAAGGCGTGAAAATTGAAATGAAAATAGTATTATTTTTGGCCAAATTTGGCGAAATTGGATCAAATAGGTTACTTCGTGTACTGTAGATGTTCTGGAATAAATGTCAACACTGTTTGATTTGGGTCTGAATGTGAATCGGAGAAGCTGTTGATATTTTCGAGTTGTCAATTCGACTGTCACTGTTCACTACATTCCAACAGCTATCCAAGCAAATGATGTTGGTGTTACACTTGGTACTGACACGATAGTAATTCCCCAAAGCTTTGATGTCAACCACTAGTGATTAGTACATGACAATATCAACAACAACAACGTAGAAACTGAGAAAGTTTAGTCATAATTGGTGTGTCGATATTGTCTTCTTTGGAATTAATTATCGCGAACTGACGTGTGGACACAGATCAGTCACTCGTCTCATGATACATCATATTTCATCGAAACATATGTGTGGCCATGTCTACCAGTTACGGAGTCTGCTGAGCATTGTTTTGAGTGTTTATACGGAGTCTGCGACGAACTGATAGGCCTACTGATTTATAGTGTTGGGATGTATGCATGGACTGGTTGTAATGTTGCAGGCAGTTAATGACCGCCGTTGTATCGCCATTCCACATACACAGTCAATTGGTATCATCACGATTGATATTTTTTCTTATACGGCATAACATATCGCCCAGTTATGGAGTCTGCTATTCTTTTGATCGAAACGACGGTGACGCTGTGATATTGTTGTGATATATGACATATATGTATGGAATGACGGACAATCTCGGAGACACGGATCCAATTCTGGGACACACATTATCACTGGATCCGTCACAAGCTTGTATTAGAAGTTGACTTTGTTCACTGTAACTCATTACAGCTATGCTCTACTTAATCGTCCCATTTAACAAGGTTGTAGGGCGTTGATGACACCGGTTATACCATACCGCTGTTCAACCACGGTCAAGTGGTTGACATGTGGCAACCGTGGGTAATCTTACTACGCTATTAGTAATAATATTTTGCGACCACTGTATTAATTTTTCACATGGCCACCTTACACCAAGTCCAGCTTTTGTGAGCGCCATACACCGTGTTAACTATAAACAAAACAATATTCCAATTAATAATTTGTTTACAGTTTAATCAACATTGGGAGTTGGTCACTGACCGACATTCGCAACTGTATCATCAATGCAGCGTCAAGCCATGCCAGAAATATACACTCTGTGGTTGTTATAATATTACTGACTTTAGGACATAGGCTACAACTGTTCTCGTAAAAGATATCACATAAGAAGACTTTGGTATATTAATAAGTATATTCTACAACGATGTATTAATAAATTATCGTATATTATTTCGGTTTTACGCGCAGTTATCTACATAAACATGTGCTAGTGTTTCTCTGTTTTCGTTACCGGAATAGTCAAAGTTATATTATATATTATATATTAATATAAAGATTGCATATATGCGAAGACTTACACAGTTAATAGACAATTATCATCTTGTAAACATTCCAGATGCCCCTAGCCGTGTGGTAATAAAGAGCGTTTCGTTTTCATTTAATTTATCGTAACGTGGTAAAACCAAAATAAGTCCGTTTATTGTTAATAAATTATAATCAAGCCATTCATTAGCAATATGATATGATAAATTCATTTTCATAGTTATGAATCATGTATATATTATGTCAATATGGTGTATATATATATTTCGGAATATTGCTCCCCCACCCCCAAAACAATCTTGCCGACTGCCACTGATGAAAATTCGCTGCGTCAGTGCATGTATGGTTACTGGCCTATAAAATTAGCTTGCACTCTAGCGGTGCGATCTATTGAATACCCCGGTCATAAAACGTCCACGACGACAATGTTATTTTTTAAATCTTCAATTGAAAACTAATAACTTTCTTCACATCTCTGATATATACATTATCATATATATAAACCTTAGCCCGGCCCATATACAAGCCTTAATTTCAATTGTTGACATGCTACCATATAACTTTTCTATTAACACGCACGCGTTGTCGATTCTGTACTTTTAACACCGCCACTCGCCACTGCGATTACAAAATAGTGATGACGTCATATAAGTAGACACAATTAACTCCGACTCCGATTCCGTATTCCATACAGTCACTCTATGTATACATATTCACTACATTCACGACCATACAGTCACTCATTGTATACATATTCACCTCACATGTACCATACAGCCAGTGCATGTATACGTATTCGCCATACCCATGACCATAGAGTCAATCCAGGTATACATATGCACATCACCAATGGTGAGCCCTTCCAGATATACCAATACCCACACATACGACCACTCATAAGTTCCATACTTGCCATACTCATACAAGCCACCAATGATCATACATCTACTCCCCATACACCACCAATGATAACACATCCACAACATATATAAATATACAACCCACCGTTACAAACAAGGCACTCCCTATATACCCACACATCATTCATGACCATACAATAACTCCATGTATACCTATTATCCTCATCTATGATCATAGAGTAACTCCCTGGCTGCCATCTTGGCTTCCACCCTGTATCCAGTTGATAAATTTTTACCATAATGGGCCAGAATACCCACATGTCATGGTTCATCTCAGTTCCGTCTCAAAGGTCTGCCCATTTCCTTACAATAATATGGCCAGAATCATAAAAGAGGTTCTCCGAAAAATTCCATACTGCAACTTTAAAATGAATTTGTCATGCCCCACACGGAACTGGGACAAACATAATATAACGTAGCTGTCAGTTAATTAACTAACACGTACAATAACCAAGTGAGTCACAATTTCCTACCTTTTTCGGATAATGCAGAGAATAATGTTCGGGATATGTTAACTTTGAACTTTTAACAAATTTGGTTGCCATTTTGGAAGCCATCTTGAGCAATTTAATCTATAAACACCGTAGTGTGACACATTTAAGATACACCAAAACAATAAATACCTTTGATACCAAAGATAGTTGCATTTTACTTGAACAAATGGTCGAACCCTGAAAAGTGATTTTTTGCCGATATTTATGTCAAGATTGTGAGAGAAAAATACAATAATTCTGGTGATTTCAGCGGTGACAATAGTAAAAATTATCCGTGGTGCATCAGACATGTTAGTATGCAATGTATATAATACAGATTAGCCAAATGTATACATCAACCACAACTTGTAAGCGATTGCAGGACACCCTGGTGCAATATTTACCATTTTTCATATTTTGGCGGCCATTTTCGCAGCCATTTTGAGCCAAGGTAAGATTTTTGGTCCCAGAGAGTTGGAATATTCATAGGTAATGATATGCCTCCCTTACATTAGAATGTTCTTTTCATTTCTTGTTGAAATATGACTAGAATCGCAATTGTGATTTTTTGTAAAATTTTGTACCGCGTTCTGTAAAATCGAATTTTTGAGGGATCGGAAGGGGCTAGGACCACATTAATTGCATATTTAATTGCTCCAATGATAAGTTAATATAAAAAACACAAAATAAAGTCATATTACTAAACCAGTTCTAAACAGCATGAATTGAACTTATTTTCAACTTCCGGCGGCCATTTTGGCGGCCATCTTGGGTGGTGAGTTTCAATTTTGGCCCAAAAAAGTGTCATTATGTCTTAGCTTCACGAAAATATATACATTTGTATACATTTTACTAGATTTTCCCGCTATAATTTGCATAAAACTGACCTAGGGTCTGGTCTGAAAAACGGCGGCCATGATGGACGCCATCTTGTCTGGAGTCTAAAAGGCCACTTTTTGTTCTTGTTAACAGTGCTTAAAAGTTGAAGGACATGATAAGGAACAAAATGAGTATAGGGTGAAGTTAAGTCCCAGGGGGTGCAAGGGTACCCCTATTAGCTCCCGGACTATAATCAGTGTGCACGTGCTCTCACGCACAAACACACCGACACATATTCCAGTTAACCAAAAAAATGCAACAAAGCACAAAGCGCGCAAGTACCATGATGCATAAAATAATATCTACAACCGCCGTATACAAAACAGATAAAAACGGAACGTATAACACATACAATATTTCCGAGTGCGAACAACCAATTATCCGTGTCAAGGCTGGGCAGAGATAAACAGGATCATTGTAGAGCTATTAAGTACAGCTTGCAAAAATGAGAATTATAAATGTTTTGGCATTATTTACACACTGAGACTGCAGCGGTGTGGGATAAAATGAGAATTATAAATGTTTTGGCATTATTTACACACTGAGACTGCAGTGTGTGGGATTATTATACTATAGATCCTCGATGGACGGGTTACTGTTTGTCTTACCTCTGATGTTGATGTTATGTTCGGTACAAGGTAAGTACATAACACATAGAGAGACGTCGATAAGAAACGAGTACGCCTAAGCGCACGTGTTTCTTACATAGACGTCGCTCGCCTCAAGTGAATTATTTTACGCAATTCTCGGAACTAGTTGATTACTCTATTTATTACACTTCTACATCGATTTGATTCGCCAAATATGATTCAAACATACGACGGAATGAATGCACGGAAGTCCCGTTGTGGAGAAATGCATGAAATTTTGTCAACCATCAAGTCAACCATTCAGTATAGATCAGTAAGCGACGTAAAGTCAATGAAGTCACGAAAAATGAAATAATTGACTAGTAACATTACCATTTTTAATTAACAGCGGTTTGGATGGAAATCGCGCATATGAGTGTAATGAAAATATATAATCAAGTTTACAGTGATGTGAAACATTCAGGTAGGGTGATCAAATATCAAATAGAAATAAAGAATAATCTTGCTCAAAGTAGTTATTTTCATGAATATAAATCAAAATTTACAACACTCACCGGCATTCTTATATATCATTTTAATTCAATGACTCTCGTTGGTGAAATCATTTGCGTTTTTTGATCGCCATTTGTTGCGTCCCGAATCGAGATGTAAATATTTACAATTGCGCGTTGTTCAGGCGATGTTTTCTGTGGAGTGGTGTGGTCGATTTCGCTGAGATTTTCGGCGATGCTAGTAGAAATTCTACATTCCTCCAATTGGCACAGCGCCTGAGTACTATCTTGTCAGTTTATTACACACGAACAAGTCCATAATATGTCTTTAACATTTTATATCGTTGGCATTATTACTGAGAAGTGTAGTTAAAATTAGGCCAAAATATCTGAAGGAAATAGGGACACCGTAATGACGGTACTCCGTAATAATTCAACTCTATTAAAGAATGTCTAATGATGATAATGATGAAGGCGATGACGGAGGTGATGGTGATAGTAATGGTGCTGATAATGGCGATGTTGAATACGCTGGTGGTAATGGTATTGGTGATTATAATGGCGATGATGATGATGAAGGCAGTGGTGGTGATGGTGATGGTGGTGGTGGTGGTGATGATGACGCTGATGATAGTGATGCTGATGTTATTGGAGATGGCGACGGGTGTGGTGGTGGTGATGATGATGATGATGGTGATATTCGTATGGAAGTAACCAGGCTACATGCGCAGCATATATTGTACATATATTAAGCATGAGTTTGTTTTTAAGTGTTTTTTTTATTTCTAACTTTTGTTAGCTACGTTTTCCCGAATGTCCAAATATGTGATATGTTGAATCAGAATAAAGTATACAATATGCTTCTAACCGGGGTCGCTAAAGTCTGTACCCTGTACTCATCATGCTTCTTACGGGGTCGCTAAACTCTGTACCCTGTACTCATCATGCTGTTTACCGGGGTCGCTAAACTATGTACACTGTACTCATCATGCTTTTGACCGGGGTCGCTAAACTCTGTACACTGTACTCATCATGCTTCTTACCGGGGTCGCTAAACTCTGTACCCTGTACTCATCATGCTTCTTACCGGAGTCGCTAAAGTCGGTACCCTGCACTCATTACAACCTTTCTCGGAGTATAGACGCAGGATTCCAATACATAGTGGAGAGGTTTATATTATAAAACGTTAACCCTTTCATAAATTTTTACGAAAATCCTGTGCCAATGCATACCCTTATATCTGAAAATGCATTGGCCTAACAAATTTAATATTAATTTTTATAGTTGTTAACAAATGATAAATAATGATAGACTATATTGTTAGGGAAATGCATGCTCTTATAAATGCGAGTGAACCATACAAGAGAATGCATTCGCACAGGATCTTTAATCTGTAATGCTGCAACAGCGCAGATCCCGTCATGAAAGGGTTAAACGTCAAACATTGTTATAGAGATATTCATGGCACGAAAACACCGAAAAACACCAGAAAACACCGCTGTTGCTACAAATTCTCTCAGAAGTTGGCAACTGATACCGAGCCGAAATTAAGTAATTTTACAGTTGACAATGACCACTAACAAAGAATTGCGATGTTTTAAACATTCCAATGAAAGGACAACGAATCAATCCCGGTGGCAGCCGTAATTCTTAATAAGTCTAGTCCCTCCATTTGATAATCATAAAATGACTATAAACAAATCGTATTCCAATATGTGACCCGCCATATCAAATCCAGTCGTAAGTCAGGATTTGTTTACCCTGTGCCAATGGATTCTCTTATATATGCGAGTCGACCATAGGTCGCCTCGCATATATAAGAGAATGCATTGGCCTAACAATGTTTTACAATTTTAATAATTTTTTCATGTATTCTTTAACAATTTTATAATTTCACCCATACAGAGCCCCATACAAACATGAACAGACGACACTCTTCTATGTGCTTCTATATATGTGTGGGGCTCCCTGCAGGGTAATGGATGTTTTTTTATTTTATGTCCTAAAAATTGTAAGAAATATTTATTTAAAAAAAATGATAAAAAATTGTTAGGCCAATTCATTCTCTTATACCATAGGTCGCCTCGCATATATAAGAGAATGCATTGGCACAGGGTAAAACAAATCCCGACTTACGACTGGATTTGATATGGCGGGTCACATATAAGGTCTACATTAAGTTACGGACAACCTTAAATAAGTGATAATTTGAAATCACCATCATACTCAATGGTCCGATCTCTCTTCACTTTCAAATAAAGCAATTGATTTAGGTACTCCATAGAACCTATAGCCCCGATAGTACCTAACAGGTAGATACTATATGCCTTTAGAACCTGTTTAACGCTGTAGAACCTGTAGATTATAGGTTCCACAGAGAACCAAATCGTTGGCTCCAAGCTGATTGGGTGAGACCGCCAAGTGTGTTGATATCGAGTGTCGTGTGCAAATGATCAAATTAAAGTGAAAAAATGGCCGCTCATCGTCTCGCTGTCATATATCTATCGTTTAAAAGTACCTTATAACAACGGAAAACACGACGCAACACCCGGTTGCATCTTTTATTTAAAGGCGAATTCGGCCTCGACTTACAGGTACGCTTTTGAAGTTTTGGTGTGGCCTAAAATGAAACGATTTACCGGTTGCTAAGATACAACGAAGGCGTGAAAATTGAAATGAAAATAGTATTATTTTTGGCCAAATTTGGCGAAATTGGATCAAATAGGTTACTTCGTGTACTGTAGATGTTCTGGAATAAATGTCAACACTGTTTGATTTGGGTCTGAATGTGAATCGGAGAAGCTGTTGATATTTTCGAGTTGTCAATTCGACTGTCACTGTTCACTACATTCCAACAGCTATCCAAGCAAATGATGTTGGTGTTACACTTGGTACTGACACGATAGTAATTCCCCAAAGCTTTGATGTCAACCACTAGTGATTAGTACATGACAATATCAACAACAACAACGTAGAAACTGAGAAAGTTTAGTCATAATTGGTGTGTCGATATTGTCTTCTTTGGAATTAATTATCGCGAACTGACGTGTGGACACAGATCAGTCACTCGTCTCATGATACATCATATTTCATCGAAACATATGTGTGGCCATGTCTACCAGTTACGGAGTCTGCTGAGCATTGTTTTGAGTGTTTATACGGAGTCTGCGACGAACTGATAGGCCTACTGATTTATAGTGTTGGGATGTATGCATGGACTGGTTGTAATGTTGCAGGCAGTTAATGACCGCCGTTGTATCGCCATTCCACATACACAGTCAATTGGTATCATCACGATTGATATTTTTTCTTATACGGCATAACATATCGCCCAGTTATGGAGTCTGCTATTCTTTTGATCGAAACGACGGTGACGCTGTGATATTGTTGTGATATATGACATATATGTATGGAATGACGGACAATCTCGGAGACACGGATCCAATTCTGGGACACACATTATCACTGGATCCGTCACAAGCTTGTATTAGAAGTTGACTTTGTTCACTGTAACTCATTACAGCTATGCTCTACTTAATCGTCCCATTTAACAAGGTTGTAGGGCGTTGATGACACCGGTTATACCATACCGCTGTTCAACCACGGTCAAGTGGTTGACATGTGGCAACCGTGGGTAATCTTACTACGCTATTAGTAATAATATTTTGCGACCACTGTATTAATTTTTCACATGGCCACCTTACACCAAGTCCAGCTTTTGTGAGCGCCATACACCGTGTTAACTATAAACAAAACAATATTCCAATTAATAATTTGTTTACAGTTTAATCAACATTGGGAGTTGGTCACTGACCGACATTCGCAACTGTATCATCAATGCAGCGTCAAGCCATGCCAGAAATATACACTCTGTGGTTGTTATAATATTACTGACTTTAGGACATAGGCTACAACTGTTCTCGTAAAAGATATCACATAAGAAGACTTTGGTATATTAATAAGTATATTCTACAACGATGTATTAATAAATTATCGTATATTATTTCGGTTTTACGCGCAGTTATCTACATAAACATGTGCTAGTGTTTCTCTGTTTTCGTTACCGGAATAGTCAAAGTTATATTATATATTATATATTAATATAAAGATTGCATATATGCGAAGACTTGCACAGTTAATAGACAATTATCATCTTGTAAACATTCCAGATGCCCCTAGCCGTGTGGTAATAAAGAGCGTTTCGTTTTCATTTAATTTATCGTAACGTGGTAAAACCAAAATAAGTCCGTTTATTGTTAATAAATTATAATCAAGCCATTCATTAGCAATATGATATGATAAATTCATTTTCATAGTTATGAATCATGTATATATTATGTCAATATGGTGTATATATATATTTCGGAATATTGCTCCCCCACCCCCAAAACAATCTTGCCGACTGCCACTGATGAAAATTCGCTGCGTCAGTGCATGTATGGTTACTGGCCTATAAAATTAGCTTGCACTCTAGCGGTGCGATCTATTGAATACCCCGGTCATAAAACGTCCACGACGACAATGTTATTTTTTAAATCTTCAATTGAAAACTAATAACTTTCTTCACATCTCTGATATATACATTATCATATATATAAACCTTAGCCCGGCCCATATACAAGCCTTAATTTCAATTGTTGACATGCTACCATATAACTTTTCTATTAACACGCACGCGTTGTCGATTCTGTACTTTTAACACCGCCACTCGCCACTGCGATTACAAAATAGTGATGACGTCATATAAGTAGACACAATTAACTCCGACTCCGATTCCGTATTCCATACAGTCACTCTATGTATACATATTCACTACATTCACGACCATACAGTCACTCATTGTATACATATTCACCTCACATGTACCATACAGCCAGTGCATGTATACGTATTCGCCATACCCATGACCATAGAGTCAATCCAGGTATACATATGCACATCACCAATGGTGAGCCCTTCCAGATATACCAATACCCACACATACGACCACTCATAAGTTCCATACTTGCCATACTCATACAAGCCACCAATGATCATACATCTACTCCCCATACACCACCAATGATAACACATCCACAACATATATAAATATACAACCCACCGTTACAAACAAGGCACTCCCTATATACCCACACATCATTCATGACCATACAATAACTCCATGTATACCTATTATCCTCATCTATGATCATAGAGTAACTCCCTGGCTGCCATCTTGGCTTCCACCCTGTATCCAGTTGATAAATTTTTACCATAATGGGCCAGAATACCCACATGTCATGGTTCATCTCAGTTCCGTCTCAAAGGTCTGCCCATTTCCTTACAATAATATGGCCAGAATCATAAAAGAGGTTCTCCGAA
Organism: Siphonodentalium dalli; assembly: GCA_032622095.1. Taxonomy (NCBI): domain Eukaryota; kingdom Metazoa; phylum Mollusca; class Scaphopoda; order Gadilida; family Siphonodentaliidae; genus Siphonodentalium; species Siphonodentalium dalli. The sequence goes on from CP136067.1 coordinate 204,985,828, forward strand.
AAATTCCATACTGCAACTTTAAAATGAATTTGTCATGCCCCACACGGAACTGGGACAAACATAATATAACGTAGCTGTCAGTTAATTAACTAACACGTACAATAACCAAGTGAGTCACAATTTCCTACCTTTTTCGGATAATGCAGAGAATAATGTTCGGGATATGTTAACTTTGAACTTTTAACAAATTTGGTTGCCATTTTGGAAGCCATCTTGAGCAATTTAATCTATAAACACCGTAGTGTGACACATTTAAGATACACCAAAACAATAAATACCTTTGATACCAAAGATAGTTGCATTTTACTTGAACAAATGGTCGAACCCTGAAAAGTGATTTTTTGCCGATATTTATGTCAAGATTGTGAGAGAAAAATACAATAATTCTGGTGATTTCAGCGGTGACAATAGTAAAAATTATCCGTGGTGCATCAGACATGTTAGTAGGCAATGTATATAATACAGATTAGCCAAATGTATACATCAACCACAACTTGTAAGCGATTGCAGGACACCCTGGTGCAATATTTACCATTTTTCATATTTTGGCGGCCATTTTCGCAGCCATTTTGAGCCAAGGTAAGATTTTTGGTCCCAGAGAGTTGGAATATTCATAGGTAATGATATGCCTCCCTTACATTAGAATGTTCTTTTCATTTCTTGTTGAAATATGACTAGAATCGCAATTGTGATTTTTTGTAAAATTTTGTACCGCGTTCTGTAAAATCGAATTTTTGAGGGATCGGAAGGGGCTAGGACCACATTAATTGCATATTTAATTGCTCCAATGATAAGTTAATATAAAAAACACAAAATAAAGTCATATTACTAAACCAGTTCTAAACAGCATGAATTGAACTTATTTTCAACTTCCGGCGGCCATTTTGGCGGCCATCTTGGGTGGTGAGTTTCAATTTTGGCCCAAAAAAGTGTCATTATGTCTTAGCTTCACGAAAATATATACATTTGTATACATTTTACTAGATTTTCCCGCTATAATTTGCATAAAACTGACCTAGGGTCTGGTCTGAAAAACGGCGGCCATGATGGACGCCATCTTGTCTGGAGTCTAAAAGGCCACTTTTTGTTCTTGTTAACAGTGCTTAAAAGTTGAAGGACATGATAAGGAACAAAATGAGTATAGGGTGAAGTTAAGTCCCAGGGGGTGCAAGGGTACCCCTATTAGCTCCCGGACTATAATCAGTGTGCACGTGCTCTCACGCACAAACACACCGACACATATTCCAGTTAACCAAAAAAATGCAACAAAGCACAAAGCGCGCAAGTACCATGATGCATAAAATAATATCTACAACCGCCGTATACAAAACAGATAAAAACGGAACGTATAACACATACAATATTTCCGAGTGCGAACAACCAATTATCCGTGTCAAGGCTGGGCAGAGATAAACAGGATCATTGTAGAGCTATTAAGTACAGCTTGCAAAAATGAGAATTATAAATGTTTTGGCATTATTTACACACTGAGACTGCAGCGGTGTGGGATAAAATGAGAATTATAAATGTTTTGGCATTATTTACACACTGAGACTGCAGTGTGTGGGATTATTATACTATAGATCCTCGATGGACGGGTTACTGTTTGTCTTACCTCTGATGTTGATGTTATGTTCGGTACAAGGTAAGTACATAACACATAGAGAGACGTCGATAAGAAACGAGTACGCCTAAGCGCACGTGTTTCTTACATAGACGTCGCTCGCCTCAAGTGAATTATTTTACGCAATTCTCGGAACTAGTTGATTACTCTATTTATTACACTTCTACATCGATTTGATTCGCCAAATATGATTCAAACATACGACGGAATGAATGCATGGAAGTCCCGTTGTGGAGAAATGCATGAAATTTTGTCAACCATCAAGTCAACCATTCAGTATAGATCAGTAAGCGACGTAAAGTCAATGAAGTCACGAAAAATGAAATAATTGACTAGTAACATTACCATTTTTAATTAACAGCGGTTTGGTTGGAAATCGCGCATATGAGTGTAATGAAAATATATAATCAAGTTTAAAGTGATGTGAAACATTCAGGTAGGGTGATCAAATATCAAATAGAAATAAAGAATAATCTTGCTCAAAGTAGTTATTTTCATGAATATAAATCAAAATTTACAACACACACCGGCATTCTTATATATCATTTTAATTCAATGACTCTCGTTGGTGAAATCATTTGCGTTTTTTGATCGCCATTTGTTGCGTCCCGAATCGAGATGTAAATATTTACAATTGCGCGTTGTTCAGGCGATGTTTTCTGTGGAGTGGTGTGGTCGATTTCGCTGAGATTTTCGGCGATGTTAGTAGAATTTTACATCCCCCCAGTTGGCACAGCGCCTGAGTACTAACTTGTCAGTTTATTGCACACGAACAAGTCCATAATATGTCTTTAACATTTTATATCGTTGGCATTATTACTGAGAAGTGTAGTTAAAATTAGGCCAAAATATCTGAAGGAAATAGGGACACCGTAATGACGGTACTCCGTAATAATTCAACTCTATTAAAGAATGTCTAGTATTATCAATTCTCCATTCATGATAACGATCATAACACTATTTTACCGTCAATCCGCGACATATTCGAACGTCAGCGTTTATTGGTATACGTATAACACACTTACACGTTAAAGTGACGTGAAACGTAAATTGAACCCCATAATTGAGTTCCCTTCGTTATTCTGTGGGAAGAGTGAATAAAATAACCCCGATACACGAAATCCCCCAACCATATCAGTGTGTACACATTATACGACCACGTAACTAACTGTTTACATGTGATCAAGCGTCCCAAATCATTTCATCATAAAAGCGAAATAAATAAACCAATGAGTTGTCTTGTGCAGTCGCGGAAACACCCGAACACTTCCGACTTGGTCGGGATTGAATCGGCTTTCGTTCTCAGAAAATGGCTTCCAGGGAGGGTGGCCTTTCGCTGGAATAGCGTCTCATCAGATTATTAAAGCGAAAAACAATCGGTTATCAATTCGACATAGGAGGGATAGAAAAGGAATTATTGCCTGAAATCACCAACGGAAGAATATTGACCGAGTTATGGCAAAGGTTATAATCAAACTGGACAGATTCGAGCGGTAATAGTTAAAAATGTTGCTATTTATAGAAATTTGTAACCGCAGGGTTGACCGATTTTATGATCGATCTAGCCGCAAGTACAGTATCGTGCAAAAAGAGTTGTCTTACTTGTGTAACTCAAAACTGTCGCGGGTCATTGGAGATAAAGCAATAAATATTTAATGGGACATCATGGATTCTAATGAAGAGCGTTTCATCGTGACAGACGAACGCGACTGCAACTTGAATGTGGAAAAAGTTATAAAGAGGAAAAACGATGGAAAAACAGACGACTGTGAGAAGATCGAGGTGAAAAATTAAGGCAAGTGCATAACCATTGAACTTGATACAAACAAATTTGAAAGCTACAAAAAAGGAGTAATTAATAAGTACTGGGACAGCCGTAAATCGATTGAAAAGCTGGGTGCTATATGGAGATGCGTTAGAGATAATGAGAGAAATTTGGTTGACGATATTATCAATGTACCGACAAAAACTAAATCAAGAAGATTGACCATTCATTTGATACGGACCCAGAATAAAATAATGCTGCAGGGTTAAAAAACAAACATTTTCTGGTGGATACACTGAAATACTCGCTATTTATAAATTATCAGTAAATTATCAGTATATTATGAGAAGTTCGTTGACATAATATAGCTTAAACGTCTGAATGTCCGAATCGTCACCAGATCCTAACTATGTAGATGACATGGCCACAAAACAATTCTTAAACCCGTAGTTGCATTCAGAATAAATGCTCTTAAAACAATGCTCGCACTGTCGAATGTTTACAAATGGATGCAAGCTACTTCTTAACTCTGACCTTTTACCGGTGGGTTGGGTAAAATGCTAGGAATCGGACCATATAGAACCATCGGCCATCTTGAAAATCGCGAGCAGTGACAAGGCTTATAAACAAATATTACCCATCCATTACTTTGTCTGAGGTATTCATATCAATTAATTAGGTACTTGGCTTGTGGCTCACCAAGCTACCAACTGAAATAGTATGTTGTTCTAACCAATTAGTACATTTGGGTCATTTAGAGCAGTTTGGCAGAAGGGCGGGCTGCGATCAACATGCTGTTGTCAAGCCCACCCCCGTTGTCTGCACGCCCCTGACAGAAAGGATTTCAGGTCTGTGACAATGTGGGTTGGAATAAATATGGTAACGTGTGCAAAAAATGGATGTAGCGACAGGGGTTTGAACTTTGAGGTGTTACCACCCCTCCCCAATTTTTCTCAAACTTTTCAACATTTTGGAATTTTCAATAACTTAAATTAATGTCGTGTCAGTCATGAAATGCCTAACTGTTGAACATGTTGGCCAAAGTTAAGGATGGGACAACCTTACCCGTATGTCCCTGACCTGACAGTAAGATTGCCCTGTCTAGGAGGATATGGGTTAGAACAAATAATTAGGGTGATCGCAACATATATGTGGCGATAGGGGTCGAGGTATTGCCCCCTCCCCCCAAAAAAGATTCAACATTTTTAATTTTCGATAAGTTGAATAAAAAATTTCTTAGGCAAAATCTGTTTGAGATCATTTCAATAGTTTACATTTCCAATGAATATCGTGGCAGCCATGGCATAACTAACTGTTGAACTTTTTGGTCATTATGCGGTGAGCTAATTTCAAGATTTGGAATTTTCAATAATATAAGTTGAATTTCAGGCATAATCTTTTTGAGATCGTCTGGATAGTTTCGGTTCCCAACAGATATGTAATATATAGAGTGCATTATATTATTTTCTACAAAGACTATATAAAGTATAGCTATTAAATGGTTGTGTGTTGGATTTCAAACTGAGCATCGAAGGGAGACCATATGAAACTTAGTCAAGTTGGGAAAACAGATTGGTTCACGGGTGGTTGCAATTTAACCCCTCAAACAACGAAGGCTTTCTGTCGAAGTCTCTGACATATTACCCACCCACCCCGTTCTCAAACCCCGTTCTGCATATCCAATCAATAATAAAGCAAGTTGTATAACTGCTGTTTAATATTCATCGTACTAGTAAATGGGCATTGACAGTTTGAAACACAAACGCTCTTTATCGTTGATGATACGACTGACAACAATTGAAAACCTGCTAAATATAAAATTACTCGATATCTTGCGAAGCTACTAATATGTTCGGTCTCATATTTGCTGGCGAAAATTTCCAATGAGCAGAAACTTACCATGCACTGGCTCTTGTGGGATCTGTGCAATTAATGAACTGGTTAACAGTTTTGCTAGAAATTGACAGCGACGAGAGTGAGCATTATGTAGGCTTAGCGCGTTTTGAGAAGCCGCGACCAATTGGTTGATTGAGACGATCCTGGGTATTGGGTATAAGATAATTACCTGCTGTTCTCAGCGATATTCATGAGTTGAGAAAAAACTTCGCGCGCGCATAACATATCCGCCTACCGGCGTCGGTGTCATCAGCACGTGCTCAAGTCCTTCCAACTCACGAATTCCTCGAGACCAGTATATGTAACGATTACGTACCGCGTGCAAAGGTATTGTACCTAGATACTGTCGGGTACCGTTCAAATAATTAAAGTACCACAATAAGTCATGCATACATATTTTACCTATATACTATAATGGCAACCGGTCAAATAATTAAAGTACTCTCGTGCATGCAAATGCATGTAGGAATTTCCCGGATTGGTCTGGTTCTTATCAAGAGGTGTACAGTATGTGACAATGTCAAGCTGCACACAGAAAATGCATTGGGATAACGTTATTCTCTGTTTCTTTCAGGACTTCGTCAAATTTACTTGCTATCCTGTTTCTGGATCTGGATTCGATCAAAGTCTACTCGTCTGTCGAAACCATCAACGGCTTGGGGATATGAACTTGCATGTACCAGTATTCCAGAATGGTCTATATCGTGTTGCACGTCGTTATATTGTGAATACTATTGCACGGCTGACACCAGCGCGACCGACATAACACCATATACAACATGCATTCGTCAGTTTATGGTTATTCACTTGGATGGACATTCTTACTTATCCTGTGTTGTGCATTCAATCAGATGCGAAAAACTCGGCATTCATCGGTGTATCGATAATCGGCACTGACAGGATGTGTGTCCATCTTGTTGTTGTGGCAGTTACATCTGATTATATATGTTATTAATAACGTAAAGATAATCCATGAAAATGGTAAATTCCGAATATTCAAGGAGGTGAATATAAAATTGTTTCTCTCGCGATATGATTTCTTCAGAAGAATTGTCAATCAATCCTACAAAACAGTTGCTTCATACAAGTCAAGTTCCTGCATACAGCCATGAGTACACTGAATCCAGTTCATGACACATCATGGAATGATGGAAATATTATATTTCATATAATATGTTGGGTTTTGTATACATAAATTAATCTGTATATGGATCCATGAGTTTAATTTCTACAAGATAAATCATTCCAACAAATGCAAGAAGCGGCATACATATGTGCATAGATACAAATAAGCTTAGTAATTGCTCATTTCATAATATAAACAGATAAAATTAATTGCTGTATTGAATTTATATACTCAGAACAGTATCATGGACTAATTAGAAAACGGAGTTAAAAAACGTGATATTCTTTCTGAAGTGATATTTTCTATATCACCATGCATAGTGTTCCCTCGATATAATAGCACTGGTACGTAAACGAGCAATTACTAGGTTTAGTTTAATCATATGCACTTTGGCCGTTTCAAATTTTGCACATTTACATCAGATCACCCTCCAGAATAATGATGTTCGAAGAAGATGTAACCTGACCAAAATTTAAAGCCACATAATGTTTGAATGTTTTGTTCCCAACATTATCGAGAGCACAAAATCGCGAATTAAGCTGAAATAACCAATTTTTTTTTGTATGGTAAAGGAATATATATAAAGCTAACAAAATTATGTAGCATCTTCGATAACTTTGTTCAGGAGATCAATACAAAATATTTGTCTTTAGAGTGAGTAGATGGTCAAGATTCTTAAAATCAATAACTAATGACATGTCATACATTTTTTTCTATATATGTTTCATTTTCTTCTGGTTTTAATTTTGTGAATTTGAATGTTATTTCCAATTATAATACTTTGAAGTTGCAAACATTATATGGGACTTTAAATTGGTTAGTTGTATCTCATCGGATGTTAATTTTATAAGGATGCCCTAATGTGAGGGGAATCGACCCTACGAATGGAGCCTCGACCCATCCCTGTCAACGCCCAAACACAACGTTGGCCCAACGTTGCCCCAACGTCGTACTATTAGTCGAATTCACTGTTGGTTCGACGTCGTTTCAACGTCGGGTGCCCGACGGCGCACCAACGTCGGCTCGACGTCGAACCACCGTCGAGTCGACGACGGGATCCGACATCGAGCCAGCGACAACAGCCATAGTTGGCCCAACGTTGGATTCCCTGTCAACTCCCAAACACAACGTTGGCCCAACGTCGTATTATTAGTGGAATTCACCGTTGGTTCGACGTCGTTTCAAAGTCGGTGCCCGACGGCGCACCAACGTCGGCTCGACGTCGAACCACCGTCGAGTCGACGACGGGATCCGACGTCGAGCCGACGCCGAGCCAGCGGCAACCACCATAGTTGGCCTAAAGTTGGATTCCAACGTTGGCCCAACGATAGAAATGGCGTTGGCCCAACGTTGGCCCAACGTAGGTGTGCTATCTGGGGATATTACTCGGTTTAAGGGTGATATAGCCTAGTTCTATAACATGCTATTCTGGACACAAATGTCGTATCTAATTAATAATATACGTTATATATTTCTCGTTGTTAGTGAAATGTCATATCTAATTAATAATATAGGATATTTCTCTTGTTAGTGAAATGTCATATCTTATTAATAAAATAATATATTTCTCGTTGTTAGTGCAGAAATGAAAACCGTTTTCGAATACATGTAATTTTAGGGCAAATCCGACCGCTGTCAAGAGACCAAGGTTTGGAAAGGGTGCTGAGGGATATCGAAACTAATGACGCACTTCGTTTTATTTCTTCGAATGGCACCACTGTGAGGATGACATTGGATCTCCGTCACCTGAATGAAATAGTAAGTATGATGTGCTGTTAACATTATAAACCATAGAGGCACTGCTGTATGATGTGCTGTTAACATTATAAACCATAGAGGCACTGCTGTATGATGTGCGCTGTTAACATTATAAACCATAGAGGCCCTGCTGTATGATGTGCGCTGTTAACATTATAAACCATAGAGGCATCGCTGTATGATGTGCGCTGTTAACATTATAAACCATAGAGACACTGAATGAAATAGTACGACAGAAGGGGTCACTCTCACCAAGAAAACTGCTGAAGGGCACACAGGGTTTGAAAATGCGCTGAAGGGTACACAGGGTTTGCGATCGGCACGAACACCACTACTTAAATTGTGTTTATGAAAGTCTGGCGCCCATTAGCAGTTTGTTTTCAGTACATTTTAATTTTTCATTGAAACGTAAACAATTATTCTCTAACAGAAATCATGGCAGATACGAAAACTGAATGTCCTTTAGAACGACATGTCAAACCCTGTGTACCCTTCAGCACATTTTGAAAATCCTGTGTACCCTTCAGCACATTTTTTGGTGAGAGTGACCCCTTCAGCAGCAATAGTAAGTATGATGTGCCGTTAACATTATACACCATAGATGCACTGCTGTATGGTGTGCATTGTTAACATTTTAAAGCATAGAGGTACTGAATGAAATAGTAAGTATGATGCACTGTTAACATTTAAAACCATACATTCACTCCCGATATTTGATTAACTTTCTGCAATTTAAGATGGATTTACTGAAGATCTGTCTGCACGATAAAGGGTTCGAAATTTGGAGATAAATTATTTTATGCTTAGACACCAAACAGGAAGGTACCGCATAAATGTGTTTTCTGGATATTGCCTACATCCTACCCGGATTGTCCTTTATTTCATTAAGAGTTGGACTTATTGCGGTACCTATTTCTTTATTGCTCCGATTGGTTTGTTAAACAGATTACCCGTAACACAGTGTATCGTTTTCAAATGGACTCTCATGCATGGGCACTGAGAGCCGTGTATTTATTTTATATTAATGTATATCACATTAATAAAACAAATTTGTATAAAATTAGAAATGAAACACTTAAATTATATGGGTAATGTTAATGGCTTTAACAGGCCCAATAGAGATAACCGAGGTTGAAGATGGTGGGGAAACCAACATATGAAACTACACATTTTGAGACCTGGGTACCTGGGCTGAGAAAAAGTGTAGAAAGACCCTGACTCCAGAAAAAAAGGGGAGGGTGGGTGTGAAAAGAAAAACATGTGTTTCAAAATAAGGGAAGTCTAAAGGGTTGAATAAAATGTCAAGTATAAAAATGTTTTGTTCCCGCAGGATAAACCCGACTCCCCTCTTCAAGAGTCTCTACGCAAAAGATCGAATTAGGAATAATTCATTTTGTCATCCAGTTAACACTATTCTGTAACTCCCTTTCTGATTGGCTGACCCCCACTGAACTCTATCTTCGAGTCATCGATTGGCCCTCAGCGTACCGACCTTAATTACGACGGCCTTGACCTTGCGCCTACTGTTGTTTACCTCAAAAAATGACACATTATGGTTTGGTGTCTTTTTATAAATCTAGCTATGGTGCCTTGCCCAAAGCTGTGTATTTATGCTTAAACACACAACAGGAAGGTACTGCATAAATGTGTTTTCTGGATATTGTCTACATCCTACCCGGATTGTCCTTTCTTTCATTAAGGGTTGGACTTATTGCGGTACCTATTTCTTTATGGCTCCGCTTGGTTTGCTGAACATATTACTCGTAACACAGTGTATCTATTTCAAATGACTCTCAGTCATGGGCACTGAGAGCCGTGTATTTAAGTTATATTAATGTATATAACATTAATAAATAAAACAAATTTGTATAAAATTAGAAATGAAACACTTATATTATATGGGTCATATTGAGAAACAAAGATGAGGGCTTTAACAGGCCACCAACTGCGCCGACTTGAACACCCGGGGGAGGTGGAAAGTTAGTCATGGAAAGTTGCCACCTGCCGAAAAGCCGGTCAGTGGGGGTCCGCCAACCCGAAAATGGGGCAGTGATGTCGGGTCCCTCGGCCCCGCCTGAGTTTCACAATGATGGAAATCGCCAATGTAACCAATCGGATGAGGTGGCCTGAAGAATGAAGATGATAACAAGTACAATGTGATGAAATGACAAAATTGCCATCCAGCGATACAATATAACCACAATAATAACAAGAGCTACCCGCTCAGACTACCGTAAAACATCATACCTATCATAATAGCAATCAAAAGGTGGGGCTACTTGCCCACCACCGAACCAAGGTTGTGATGACATAGCGCACCACTGAGGAACTACTTGATCGCTCGGTAAACTGTATTGCAAAACAGGGAGGAGCTACTTGCTCGCTCCCAAGTGGACCCAAAAGGTCACCGGACCCACAGTATTGAAGCCGAAAAAAGGGTGCCATGAAAAACAAAACCCACTACTGGGTAAAAACGGTAAGAAAGAACGACTACTTGCCGTTCATGCCGAGGTCAGCAAGTGGAAAATTGCTGGGCAGTGACTGCCAAAAAGAAGAATGCAGGCCAGGTCGACATGATGCCTATCGCGTCAGGAGACATAAGACCTCAGGTACTTCCTGAAAGCCTCTGATTTCCACCTGCCCATAGAGCGGATTTGAGAATCTGTGCATCCGCGGTGAGATGGATCAGACGCGACTCCGATACGCAGGCTGTGAGCCGTGTATAAGTTATCGTCGAGCCCGATGGAACGGAGTGTTTGCTTGAGCATTGTGTCAAATTCCCGGCGGTGGATAATCTTTCCAGACGAGCTTAAAAATAGAGGGCCTACTGCGGAACCCCGTACGGAAAGATAGGGATGAAGACGAGCCACTGGACATATGGTAGCCTTGGCGTGTTGTAAGAACCGGATAAAGTGCGGCTGATTGCCCAGGTTGTGTTTGATAAAAAACAAATGTGACTGTGACTGCCTGTGGTTCGATAGCCAGAGCACACAGTTGTAGGGTTCGACCATCCGGAGCTGGTGAAGTGGCGCAACATTCCGATATTCGGACAAAAGTGAAAAAGGCGAACGTAAGCATGCATTGAAACAGTGCCTGTCGATAATAGCCAATGCTGCAGTGATCCAGGGCCCCGACCAGTTGTGCCAGTATCACTCGCATGATGGGAAGGCGGTTATCAGCTAAGGGAGCCAATCGGGAAAAACCTGCGAGGGCTTTTTTCACTAGAAAGTGTGTTGCGGGATCTTGTAAAAGTGTTAGCTTTCGGCTTGTAGGGAATGTTTTGTAGACTCTGGCTGTTTTTCGGTGGGTTGTTTGTCAAAACGAGCGTCCATCCACAACACCTGGTGGATATAGCTCCATTGTATTTGTTGGCGCTCTATAAAATTACGGAACTCTCTATCGTATTGGGCCCAATTACCTTTACCGCGCGCTATCGTGCGGATATTAGATTGGTAGTTTAACATCTGCCAGGGCCAAGCCACAAGGTTGGACAGGTCCCTGTTCTTTTCCAGATAGACCGCCATGACAGTTTCAAAGGCTATTGCCCAGTCATCAAAATTCTGGATATCTTTGGTAGGCTTTGGGTGACACGCCAACACAGGAGTATTATTATTCAAACCTTCCATGGCTAAGATGTACCCCGGGGAAGAATTGTTGGATGGCAACAACACCTGGAAATCAATAAATTTCCCCGCCCAGATTTATTCATTAATTTTTTGGGGGAACCTGATCTTCTAGTGGAATAGACGGAGATGTGAGGACATCTGCGCATGTTTCCAGGGGTGATGTGTACTGGGAGTTGGGGTCGCTATGCGCGGCTCTGGCATACGTAGCTACCAATTGTTCAGCTATCGATGACAATAACGGCAGGTGTAAATGGACCACACCTGGTAACTGAGAGCTGCTATGGCTGTGAGAAGGCTGTCCAAATCCTGCAGAAGAAAAAAATGGCATTCTGACTGCCGGGCTGGGTGAGAGGCTAGTAATCGGCCTACTGCCCAATAACGGATTGGAAGACGCACTATATATGGGGACACTCTGTATCAGCTGAGGCAGTGTTGACAGCGGGCTCTGGGAACACTATGTATCGACTGAGGCATTGTTGACAGTGGGAGAGCCTGCCATGGCTGGTCCCTAGCTGCGTATGGGTCGATATGGTAAGCCGATAAAAAGTCATGGTTGCCCGTGACCCTGTTAACGGAGGCTACTGTCAAAGGTGGGTCGTAACTCCCGCTTGGTGGTGGTGCCAAAGAAGAGTGTGGTCTCCTGACAGACCGTTGTCCGGACTGCGGCGAGTACCATGTATACCAAGAAAAGATGAGGTAGGACGTAAAGGACCACCAGTAGAGGCCTCCGTGTGAGGTCCCGATGTCACAGTAGTCACTGTATCATAAACGGTAATGGTAGTGGTAGGCGGAGGTGAAATCCGATGTTGGCTGGTGCGGTTTGTAACCCGGTCTGTCACCGATGGCTCGAAAAACGTTGAAAGAACATCATGTAAAGCATCTTCTCTTGTTCGTCGTCCCTTCCCCTGATGATTGAATGTCGGCAGGACCATTTGGGACCCATTTCTGCAATAAGAATTGGCGCATAAACCATAATGTGTAAAACAGGGCTGCCAATTGGCTCTAGTGGCATCCCACCTGTTAGTCGCCTCCCCCGGGACTACATGCGCATGGCTCGCTACTTGTTTGCCCGCTGGACGGAATGGTGTCAGGTGAGGAGAGTTTCGGTAAAAGGGTACTGATCCGTGTCTATAGAAAAAATAGTATCTCCCAATAAATAAAACTTATAACACATGTAGCCCCCCCCCCCCCCCCGAGGGAGCCGATGACTGGCCAACAAACATGTGCTCGCGTTAGGGATGCATACAAATACCTGATCGGTATCCACCTGACGCGAACAGTAATACCTTGGATTGACATATTTGTGAAAGAAATGCAGGAATATTGCTATGATTTATCGAATGACAGTCATGAACATTGTTGTTTGTCTTTTGATTTGGTATGTGTTCTGTTCATTTTGTATAATTATAAGAGTAGACGTGTCATGGCATAGAGAAGGTAATTATACACCCGATTATTACAAGGAGCAGCAACTAGCTCCAACCCTGTGTGGTATATGTAATAAACAAAACCAGGGCTCGAATGTGTGGCGCTACCGGGGAAATGATGGGTCATTAAAGCGACCCACCGCATGCAAGATAGCTCACCGTACATGTAGTTATGTTTTTCATGATGTAAATCCACTGTGATCGTGTTTAATATACACACGTATCTTCAGAAACGACTGAGAACTGGACCTGTCATCAGATCCAAGACTTATATGAAAATATTTTTGTCAGTTTTGAATTCGCGCAGATAGATGCGCGAATTTAAAGTGCGCGAATTCAAAACTGAGCGAAAAATAATACTGCGCGAATTTAAATACGAGTAAGGTACCACAAAACAAAATAACTACCCTATAAATACAATTTTCAACCCAATTCCCGCACCAACCTCCGCGCCAAAGTCAGAATTTTGGCTGCCACTGTCACGGTGTCGGAGCCAGGTGGCGAGAGCTCGTTGCCACCAATCTGCAGTATGACAATGTGAGGCGCGAAACTCGCCACCCCGCTCTGGATGGACTGGTGTAAATGTTGGACTGTCGCCCCACCGGTGCCCAAAAGTTTGATATCAAAAGCCCCCGATTTTTGGTTGGGGTCCAGATTGAAAGAATTGAAGGCATTGGTGAGGGGTGGAAGTTGTAAAAAATCGGTCCCCAACCGCCGAACAAAACTATGACCCACCCCAAAACCACCAAACCCTCAAAGGGAGCCATGAACAGATATATAATATGGTCAGATGCCGACCTGGCAATTGCTTTTGCGTAGGAAAACTTGCGGCAAAAAACGGTCGAAATGTTCCGTGAGAATGAAAAGAGAATAAAATACCGGAACTGACAGAGTGAAATTTAAATATGGCGCTCTGGAAATGGATTAATCCAAATATCAATGTGTCAAAAGGCCGCGGAAGGCCGGTTAACGAACGAATTTGCCGCAAGAATAGAAAATAAAAACAAGTGTTTCAAAACAAGGGAAGTCTAAAGGGTAGAACAAAATGTCAAGTTTAAAAAATGTTTGTTCCAGCAGGATAAACCCGACTTCCCCTTTCAAGAGTCTCTACGCAAAAGATCGAATTAGGAATAATTCATGTTGTCATCCAGTTAAGACTATTGGTGCCTTGCCCAAAGCTGTGTATTTTTGATTCAAGAAATAAGAAAAACAACTATCTATCACTGATGTTTGAGAACTTTCATCGGATGTCTCTCGATCAAGAAATATTGGTGTGCGATGATATATATGTCACACAGGTGCATAGCAATATTAACCCTATATTAGTCTACTATGCCACCTCACCTTCAACTCTCTGGTGTATTATCAGTTGCGATTATTTATTATAATATATGGAAGAGACAGATGTTTATTCCTCCAAATATGGAGACCATTATGGTTCAATATATATATACAAAAGTTAACTGGTGACATATATGCACAATGTAATTTAACTTGAGAAGGCTCATTTGAAGTCGATAGTTGTTACGTATAACTCAGGTGAGGTCGCCCATCGATGTGAGTACGTGTGGACAAGCCGATCCAGTTCCTTATGTGATAATCAAAATATCAGGACATTACAGTCACCATACTGAAGACCAAAGAATAGCGCATAATTCGCAAATGAAGCGGACGCATTGTACGAATAATTGCATCTCGTCGCAGATGAGGTGAATGCACTGATGCACCCATCAAAGCAATAAGCTAAGAGGGTTTCTTCCGACATTACTTCGTTGTATATAACCATGACAAGAAGCTAATTGGTAGTTTGCTTTTTTTTGTGAAACAGTCATTCAAACATTGGTATCCACCAGTTTGGTAGGAATATAATCTTAAAGACATATAATGGACTTGTTCGTGTGCGTGGAATTGATAGGTTAATACATAAGCGATTTGGCAACCTGGGGAATGTGGCATTCTGCTAACGTCGCCGAAAAATTCAAAGAAATCTACCATACCACTCCATAGAAAACATCGTCTGAACTACGCTCAATTGTAAATATTTACATCTCGATTCGGGATGCAACTTTAGGCGATAAACTAATCGTCATCGAGAGTCATCACCTTTAATTAATATATGAAAATGTAGATGTGTGTTGTCAATTTGGTTTATATTCGTAAAAAATAACTACTTTCACCAAGATTATTCTCAATTTCTATTTGATCATCCTACCAGAGTGTTTCACATCACTTTAAATGAGGGAGAAATGGATGGCGACTGGAGTCTGACAGATAAGGGCGAGAGCTTCATTTCCGAATGTCCAGCCAAACTTAACCCTTAAACGAGCTCAGTACATGGGTGGGACCAATTTCACGTTCGACCGTGTCTTTGACCTTGACCTCGCTCAAATACGCTCATATAGGCATGTTTCTGGACCGATCGAACAATAGTTTTTTTCTTTCTCCTAAAACTTTTCAACGTTGTTTGATCACGAAGAAATCCCTAAATAGCCCGGACGAATTCGGGCATATCAGCTAGTCAATTATATATTTTGGAACGTCTGTATGTATGTGTGTGTATTTAATTTAGTGCTGTGTATTAAATTTTATATGCCTTACTACATTTAGTATTTAAATTCTAATCTATTCGCATCAAGCATTCGCGTCGGAGTCATTATATATGCCTTGCATATTATCATATTACCATTTATAATAAGTAAAGGGTACTATCCTAATATATTTTATCTCACGTGACTATCTAAGCATTATCCACGCTTGTGATTGGTTGCTTGGCATTCACTATTATCGATAGTGTCCTCCACGACACGATAGTGGGCCTCCTAATTTTAGCACACCCACTATCGCTTGGAAAATCAAAAAATCTATTTTTAGCATGCCCACTATTCCGGGGGAGGTAATTTGATAGTCATCTCCGCCTCGCTGCAAAAGTTCAAATGTTTTTTCCGAAATGTCATTGTAATCGACAACTAGAGCATAATAAATGATCGTAAGCAAATTGTTTGTGTTAAATGTGACGATTTATCATGTTTTTCCTCACTGTTCACAATATCGCTTCAAGATTTTTTGTCAATTTTTTAAGTTCGCACTACTGTATTTCTAAACGAAATCTTCAGTTTGTTTTTGGTAAACAAAAGTATTGTTTTGATCTGCGGCATTGTTTAACAAATACGATGCCTGATTTCCATTGCTTTCGAAATAAGTCAAAATTGTAACAATAACTCATGAAGAAGAATATTTAAGATTTGCACAGTTAGAAGCAGGACAATTTATTGAAGCAAATTTTACCATGCAGCAAAAAATAAAGAAACAACAAAATTCACACTGGAAATTCTAAATCTTTCTATGATGAAATGGACATACATTAAATATGGGATCTTGGACAGCATGAAGAACGTTCTATAAAATATAATAAATATTGCATGGCTTGTCGGTGACTATGCCAAAATAGTGGTCCTCGGTGGAGGAATAGTCCCATCGCCTCCGGCTCGGGTACTATTCCTCCCATCGGACCACTATTATGGCATAGTCACCTCCAAGCCGTGCACTATTTATATAATATAAAGGACACTTCCTAATAAGTAAAATCCTAACAAGTAAAGGACATTATCCTAATAAGTAAAGGACACTATCCTACCAAATTTAACCTTTCTCTTTTGCAATCAACCCAAGTATTTAAAAAAAACCGACTTTGTTCTTTATTAATTTCTATATAATCAGCTGACATTGTATTCTGAAACATGTCTGTGGTTTATATATTAAACCATTGATCGCTGTATGTTAGCTAATTGTTTTACCTGAGAAATTATCGCTTAGCCTGTGACCGTGAAACCAGCACACCCAGTCATTATGTTTACCGCATTTGGTCATCTAAGTCAACAAGATATTACGTCGGTCCGTGTTATGGTTTGTTCTATTGAGATATGAAACGCATGACCGAAGTGGCAGTTGACCAATCACGGAAGAGGATTTAGTGTAACACACATGCACCAGCTATGTAATTATATACATCTGATTTTATAATTTCCACAGAACACAGTAGATGGATACATGGACATGAATGTGTTTTTGGGCATGTATTGGGAAGATGAACTCCTGGTAAATATACTCAAGGATGGGCAGATCAATGGCTCCTTCATACCACCTCGCAACACGTTATGGAAGCCAGATATACGTCTGATTAACGAGTAAGTGGCTCTTACTAAAACTATTTTCAAAATTATAATAAACCGCTGCAGTGTCCAGATTCTACCTCAAAATTCATGTCATCAGAACGAGGAGCAATTTGTCTGCGAGAAATTGGGACCTTGGTCATCATCACATTTAGCCTCGAATCTTCTTTAATATTCCTAGCAGACAACCTCCCCTTTATTTTGACATCCGTATACATTTGTGCATCACCTTCATTATGTGGGGAAATTATATGACGGATAGGTTGTAAGCCATTATTTCTTTCACTCTACTTATGTCGACAAACGGAAAGGCTGTAAGGTCCGTCAGCCAGTGCTCCATTCTGACTTGTTATTGTAATTCCGGAGGGCTAGGTGTCATTTTCGTTGACCCGGGCAGATGTGTTACCTTGTCAGGCACCACTTACTTGTATTGGTTAACCTATAAAACTCCTGGTAAATATACTCAAGGATGGGCAGATCAATGGCTCCTTCATACCACCTGTCAACACATTATGGATGCCAGATTCACGTCTGATGAACGAGTAAGTGGCTCCTTCGTACCACCTGGCAACATATTATGGAAGCCAGATGTACGTCTGATGAACTAGTAAGTGGCTCCTTCGTACCACCTGGCAGCATATTATGGAAGCCAGATGTACGTCTGATGAACTAGTAAGTGGCTCCTTCATACCACCTGGCAACACATTATGGAAGCCAGATGTACGTCTGATGAACGAGTAAGTGGCTCACATAGCCGTGGTTATACGATTAGAGGTTGCAATTGACAATTTCCAGTTGTTTTGGGCTAATCTGTGACCCACCATATCAAATCCAGTCGTAAGTCGGGATTTTTTTACCCTGTGCCAATGCATTCTCTTATATATGTGAGTCGACCATAGGTCGCCTCGCATATATAACATAATAAATTGGCCTAACAATTTTTTATCATGTTTTTTAAATAAATGTTTCTTACAATTTTTACGACATAAAATAAAAAAAACATCCATAATCCTGCAGGGAGTGTCGTCTGCTCATGTTTGTCTGGGGCTCTCTATGGGTGAAATTATAAAATTGTTAAAGAATACAAGAACAAATTATTAAAATTGTAAAACATTGTTAGGCCAATGCATTCTCTTATATATGCGAGGCGACCTATGGTCTTTAAAGGGGTAGTGTACACTAAATCATAACCCACAGAGAGCCCCACATAGACTGCAGCAGACGACACTCTTTAGTTCATGCTTCCATCTGTGTGAGGCTCCCTGTGGATTAAAGGGGTACTGTACACTAAATGCGGGAATTTATGTCACCATCTCCTTTTATACTCAACATAATAGATGCAACAAATGAATTAATTTGAGCAATGAATTAGTGCAAAATACACTCATTTACTGTATGAACGATACATACAACATGATAATTATAATTGCCATGTTGTTTGCATCGTTCATAGAGCACATGAGTTTATTTTGCACTAATCCATGGTATCAAACTTATTCATTTATTTCATATATTCTACTGAGTATAAAAGTAGATGGTAACATAAATGGCTGGATTTAGGGTACACTCCCCCTTTAAACTTTTCTTTAAAGTCGAACCCCAAACTTATCTGGACACAATTGGTAAACGTAGAAGTATACTGTATCGCTCCAGGTATTAGACTATTGTTGTGTAAGTGCCAATAGACTTGCGACAACTGCAATACTGCATGACTCTTATTTTAATTTTCCTAAGCATCCTGGCATGTGTACGCATAATAGTCCAGGCACATTAGGCGTGAAAGGGGAACAGTAAGGAGATAAATAGGGGAAAGCTGTTTTTGTTTATATTATTGAGGCCATAACATCGCGGATGTGTAATGAGAAGTCCCCTAAAATCAGAGTTGAGCTTTCGGAGGTATCCAATTTTTTCCATAATTTTTTTTTATATATTTTTCTCAATAATAGGAATAATGGGATGATATAACAATTTTTCAGCCGAAACATATACCAAATGTACTCAATATTGTTCAATACACAATTCTCGAACCAGAGATACAAATTCAACGGAAGGATTTGAATGAATTTCGCACATATGGATATAAAATAACACAATGAACCCAAAAAATGACGATTTTTTCAGACAAACTGTCCTATTCGATGCTAAATTTCTCGGGCTATTCATTACATAGGCGCAAGCAGTTTGTTTTAAAACTGCACAGACATCACTCCTGCAATACAATATGCGGGGTTAGCAACTATACCTATGATAAGTGGTCAATACTTGTAAAAACATAACCCTACCCCCTAAACTGGCTCTCGTCACATTTTGCTCTTCCGCTTGTCCAAGTGCTTGTTGTAGAAAACACACCAACTGTGAAAAGGTGATAACAGCATGAAACTTGGCACATATGGTCCTTATACGCTACTGCTCATTTTCACATGTGGCGACATTTGTGACAGGCTCTTCTTAGCAACGGTTGTTATGCAACTACCCGGCACAGGGTCCGCGCTGGACCAAAATTAACTTTTGCCAAATGAAAATATTATTTGCCAAATTCTTTTAGAATTTGCCAAATGCTATCCCTGATGGTATAATTTTCTGCAACATTGAGTCTTATTTTGTGGTTTATCTTACATCAATAAACCAATCACCGAACAATCAAATTGTAAAAGGGTTGCTTCATCAGAAGGGCACATTACAAGAGGATTAGCTATGTAAACACCACCACTAAATACGGATAATCCCTCACCCATCAATACTAATGCTATCATATTAACTGCATCTTAATACAGGTGTTAACTTTTCCTAGACCATATAAAACACCACTATAATAACATTGTAAGAGTTTCCTGAAATGAATGGTATTGATTGACCAATATCTTTCAACTTTTTTGAGGAATTAAAAGTGCCAAAACTTATGCCAAATAAAAATATATTTTGCCAGATGTGAATTATTTTTTCCAATGGCAAATTTGGCAAGTGGTAGCGCGAACCCTGACCCGGCATCGGATTAATGCAAATGACTGATATTATATGTGATCTAACAAACTAAACTACGTCGTGTAGCATTTTTATGGTGAAAATAATTGTTGTCAGTTTCGACCTGACTGTAAAATTACAATATTTCTTACTTACAAGGGGTGACGGTTGCTAGGGACACTCACACAATCTAAAAATGCACATATGACTGATATTATGATAGCTTTAACAAACTAAACTACACCTGATAGCACTTTTATGTTGAAAACAATTAGAATAGTTGTTGTTGGTGTTGAGCTGGCTGAAACAAAATACCATATAATTCTTACTTATATGAGTGGTAACTGTTGCCAGGGTCGTACCCGAAATACAAAAATGCATATATGACTGATAGTATGGTAGTATTAACGTTTTTATGGTGAAAACAATTATAATTGTTGTTAGTGTGAGCCTAACCAGAATGTGATACAAATTTAGTTTTCATATGGGTACAATTATCCGTTATGCTCCATCACTTCAGATATCGGGAATTCAAAGTGAGAGTTGAAAAGTTGTTGTTTATATTTAATATGAGGCTTGACCATAATATTTATATAAGCCGTAGACGGTAGACCCACACAGCTATATGTATAATGTAAGTCATGGACCCACTCTACTATATATGAAGAACATAGGGTCAGTCACCAATATGTTAGCCATGGGCCTAGCTTGCATTAGTTAGGTTAGGACCCAGGCACATATATAGTCACATGACCGATGCACATACATATAGACTATGGACGTAGGATATGTATAGTCCTTGAACCAGACCGCTTCATATAAGCCATTATATACTGGCATACATCATTTAACCGCGATTCTAGGCTGGTTATACCTGGTCACCGAGGCCGCAATGGGGCGATGCCGTGTTATAGAATTACAATAGTATACTCTATGGTGATGGACCCAGCCCATTATACATGTATGATATCTATGACCATGACCATGACCATGACACTGTTACATGGTGCAAATACCCAAGTGCCCACAGATAGACCATGTACTAAGATAGCATAGCCCAAGTCCGATGCACAATACAATAGTACACCATGGATGCAGGACCCTATACATGGTATGAACATATGAGACAGTTTTGTGACAAGCCAACCTATATATAGATATTGGACCGATGCCACATATAAGCATGGGGGCCCTTATAAATAGCCCATACACATATGGCACTGTAGGTTGACCATGCACACATACCCATACGTGTAGACCATGGACCAAGGCCGATACATGTATGTCATATAGCATTGTACACAGGCATAAACAGGTGTCTGTCTATATGTAGGATATGGACCCACCCCTTATACGTGATATATCTACACCAAAGACCCAGGGAAGTTTAAATAGTCCTAATACACAGGTGACTATAGTGATGTATGCATTGGATACAGGTGCCTATATGTAGGACATGGACACATGTCCCTAAATAAAAGCTACGGAACGGCGTTACTAGTCATTTCATAGATTCACATATATGCTGGTAGGAAACAGACTGATACACATATATAGGAGACACATGGACCCCATGACCTACGGGTAAGTCATGGACCACAATGCCTGTGCATGGATCCACGTCTCAATATGGATACCATATACGTAGGTCCGTTTTCAGCCATTCGACCAACGCCCTATATGATGGAGTCCCTATCGATTGGCCGTGTGCACCACCATAGCTTGGCTATTGACCCAGGATCATATAGGTAGGAAATTGAGACAGTCCATGTATCCATGCTGATTTAGTTATGATCTTATTCAACAGTTATGACCTTATTACCAGCCATTTATATGTAAGACATGAACCCATCCCATACATGTACATGTTACATGACTATCTACGTTATAACCACAGCCACGCATACGTAATTGACCCATATGAACATCACATGTAGTGCAAATAAACAGGTGCCTATAGTTATGAACGCATAACATGTACGCAGGTCTATGCGGCAAATCAATAGAACCAGACCTAAATAGTATATCATCGGTCCAGGCCCCTTTCTATGATATGGACACAGCAGTTAAGACACGTCATTGGATGCAGTTCCATAGTAACTATGTGTTGGTAATGGGCCCATGGCTCCCCATGTAAATGGGAATTGGTCACCGGTTCCAAAGTGTAGTTCATGGTATCTCAGTCTGAAATATATAGGCCACGCTCATGTACAAGCTCATATAGACTTGTAAATGACTCATGACCATGTATTGACATATATGTAGTTATGGCATATATAGGAAGGAAACACAGTTAGTTCCTACCGTATAGCAACTAGTATGCGGATGCTACCACACCGTGATAGAGTGTTCTGCGTGGATGCCACTGTCAAATGTAATGCGAATGTCTGATTACATGGGGGGGGGGGGGGGTTCAGATGGTATCGACATAAATGTGGGTCAATATTTGTAATTGTCTCAATAAAATGTATTCCAACAATCGATTGATGGAAGAAACAATAATAAACTCCACACAGGTATGTGATTCTGATAAAACTAACTGAATAGTCTGTCAGTTTAAAGAAGATTTGTCAATGGTAGGTGGTTACCTAGCAACAATTAAACCTCAATACCAATTTGCCACACGAGAATCACACGAGAATACATCAGTACACAACACAACAACATTTAGTTATGCAATATTATCAATATAAGCATAATATGGCATATTATGAAACAATTATATCATGTAAATTTTCCGAAACTCATACCATATTATGAAACAGTTATATCAGTTAAATTACCAGAAACTCATACATATGGTTTGTTTTCAAAGGTGGATATGTCCATAGCAACCATTACACCACCAGTTAGGTAGCGAATGCGGCAACTTTACTGTCATGTTCACACTAACAACAATTATAATAATTGTTTTCAGTATAAAAATGTTACATGACGTAGTTTAATTTGTTAAAACTACCATAATATCAGGCATGCGTGCATAACAATAACAATTACAATTGTTTCACCATAAAACGATAATGACGTCGTTTATATTATTTTGTCAAAACTACATAATATAAGTCAGCTCTGCATTTTTCGATTTCGGGTATGTCCGTAGCAACATTTACCAACCCTGTAAGTAAGAACTATGGTAATTTTCCAGCCAGATCCACTCTAACAACAACTAATATTATTTTCACCATAGAAATGCTGCATGACGTAGGTTAGATTGTTAAAACTGCCATAATATTAGTCATATTTGCATTTCTTCGATGTGGGATAGTTGCCTAGCAACCGTTGCCAAGGAATGACCTGCCGCGATGTCTACACATCTGAAAACGGTTAATAGTGTATAAGGAACCTATGTGCCAAGTTTCATAGTGTTATCACCATTTGCACAATTGTTACGCCAAACGCAAGGACTATTATGTGGTATTTTTTCCTTTCAGACACTCAAAGCCATGGCGTATGTTTTAGGGGGTAGTGTTATGTTTCCGGCTATAAAATCTTAAGGATGGTGATGGTTCGATATATCTTATCACTTTCCTATTCTGAATTAACCACTGATCTAGTATAATGGTTCATATTTTAGCTCATTGTCGTCTGAATATCTTTAATCGCCCTCTTTTGTTAGTAAAATTTGGAATCACCATGCGATTTATATGCTCTCTTCGGCAATGAATATCATCACAATTATGGAGTATCGACTGTTAGTAAGCTCTAGCATCAAGTACGCATATCTATCGACACCTGCTCCATGATGGACAGGTATGTGTGAAGATTGAGTCCATAAATTAGCTTACATATGACTGCATTCGCATAAGGTCTAATGGAATTTCGTCAGAATTTGCACCATTACGAAAAATCATGATATCTCAAAAAGCTCAACTCGGATTCTAGGGGACTTTTGCCAAGTTGTTTATAAACATGTTCTTATTAATCCGAAATCTTCGGTGATGTCCAACTGCTGACATTTCCATCAGTTGCACACCGTATAACTGATCTAGAAGATATTAGTGGAAAATAGTCTAATCTTCCACTTCCGGTGGCCACCAAAGTGGCCATCGTGGACGCGAGAGTTCTAATTTTGCCACCAAATGGTGACATTATGTCTTACCTTCAAGAAAATATGTATGCACTTGTATTTCATCTGATAAGATGTTCTCCCTATACTTTGCATCGAACTGTCTTAGTTCTCGTCTTGAAAAACGGCGACCATTCTGGGCGCCATCTTGTCTGGTGTCTAAAGGCCCACATTGTTGTGCTAACATTACTAAGCCGTTGAGGGACATACTAAGAAACACAATAAGTGAAGTTAAGTTCTGGTGGTGTACCGTATCAGCTCCGGCACTAAAATGTTAAGTTTAAAAGGCCCACTTAATTTTCGAACCCCAAGATTACATTATATAAAATATATGCCATATTATATACCATTTGAAAGAGCAAGCTTGGTTATGCGCGCATTTTACCAAACGTACCAAATAGATGTACATTTCGTGCGAATCATATTCAAATATAATAGTTGGACCGAGCTATAATAGTTGATTCCAGTATGTGCCAACCTGACCAAAGTGTTGCCTTTTTAATAAAAAAAAATGAAATAAAATAAAATAGAATTATTTCACACCTATGGGAGGCCTTTTTCACATTTATTCTTTAATATTTGTGATTCAGAGCAAATATTTGCATTTCAGGGAAAATCATTTGCGTGTTAGCTTAAATAATTTGCGCTTCAGCGCATATGCTGCAAATCATTTACATTCAAGCATAGACATCAATTTAATACGATGAATTGCAAATACCTAATGCCAACTGAATTAAAGTCTATTAAAGTTATGTTTGAGTGGGGCCGACTTCTCCAGATACCCATATGGGTAGAGTCTATTAACGTTATATGTTTGAGTGGGGCCGACTTCTCCAGATACCCATATGGGTAGAGTCTATTAACGTTATATGTTTGAGTGGGGCCGACTTCTCCAGATACCCATATGGGTAGAGTCTATTAACGTTATATGTTTGAGTGGGGCCGACTTCTCCAGATACCCATATGGGTAGAGTCTATTAACGTTATATGTTTGAGTGGGGCCGACTTCTCCAGATACCCATATGGGTAGAGTCTATTAACGTTATATGTTTGAGTGGGGCCGACTTCTCCAGATACACATATGGGTAGAGTCTATTAACGTTATATGTTTGAGTGGGGCCGACTTCTCCAGATACCCATATGGGTAGAGTCTATTAACGTTATATGTTTGAGTGGGGCCGACTTATCCAGATACCAATATGGGTAGAGTCTATTAACGTTATATGTTTGAGTGATGTCTTATGGACTGAGTAAATGTGAGTTTAGAGTGAATCGCTTAAGATTATTTGCTTTAAGCTAAACTTAATTTCTCACTCTATGCAAATTAATTACTGGTACGCTTAAGCGTAAACAATTATGATTAAGCATAATGAATTAGGCTTAGCGCAATAGTCATAATTCTATTATACGGTTTCAGCTTAATGCATTATATACATTACTCTTCAACGTAAATGAGTTACGCTTTATATGCATATAATGCCGTTACACTTAAGTGTAATTCACCTGCGCTGATGCGCAGTTAGCTAATAAATGTGAAAAAGTCTCCCATAGTTATCATCATCTAACATAATGAATAGTTGCCCTATATAAGAGAATGCAATGGCTTAACACATATTAAAAATGATAAAATTGTCAAAGAATGTAGAACAATATTATAAAAATTGTTAAAAAATATAAGAAAAAATTATAAAATTGTTAAAGAATGTAAGAAAAAATGGTAAAAAGTCTTAAAAATGAATTTTATTTAGGCCAATGCATTCTCTTATATATGCGAGGCGACCTATGGTCGACTCGCATATATAAGAGAATGCATTGGCACAGGGCACTGTAACTATCACAATGTGGTCAATGAGCCGGTTCCAATGATATCCATATTTGTATGGTTCTATTGAGACATACCCAAGATAATGTAAATTGTAGTGACAGCTTTTTTCGGTATGAGGAATTGCTTGAAAACTGAATTGGTAAACCATTTTCAGAAATGTTAAGTAGACAAGACAACTCTTTATGTACGGTACTGTACTTTCCATTTTCCACTACAGGCGACTCTAGCTGTTGATTGGACTACAATTTCAGTCAAATCAGAGATGTCATTGTCATTTAAACTACTAACAAGAATAACGAGTCGAAACATGATATGACATGCGCTTAGTGTGGCATATAGTCAGCAAACTGCAACTGATGATGGTCTTATCAAGACATTTTGGCATATTTTTTAACTCATATTGGGAGTAATTTTCAAAAACCTAGAAATTCTACCTTTGGCATTAAATGAATCTTGTTTTGAGGGGTACGTTCTAAAACTCTTTTCAAAATTCTAATAAACCGCTCCAGGGTCCAGCTTCCACCTCAAAATTCATGTCATCAGAACGAGGAGCAATTTGTCTGCGAGAAATTGGGACCTAGGTCATGATCACGTTTAGCCTCGAATATTCTTTAATATGCCTACAGCAGACAACCTCCTCTTTCTTTTGACATCCATACATTTGTGCACTACCTTCATTATGTGGGGAAATTATATGACGGATAGGTTGAAAGCCATTAATTCTTTCACTATACTTATGCATAAACTTGTAAGGATTTGCTCAGGAAGACCCTTTACATTCTGTGTTATATATGTATATCTCCATACAATAATTTATGTTTTGTAGGTTATGTTCCATCGTTCACATCCCTCGTATAAACTTATATTATTGTCCTGGGTGTTTCCCCATATAATATTGTATGAAAACGGGTTCTAATTTATTAAGTGCCACAATTCAAAAAATATGTATGTTATTTGGGCTACCATCTCCACATAAACAACAGCACATCCGATGGCCAGTTAAAACAAAATAACCTAGCCACCATAGTGTGCGGATTTCAACAAAGCAATGTGTAAAACTGTTTACTGTTCGATATTAGCTCCATCACCAAGCACATTCATTCAAAGGACATTTGTTCAGCGGTTTACATGCGATGTATATGTGTTAAGCATGATTGTTAATATTATCTGGGATGGTTGAATACCAATGGATATGTACATATTATCAGGGTGCGGAATACATATATTTATGTATAAAATAACCAATATAGAACCATAGGTTATACCCCATTTGTATAGTGGAGCGTATGCATTGTTATTAATCTATCCGATCGTCTGTCTGTCCATCCACTCGGTTTTGGTTTATTTGTGGTGGCTTTAAATATAGTATCAACTGTATAAACTGTAATTTAGTATTTGGAATTTTTAACACAAGTACAGGTCCGGACCGCGTGTTCGGTAACCGCCGGCCAATTTGCGCTATGTATTAGGGCCCTTTTCAATAAGTTTACCATAGCATATGTTTAGGATTGTAATTATTTACGTACTAACAAACACCTAATATGCATAACTGGTATTTCTCTACAAAGAGCGTTTACCATATCATATAAAGAGTGTTTACCATATCATATGTTTAGGATTGTAATTATTTACTTAATAACAACAACCTTATATACAAAATAAAGAATAGACATGTTTTCGTGGGACGTATAGATGCTTACTACATGTATAAGCTTTAACGCCAGTCTGTGCATGGGGCTACTACATTTACATAAAGAGTGGTTCATCTATGATTTATTTTCTACACGGCATTTACGTGTAATCATCCAACGGTACCTCCCTTGATATATTAAACGAAATACCTTTTCACGATAGTATGTGGTTTACATGTGCGGACTCGTTAAACGCACTTGTTGTGTAAAAAAGCGGGAACTCATAGGCCCCAAATACACAAACAGGTAAACATACACGTATCCATATAACTAAATGGTGTTTTTGTTATACATATTGTAAACTCCAACAGTCCAACTACCTGTACTGCCATTTAGTCAGTCCGGCCGTCCATCTGTTTGCGTATGATTTCCGCGAGAGATCATGTTTGTGAGCCCAGTACACTGTGGCATCACCTTGCTCTTTCTAATAGGGGCACCATAAAACAAACTTGACTACCTGTTACTAATCTTACAAACTTAACTACCTGTTACTACTCTATATAAACTGGATATTCCTATCCCTTATACATTTGGAGTTTGGATATGACCGTTATATTTATACATATAGTATTGCATTACATGGTGGCTGACAACCTGTGTGTCATAGATACACCACAAATGATTTGTTTGGGGGACCAGATAAGGAATTATTGTTTGTGGTCGTGCGACTTGCTGGTTGAAGCACCGGGGCTGCCTCCTTGGGAATATCATGCACCTTGCTGGCTGGGGCGCCGGGGTCCCCTCCATAAGATTGTATACGACTTACTAATTTAATCAACCGGGTCCTTTCCATAGGAATAATATGCACCTTGCTGACTGAGGCACCGGTGTCTCATCTGTGGGAGGGTCATATACGCTTTGCTGGCTGGGCCATCGGGGTTTCCGCCGTGGGAGTGTCGTGCGCCCTGCTAGCTGGGTCATCGGGGTCCCTCCGTGGGAGTGCTATGTGCCTTACTAACCGAGTCGTCGGGACGGGAACTTAAAATATTGCCAAGCATAGTGTATGCAAAGGAGACATTGCGACATAGCCCGTGTATTTCGTATCCAGCAGTGTTGCGTGAACGATTCTTGTGACAAATATGTTTTAAGCCGTTTTTTGCTCTTCTCCTTATTTTACTTTCTAAAAGGCCTCTGGTCAACCTGTCGGTGCATCACTCTGACTCGTTTTTGTCATTCTGGTGTGCCAGGTTTGGTGTCCACTTCGTTTCGACAACGTGTTACCTGGTCAGACACCCACTTACCAAAAATTGGTTACACATAAAACAACAACTATTTATATACGGTACTGTACTTTCCATTTTCCACTATACAGGCTACTCTAGCTGTTGATTGGACTACAATTTCAGTCAATGCAGAGATGTCATTGTCATTTAAACTACTCACAAGAATTAGTAGAATCGAGATTAGCTTATGCATTATTTTAATATGACTATACGTAAACGTAATTTGCGAGCCCTCAAATGTATTTGTATGGCTGTTGACTTTGACATGGTAATGGGAACAAATCATTTTGGGGTGATTCAGCAAAAAACATGGCCACCAGCTGCCATCTTGGATTTCAAAATTCAATCGATTAGCACGGGATACATGCCGGAGTGTCTTATCATCATTAAATTTGTCATGGATGTTAATATTCACAATGAATCGTTCCCATCTACATGTCAATAGCCATGACAAATTTCATAATGATCCG
The DNA here is from genome assembly GCA_032622095.1 of Siphonodentalium dalli. Lineage (NCBI taxonomy): Eukaryota > Metazoa > Mollusca > Scaphopoda > Gadilida > Siphonodentaliidae > Siphonodentalium > Siphonodentalium dalli. Next base: position 205,015,455 of record CP136067.1, read on the forward strand.
ACCAATGGTACGATTTGTAGCCGTGCCACATATTTAGTCATGCAAAAGTAAAATCCAAGATGGCTGCCAGCTGCCATGTTTTATGGCTGAATGACCGCAACATCACTCGTTCTCATCTACATGTTAATGTTAACATCCACGACATATTTCATGGTGATCAGACAAACACTCCGGCCTGTAGCCCTTGCTAATGGATTGAATTTTGAAATCCAAAATGGCTGATGGTGGCCATGTTTTTTGCCAATTGAATCGTTCTCATCTACATGTCAATGACAACAGCCATGACAAATTTCATAATTATCCGACCAAAGGTACGATTTGTAGCCCTTGCCAAAAGACCCCACCCCCACTAAATGAAAAATTTAGTTAGAAATGCAACCAAGTTGTTTACAAAATTCCAGTATAGCTACCTCTAACCTTCACCTCTCAAGATTTCTGTGTTGAATGGGTCACAATTGCCAAGGTGTTGAGTGTTTTGTTTATTGCTCACAATTTATTTGCTGTATGCAAACAAACAGCTCATGCGAAGTGTGTTTTGCAGATAATAATGCATTCATAATATGATAATTATTCTATATACTTGTGTTATGTAAACAAATGACATGTTGTGCAAACAAACAGTACAAGTACGTAACGAGTACATGTACAATTTATGTGATAACTTATAAGCAAAACACTCAACACCGAGTGGGCCCCCACTAATAAAATTTTTGTTAGAAGAAGTTGTTTACAACATACCGGTATAGCCATTGCTAATCTCCACCTCTCAAGGTTTTCGTGTTGAATGGATCACTATGAATCACTTTCAACCAAAACAATCGCCATGGCCTGAGAGTTTGGTTATCGCTCACTATTTACATGCTGTATAATGTATATAAAACAAATGCTCGGCTCACACAAAGCGTGTTATACGGTTAATAATGCATTCAAAATATGATCATTATTGTATACTATTATAATATTATTGGGGAAATTTGGTAACTATTATTTCTTAATTATAACCGAAAGCGAAGCTTAAGGCCATTCATGCCTTAGAGATCAACAGATATAAGGAGAATCACTGAAAATTATTTTCATGCATTTGAACCGGGACTGCATGAATCGTGGTATACGCAGTGTTGAAGCGGTTACCTTACCACCTTACCATGGAGTTGCAGGTTACTGCTGTACTTTATAATACCCCAGTAACACCACATTAGATGTGGTCAATTACTTTAAGTAGAGCTGTATATTTAACATGAAAACTCTGCTAGTTGGATTGAAATATTCACTGGGCATATCAATTTGGCAAATGTTGTCATTGCATGACATGTTTCTGTCAGGAGATCAGGCAAATCAGGAGTCCCAACTGTTCAAGTGCTGGGCATATCAATTTTGTATATATTGTCATAACATGCCATGTGGCTGCGAAATTAAGGGGTCACCTCTCTGTGCCAATTGGATAGAAACAGTCACTGAGCATATACATTCTGCACATACATATATTGTCATAACATCTCATGTTTCTTCCAAATTTAGGGGTCCCCACTCTGCTAATTGAATTAAAATAGTCACTGGCCCTATACAGAATGCAGCACAAATGAGGGGGTCCCCGCTGTTCTAACTTGATTACATATACCAGTAAAGGGACCATGGCCTTCGTTTTAGGTTATAATTTAGAAATAACATTATCAAATTATGATAATTTCCTCAAGAATATACTAATAGTATAGCATACATTCAAAAGACTGGGTCAATAAATTATGTTATGCTATGTTGCCATGGCCCATAATGTAAAAGGTAGGGCAGTATAGTCTCCCAAATCTGTGAAAATTACTGTTTTCGGCATCCTAATAAAAATTTATCAGTCTCCAAATCCCTGTTTTGATTTTATTTTTTGTATCTCATCATATTGAACAAAGTTTGGCCACAATTGACACAGATAGAGACCATTCTAAAAAATTTATGACCAAAAATGTATATTTTGAGGTACATGTACATGTAGGGCAGGTGTGGGTAAGGCAGGAGGAACTTGGCCTACTCGATTTTATTCACTCTATGTGGCTAAATACTTCTAAAGAACTGTCTGAGATGTTGTTCTAAATGAATATCAAAAGACTGGGTCCTTACATTATGTTACCGGTATGTTATTATAATGGCTCTTAATGTGAAAGGTAGGGCAGGACTAGTCTCCCAAATCTAACTTTGGCCACAATTTACCCAGATTGAGGCCATTATTAGAAATTGATGACCAAAAATGCATATTTTGAGGTAAAGGCAGGTGTTGGGTAAGGCTGGAGAAACTTGGCCTACTCGATTGTATTGCCGACTTGTGCAAAGCTACCGATATTATACACGGTACATTAAAAGGTTTGTGTGGTTTGCGGTATACCACCATACTTGGGAGTGGGTATGGTGGGTGTACAGGGGTGGGGCGTGAGCTACATGGGCTAACATTTTGAAATTTCAAGTGGCACCCTCATACATATGTACTCCCCCGTACCCCTAACGTCCAATGTATTACCATTAATCCATTTGACAAAGAAGACTTAACGCAAACATTATACATGTACAGTAAAAAGAATTTCTATTGAAAATTGCTTCTGAATAGAACCTGGTACAAAATGGAACAGTGGAGGTTTCGGGAAATTTCACCTCTTCAGAATACAAACCGTTAATAAAACCATGCATATAGCTCGAAGATGAAGTTTCGCTGCACGGACAGAACTGGCTGACCCGTGTACACCCCTCGGTATGTGCACGTTAAAGGGGTAGGAACCTATCGCATAACGGAAAGGCATGTGCATTAAGCAAGCTGTTCTATGTTCGTGTGTAAAATTTGAACACATGATCGGAGATATGGTGTCATAGACTAACCCGCGCAAGCAACTACGCCAGTAACCCAACGCTGCCATTTTGGAAGAAATATTATCTCCCTTTATAGTTTCGTGACGCCACGGCCTCACTTGGCTGCTTAATGCTAAACTGTACCGCATATGATAGTCTGTTTTTAGATATGAAAATATATAACACTTCAGATTGAATGTTTATTGAGCACAATAAATGATTATCTGTAACTTGTGAATAAATTATAGTTTAATTCGCGAAACATTGTTTGGTTGTTATATTTGCACATATAGAAGTCGTACGTGTTTGGTCGAGATTGTCACATTCAAATGTTAATCGACCATTAACTGGCCGTAAATTAGTTGTACACATTTATAACGTAAACCATTTTTGGCTTATAATACATGTATGTAGTCTTCAATAGGCTGTGATTGCTTGGGTTTTGTGCCGAATAGCAAACAATCACGCCGAAATGATTTTAGTGTGATAGCCTGTATAGATATCTGTACAAAGGATGAGTAACGCGAAGAGAGGCCGAGACGTCATGATCTTATAAATATGGACGCGCCGTAATTAGCGGGAGTTTTGTATTATAACGCGATGTGATATCGTTGTGTTTGAGCATTACTGAGAAATGTGAGGTGTTTTATCGTACCGTGGTTGATATACTAAATATATTAAGTTATTAACGGCCTGACTTGTCGAGGGTTTCCTTATCCTTTAAAAAAGGCTCTGGTGTCACCACAGGGTTGTATAGTTACTCGGTCGTGGTAGTACCTAGACCTGTGTGTCTTTAACCGGAAGGTTCATGCACTGAAATATCTAAAAACAGATACAGATACATGGATAGTCATTTATATAAATAGTAACATTTTGGAACTATTACCGGTCGATCAGCAATCAGAATCTTTGCCATAACCGGTCAACATTCTTCCGTTGGTGATTTCCCGGCAACACTTCCTTCTCTACATCCCTTTCGAATTGACTATACCGATTGAGATTGAAAGGCTTCTCAATCGTTGTTTTCGCTTTGTCTGTAAACCTATTACACCGAATCGGTGACACTCCCTGGCAGCCATTTTCTGAGAATGAAAGCCGAATTGATCGGATATGATGTGTTCGGTGTTTACGCGACTGCATTGGAACACTTTGGAATCGGTCGGTTTATTTACTTCGCGTTTGTGATGAAAATCTTTTAAGATATATCACAGTAGATCAACGGACACAACCCAAAACTGGAAGTCGTAGAGTTCGAGGCGAGGAATTTGTGTTGTCAAAGTTTTCAGACACTTTCTGACACCGTTTTTGGTACTAATAAACACATTTAGACACCACTTCTAAACAGTTTAAGGTGAGTGAATATTTCGTCACTAATAATCGATCCCCGCCGATCAGTTAGAATCAGCTGTTAGTTCTCTACCACGGAAATAATGCAATTTAATCATCGCTGCGCGACGATTGCTTCCACAAAATATCCTAGAAAATGTCATTTTTCACAATCGTCTCAACAACTTTTCGCCACAACCATCATACCGATCGAAGCGCCTGTCCTCCCACAAATGCATATATTGAGTATTGACATTGAATGTCTCAGTATTCCAATTTTCCAATTTATATACAGGCACCCGCTTCGAAATTACTGTCCGGTTAGTCCCAACAAACTCAATCATTAGTCGCTAAATATCTGTCCGCTTAGTTGTGATTCAACTGAAGAGTACTCTCAACAATTTATTGTGGAAAAAGCACTTTTTCGCAGATTATATATCGTCTTCGTTATATTTTTGCGTGGCGATGACTATTATGGATCTTTGTATTTCCCCGGCTACAACATGATCTTTAAGCGTTTTCTTATACAATATACATGCGACACTGAAACTGATATCCAATACTGAAGTCTGACATGGTCAGTTCTAGATAATTCTGTGTCATAATAGACTGATTAATGTGTCATTGAAACGTAATTTGACGATTAAGGCATAGAACACGTTTACTTCCAAATTATCCAAAGAAAAACAATCAGGAGGGGACTAAAACGGGTATATGGGGGTGTATATACATGTATAGCCATTTTTATATTGGCCCAGTTTCCAGTGCAAGAAAAAGACAGTATTTTGTAATTCCAGGTGCTATATACTTCTGACGACATGCCCACATATCTTGTGATGTGACCGTTGTGAGACGCAGGCTGGTGGATTTTCTGAGGCAATTAGCCATGGAATTATATAACATCCAAGTGAACGTCTGTAACTAAAAGTTCGCGTAACAAATAAGGAAAGTACCACCAAAATTGTATGGACACGTCGTCGTGGAGGATGGTGTATGCTGGGATATGAACGATAAACTACTTAATTTACCATTTACCAGTAGCATGCAGGGAGATAATGCAACTGACTATAAATTTATCTAAATTAGTGTTCAAATATCTGTCAAGAATCAGTCATGTATTTCTCACCTCTTCTATTTATGCGATAACACAATCTTCAATAAACACATATTCTGTAATTCCAAAATGTGTCACCAAAAAATATAAAATAGATAGCCATCTATGAGGAATTTGATGACAAGTTGCCTGACGATTTTTGCCATCTTCGTTAACGTAGCTTAACAGACAGACGGATGTACGGACATGCAACTAAAACGATGCGACGATTTTCCCTTCAAGGGTAAGGGAAATATATCATATTGATTATTCTATAGCTATATGAAACAGGTTTTGCAGTGCATTGTAACTGTGGACTTATGGAAAACCATTTAAAATTGTCCTCATTATCTGATTGGATATCAATAAATGGGGTATTTCTTTCTTCTGGTACCCGGACAGGTTTACATGCGTTGTCCACTTGTGGTATACCAATTACTATATATCATCTTTTAGTCGAACATTTGTAGGTTCGTGTGTGGTTCTATATGTACAGCCTGTCATCACAATGACATGAAACTAATGGGAAGAGAGACAACATTTATAATTTGTTACAATGTGGTATGTGCGCGAATTTGTATTGCCATATGCCGATTTATTTACGAATAAAGTGAACTAATTTGATATTCTATTTTCTATGTTAATCAAATTTTCAGTGGGAAAACAAAAACGAGGTATAAATGCCTCATAATTACCGATTTCGGATAGGAGTCGTGTTTTTAATGAAGGGTTGTTATAACGAAAATATTACAAGGTCATAAACTAAATTACACACATTTAACTTATATGGCGTACACTTTTAATGTGAACCCGACGAGGAAAAGCCCTTTATTTGACTGAAAGTAGGATGTGTCCACATATTGATTCAAAATAATCATATTAATTAATGTAGATATTAATGTAAATAAGACCAGTCCTGTCGAGCTTGATACCCCGATCCGTATGTAGCGACATGCATCCCTTTCCCAATATAATAAGCTATATTTGTTTGCATATGATTTCCAGGTTTTCATGGCTACAGAGAGCGATAGCATATATCCAATATGCCAATTATCCCCAAATATCTTACATTGTTTCTATTTCATTTCATTTTCAGAATATGTGTAAGCATCGGTGCCAGAGACGAGGTTTGATGGTCTATGTTTGACCAGCTTCAAAAGTTCGAGAAATTCCATCCGGTCTGAATTTTCCAACTGCTACCTCAAAGTTTACAACTGTTATAAAGTTCTAACCTGGTTACCATTTGAGTCAGACAATGGACTGAACGTACACAATTATTCGAATTTTGTTCTAAACGTTCCATATTTCACACTGAATACTGGTTGAAATATCAAACAATTGAAAAATATATCCCTACCCCACCCCGACCAATCTTGTAGCTGCAGCCCTGATTGGGGATGACATTGTAGCTTCTATACTAACTATAGTACTGACATTATTCCCTTATAAATACTTTGATCAATGAACTTACATGGGATCTGAGGGAATGTTTAAGATACTATTAACTTCAATGACATCAAATTCAATACCGACCTTCCGTGAACATACTGTTAGTTACATTATATTTTTCTAAAATCAAGTGTAGGTATATACCGGAACTGAGAGTCCGTTGATCCACTGTGTATATTTTTCAGCTACGGAGAGAGGACGGTGGTGAACAATGACGTAAGCATGATCGTATACGGTGACGGCTCAATTACGTGGATACGGCCAGCTCGAATTTTCGCCGCATGCAGCATGGACACACATGAACAATTCTACGAGGAACAAGAGTGCAAATTACAATTCAGTTCATGGGTATACGCCGGGAATAAACTGAAAATGACTGAAGCTAGTTATGGGAAGGTTCTTGATTTGTCATTCTATAGAATGAACAGCGACTGGAGTTTGATGAATGCAACATCCCAGTACAGTGTTATATATTACGCGAGTTGTCCAGAGCCTTACCATGAGGTCACATATACCATCATAGTGAAGAGAGAGTCAGGGGAGACCATCCGCCGATACGACGAGATGGTGTCCAGATTCATCGCTCCCCTCGTCATCATAGCGGTCCTCGTCCCATTCCAGTTTTTGATACACCCTGATGCCAAGGAGAGGCTGACGTATTGTAAGTATAATTATCAGATCTGGAAAATAAGGTGATAACATGCTCAAGATGGCTTGCAAAATGGCAACCACATTTGGTAAAATGTCGATTTGTCACATATATTCCTAACATTATTCTCGGCTGTTTCGAAAAGGTAGCAAATTGTGAATCACTTGTTTATTAAACATGCTACATAATCAACTAAATGTTCTATTCTGGTTGTCCCGTTACCTTATGAGGCATGACGAGTTCATTTTAAGGGATGCAGTCCGGGGGGGGGGGGGGTCTGCCAATACATTCCGTACGCAGAGCTGCAAATAAAAATGCCAGCCAACTTGGAAACCACCAGCCCCATACGGGCAAAACATATTTTTTTTGCTGTGACAAATTTGGTACCCACCGCTTTTTTCCAGGATGTTTACACGTACAAATGCTTATTTAATAATATATTGACAATTGAAATTGTTCAGTCATCACCCTTAATGCTGACTAATGTATATCTCTCAGTGGTAGAATATCTGATGCAGATAAAGTTATTTATCTGTTAACCGTGTAGCTTGACACAGATTTGACTTTGCTAATTTGCAACTAAAATTTTGATTCATAGGTCTGACTCATTTGAATGGAACACCTTTGATGATCTCGAGCGCTAGTAACAGTTATCCGTAAAAAATATGTTGTCTGCGAATGTAATTGTTCTATCTAATGTTTTAGATAATTTAAAGTGGAAGGGAATATATATGTTTTATATGATAAGAGAGAAAAGCGGCCAGGGTGAGAGAAGGACACCGGCAACAGATAATCCTTTACGAAAATTAGTTACGGATTAAGATTATCATTAGTTAGGACTTGTGGGTGTGAATAAAATATTGTGTATATATTCATGTATTTGACCAACCCTATTTTGATGGTCAACTGGGTGGATATTTAGACTTCTTGATTATATCTGGCTTCAGATCACTAATGGCATTAGTTGTTGAACACTTATCATATGCATCAGTCTACATAACTTGGGTCATTATTGAGCCATCTCAATACAACTGATATCATTTTCATTATATATTAACAAGATAAGTTTTATATGTTATAGTAATATATTTTTTGCTATATTTTCTCCAGTTAATCATAAATTAATCCTTCAAAACTAAATGACCATGATGTTATATATGAGATCTCGGTATATTATTGCAAAACATATATATTCACCCTCCTACATCTACCGAAATAGTGTTAGTTTGGCTACGGGACAATAGAGCAGTCTCGGTGTCTCAGTGTTTGTCTATTATTGTGAAGAAAAAAACACTAGGAAACAATTTGCAAGCACCTGAAGAAAACAAATGTTTTGTAGGCTCCCTACCGTCCACCCACCACGGCCCTGTGTACGATATTTTTTGTCAGACCCCCCCCCGATGCAGTATGGATTTTGCAGAAAACTTCCGTTTGGATTCTGTCCATGCTTTTGAAAGGAAATGGGCAGAACGTTGAAACGGAACTGAGAGGGATCACAGTATGTGGCTACTCTGGCCCATTAGCATCAACATTTGATAAACTTAGTACAGTGAGTATATCTGTTGACTGTATGGTTATAGGTGAAGTGAGTAGGTATACATGGATTTATTGTATGACTGGTGTGAATAGTTATGAAATGTATGACTATATGGTCATGTGCGAGGTGAACATGTATACATGGAGTTGCTATCTGTTCATTGAAGTGGTATATGGGTATATCGAGAGTAGCTACATTGTCAATCAACCTGTGTGTTATTTGTGTATATATGGAGTGACTGTGTGGTCATGGTGGGATGTACACGTGTATATTGGGTTGCTGTATTGTCATGGGTGGGTTTATATGTATACATGTGGTGGATATATGATCATATAATGTGGTGTTTTGACAAATAAGCAGTGTTTGTATTGATACGGGCAGTGTGTATATGTGTACGTGGAATGACTGCATGTTGAAGTGTATATGCATACATAGAGTACAGTTTAATTGTCATTTTCGGGCTTGTGTATATAGAGAGTGACCTAATGGTCATGGGTGGGATGTATATGTTTATCTGTTGTGGCTGTATTGTCATTTGTGCGTAAGGTATACAGCGAATAGCTAAATTCTCATGAATGGGGTGTATAAGTATACAGCGAATGGCATACTTGTCATGTTGATTTGAAATTGCATGTCTGGAGTGTACGCATGGCCGTGTGTGCGGGGCATTGGTATATCTAGAATGACTGTATGTCCATTGATGAGGGATATATATCACCTGGAATGACTCTATGGGTATGGGTGAGTTGTGTATGTATATCTTGAGTGGCTGTATGGCCATAGTGTGGCCAATATGCATATAGGGAGTGCCACTATGGCAAACTTAATGGTGAGGTGAATTGGTATACAACGAGTGACTGTGCTATCACGAATGTGGCTTATGGGTTACAGCGAGATATATATATATATGCAACTCTAGAGTGTATGAGTGGCCATATGCGGGTTTGGGACATTGTATATCTAGAAGGGCTGTAAGGCCATTGGTGCAGTTTATATGTAAAATGTATATACCTTTTGGGTTGGGTGTATATGTATATATTGAGTGGATATATAGACATGGTGTCGCAAATAATATACAGGGAGTGACTGTATGACCACTGATGTGATGAAGTGATGTTTGATGATATATTTTGCAAACAGGATACCAGAAGCGACTATATGGTCATGGGTGGGTGTATGTATATCTTGAGTGGGTATATGGCAAACATATATACATGGAGTGACTGTATGACCAATGGTGAGGCGAATATGTATACAAGCGGTTTCATGTTCATGAATGTAGTGAACAGGTATAAAGATATGACTATATGGGAATGGGTCAGGTGTAGGAGTATACCTGGCGTGCATGCATGGTTACTCACTGCTATGTGGCCATGTGTTAGGTGTATGGGTATACCCAAGTATGGCTGTATAGTAATGGTTGAGGTTTATGTGTATAAAGCAAGTGGCACATGGTCGTGTATGTGGTGTTCATGTACATTTGGAATGACTGCATGGTCATGTATGAGTTGTACTTGTGTACTTTTGGGTGACTACCGCTTTCCTATCGCTATAAATCAATGATATGTTAACCGATAGAGAGGTAATATCAGAGTGTTCTTCACCTAATGTCGTTTTATATGCAATATGAAGGAAACTGTTTTCCTGACAATAGTTTATAAGCTAACAAATGTTGATGCTGATGGACCAGAGTAGTCACATAATTTGATCCCTCTCAGTTCCGTTTCAACGTTCTGTCCATTTCCGTTCAAAAACATGGACAGAAACCCAAAAGTAGTTTTCGGCAAAATCCATACTGCATTCCTTAAAATGATTTGTCATGCCTCATAAGGTACTGGGGCAATACTAATATAACATTTAGTTGCCAGTTGATTGAGTAGCATGTTTAATAACCAAGTGCTACCTTTTCGGAACAGCAGAGAATAATGTTCGGAAAATATGTGACAAATCAACATTTTACCAAATTTAGTTGCCATTTTGCAAGCCATCTTGAGTAATTTTGTCTAAAATACCACAGTGTGACATAGATTAAAAGAAAAAGCACATTTGTTAACAAAGAGAGTTCCATTTTACCAAAAAAAAAGGCCCAAACCTGAAATGTGATTTTTTGCCGATTTTGATGCCAAGTTTGTGATAGAAAAATTCAATAATTCTGGTAATTTCAGTGGTTAAAATAATAAAAATTAATCAATGTGCATCAGAAATTTTAGTATTCAATTCATAAAAGACAGAATAGTCACCTTTGTTCACCAACCACAATCTAAAAGCGGTTGCATGGCACGCTGGTGAAATATTTACCATTTTTCACATGTGGCCGCCATTTTGGCAGTCATTTTGAGCCAAAGTCACAATTTTGGTACCTTTGAGTTGGAATAACATTATAAATAGAATACATCACTCTCATTGCACAGTTCGTATCATATTTATTAGTCCAAGTTACTATGTGTGCTATGTGTAGGAAGAGAAACTGTTTGATGTGGATGCATTCACCTTTTACCTTTCTATATCGAGGTTTATGCACAGATCCTGCGGTTGGAATTTCGTTAATATTAGTCGGCTTTTATCATACAATTCCATACAGCATGTTATATTTATCAGAAAGAGTGATAGCGAACGGTCATAACGATGTAATATAATCTAACATTTACGTTAATATAAATTACTAAATATGCCATGTAATTAGGATTGACCTCAAATGCCATCTGGGATGTTTACGTTTAAAGAAGACCTGAATGGTTTCGAAGTTAAATTGACAACGTTCGGCTTTTATGCCGGCAACCAAGTGTACACGACAAACAACACATAATATGCGAACACGTGTGATTGTATTCATACATCCAATTATTGTTTTTTGTTTAATTCTAAGTATAGTCCCATATTACTTGACGGTTAAACAGTTAAACTGGGCGTCTCGCGATGTATTTAATCACTAGCCGTCTTGCGATGTATTTTCAAGTCACGAATTGTAGATATGTGAAATGTTGTACTATTTGTCTGTATGGGCGCAACCATTCGCATGCGCATTTTATTTTATTATTTATTTATTTTTATTTTTGTTTAAATTTGTTTGTTGTTAAAAGTGGCACATACAATCATTTTCAGTTTTTTTCTTCCCACTTCCTTTACTCTTATAGATATAATTATAATTCATTTTGCTTTTCTCACACCGATAAAAGTTCGACAGATAAGAGGCAACTCACCCGTACCAAAGTGAGTCTGATAATAAGTATGCACGTTTTATGTAATTACTATATTAATAATGCTCACACTTCACTGTTTTATTTATATATACATGTATGTATATACTTGTACATATATCTCCTTCAAGGAGGCAATAAAGAATCTCTCGCTAACATGAGTCGGTATATTATGTAACTGACTTCCAGATTCGAATAGCGCCATTGCGCCCTTGATCAGCGATCAGATTTCTATTTGCATGTGCAGGCCTGTCAAAAATATACATATTTTAAAATTTCAATGAATCAAGTTGCCATTAGACCTGAAATAAATTTAAGGAAACTAAACATCACTCTGTCAAATGTCCGATATAATGACAAATTATAATGTGTTTCATACCATTTCGAACTGATGTTTACTCCGTAATTTGAATGGAAATCGTTGACGACCATTTTTCTCCACCAGGTGTCGCACTGCTGGCCGCTGCCGGGGTAACCTTGTACATATTCAGGAGTTCAGTGGATGGAAATCGCACAGATTTGTCTAAAACAGGTGAGGATATTCTAACCTAGCACGGGTAGTCATTATCTCACATACACTGTTAAAGTGATGTAAAACACTCTGGTATGGTGATCAAATAGAAATTGAGAATAATCTTGCTGAATGTAGTTATTTGTTTTGAATATTAATCCAAATTGACGATACACACCGTCATTCTTATATATTAATTAAATGCAATTACTCTCGATGGAGAAATCATTTGTGTTAGATTATCGCCGATAGTTGCGTCCCGAATCGAGATGTAAATATTTACAATTGGGCGTAGTTCGGACGATGTTTTTTTTGGAATGGTATGGTCGATTTCTTTGATTTTTTGGGGGATGTTAGTAGAATGCTACATTCCCCAGGTTGGCATAGCGCCGGAGTACTAACTTATTAATTTCACGCACCTGATCATGTCAATAATATGTCTTTAATCCAGAAACAGATTATTAGACGATACAGACCCTAGATTAGTTTGTCTTTATGTGACTCCTAATGGCTACGAGTCTACGACACTATGCTTGTATTGTCTTGTCAAACATTCAACAACAACAGGGCTATCTCATTCCGGGGACGTAACTCGTGGTCAACAGTCCAAGACACTTCCGGTAGAGTCTTAATTGTTTACAATGGATACTGCTATTCTAGACTAATATCCAGGGTGTTGACATTGTTGTGTCAGCGAGTTTATGTGCGAAAATACTACCCTTTGTGGAAGTTGTGTATGTTATTATATCAACGGTGATTATTGTCCAAGGATATAGCGGAAATGGCGATCAGTAAACACGAAATATGAGTCCTGGCAATTTCTGTGAATATTTAGTTGCAGATAGCTAGATATTAATAATAACCAGGCGTAATACGTCTACTTCGTTGTAAATCCAACGCGGAAGTGAATAGGTATGTTGATAGGTATGTTGATAGGTATGTTGATAGGTATGTTGATAGGTATGTCGATAGGTATGTTGAAGCGCCACGTAGCGGCCGCTGCCGTTAAGGGAAATAACCGCAAAAAGATAGCCCATTTGGTGCGAGTTATGCAGACGCTCGAATTATTGTAGGTTGATTGCTTAGTAATACAAAGTAAGCGCGACTGCCTTAACCACTATACATTAAATTGTTGCAATTGACATTCTTCTGGGGAAATGGGGGGCGTCTATCTCATTGATAATGAAACTTGCGCGCACTATACGGTTAAACCAGTAACTTCGATAAATGGAGAATAACCCGGTGTTCCAACAATGTTCATTCAAAGGAACACAATCCGATTCGATGGTCCCTGAATCATCAGATTCCAACAACAACATTTCTTCAAAAGACGCTTGAGTTATCAGAATCGATTAATTACAAATATATAATGCTAACCACTGTCAGCTGTAGTATAAAATTTTGCAGAACGTGTTATTTATCAACATTTTGTTCAACGCAATTTGGTATGGAGAATATGTCGGTCGGCTCGTCGTATATTTGCTAGGCCGCCAAATATTGCAGGTGGTGAAAAATTACAGATTTCAAAATTCGATATATTTGATGGGTGGGTTCCTTCACTCGAATCAAATATTGCTTACCATCGAAGCCAAAGAAATTGTAATTTAGGAACGTTAATTCGGATTATGTATCTTTAATATTACTCAAATGTTCAGACTTTGGTCCATGAATCAGCTTTTCAGAATGAATTTTTATCTTTCCATTAGCAGCTCAGAACTGCCCTTAATTTCCCCCATCGCGTTCTTGGAATGACGAAATACTGCCCCAAGTAAAACGTTGGAAATCATCCATTATTTCTTGATGCCATCACCTATATGTGTAATATATGTATGTAAGATATACTAAAAAAAATAAAAAATTCCAACGATACCTCATTAAGTTGGCCGAGGTATTATCCTGGGTTAAAATTTACAAATTCAGAGAAAATATTGCTTGGCGAATTTGGTGACAGTCCAGAATAATGAAACGCATATAATCGTGAATCATATAATCATGAATCGTCTAAATTGGTAGATCATATCATTCGTGGCGTTATAGTTAAGAAGGTTGTCGTTAGTCTTGATTCGGAGTTAATAACTCGATAGAGCTAATAACTTCCAATCAAGACTAACGTCACCTTTCTTAATTCTGAAAAACACGTTGAGATGAGTACACCGAAGAAAAAGCAGTGTAGGAATCATACTCTTACAGGGGAATAACTCACTCACAGTGGGTAACTAAAGGGAAATTGGTACTCAGAGTGGGTAAATAAAGGGACATAATGTACCCAGAGTGGGTACATAAAGGGACATATCGTACTCACAGTGGTAAATACAAGGACATAAGGGACACACAGTTGGTAAATAAAAGGACAAACGGTACTCGCATTGGGTACATTTTGAAAAAATAACACATGTTTGTAAAACCATATCACCTGAGAGCATGGATAAATAGACATAATTTATTCTTATCTATATTTTTAATAAATCTCCAAAGACGATATTTCGCATGTTGAAACCATTGTTATGAACATATTACTGTTACACTGAAATAACAATAAGATACCACGGTTTAATCCAAAGTTGACCGTAAATATTTAAAACTTTTAAAGCATGAAACAAGTTTATCTATTTCTCCATAATCTATACTTGGTGGTATTTCTCCGTGATCTTCTTGTTGGTGATGTTTTGCAATACTTGTGTTATTCTGATCTTATGTAATGTATAGCTTGATGATTGGATGAGAACTTTCTCAAATTTATGTTGATAAAATGGCTGGGACTGTAACAGCAACGTATATACAACAAAGGTTTTAACATGCAATATCTCCTTGTTGATGAATTATCAATAATACGTACACATAAGATTAAAAACTATTTATTTTTCGATATTCTTCTTTATGACGATATCATTTATGATTTTTCAAATATACCTACGAGTGTCTTATGTCACTTTAATGATAAATCTGATCAATTACTTTTTAGTATAGAACTGGATAATCACCACAACAAGATATCGAATTACAGAAATTGTGGCAGTTGTTTATTGTCAATTAGCACATACGCATACATGCACACACATGCGCACACATGCACACACATACTCTTTAAACAGCCGATGGAAAAGATATATACTTCGCTAGTTCTTTCGTTTAATTCTCATTTCTGTATTGATGGGATGCCCTCCATTCCATTGATATTTATAACGGAGTCAACGATATTTATAACGGAGTCAACGATATTTATAACGGAGTCAACGATATTTATAACGGAGTCAACGATATTTATAACGGAGTCAACGATATTTATAACGGAGTCAACGATATTTATAACGGAGTCAACGATATTTATAACGGAGTCAACGATATTTATAACGGAGTCAACGATATTTATAACGGAGTCAACGATATTTATAACGGAGTATTCTCACAAAGGATTTCTACGCCAGGCATGCACTCCATTTTTTGAAACGATCTATTTCGTCATCTTGGCGAAGACGCGTCGTCCTAGAAAATGAAAAGTGAACTAGAGAACTAGAGACTTAAATATGTTAGGATTTCCGTCGGCTTTCAAAGAGACGCATGCACACAATACACAACATAGTCAACACAAGAGAATATAATCTGGCAGTGTGTTATTGGTGGCCATTGCCTCAGTATATAAATTACACTATGATTTGCACCTATTCCAGGGGGGGGGGGGTGAGCAAAAATTTTCCGGCACGTATGCCGGGGTGGGTGGGTGGTCAAAGCCACCAACAAGCAATTTTTTCCGCAACTAAAAAAATAATTTCCTGCTTGTTTTTTAGTGTTTTGGCAATGAGTTGGGCTTCAAAACCACGTTGAATGAGAGAAATAATGTAATTCTAACTGTAAACTGACTGCAGGCAGTTATCGTGTTGTATTTTGTTGCAAATTTTGAAATCCAAGATGGCCGCTGGCAGCCATGTTTTTTTAGCCGAATGACCTCAAAATGACTCATTCCTATTTACATGTCCATGTTAACATCCATGATAAATAGTATGCACAGAAACTGTCAGTTGGCGTGTGCTTCACAAAAGTCAGGTAAGAAACAAACACATTCATGTTCAGTCAATTGGGCCACTGGCCGAGGCAAACTTCAAAGCATGGGCCCTGTTGCGCTGTTACACGAGGGTGGTTAAAACGCAAGATTGGCAGTTTTTAAGGGAGGTGACTAAAATACAAGCTTGGCGATTTGAAACATTTAAAAGCATTTTAAACGCTGTGTTTATGTTTATGTGGAATTATGTTGGAAGAGCACCTGCCAATTACGTATATGGCCAACTTCCGTAAATTAATCGTCAAAATTGGCAGCTATGTCCCCGATTGGTTGGTTAATAGGGGGTGCGGTCACATAATGAAAACATCGCCTTTTTACGCTGAAATATTGTCGTATTTTGGCCGATAGAGTTAACAGATGGGCTGAATACTAAATACCAGTTAACAGATGGGCTGAATACTAAATACCAGTTAACAGATGGGCTGAATACTAAATACCAGTTAACAGATGGGATGAATACTAAATACCAGTTAACAGATGGGCTGAATACTAAATACCAGTTAACAGATGGGCTGAATACTAAATATCAGTTAACAGATGGGCTGAATACCAAACACTAGTTAACAGATGGACTGAATACTAATTACCAGTTAACATATGGGCTGAATACTAAATACCAGTTAACAGATGGGCTGAATACTAAATACTAGTTAACAGATGGGCTGAATACTAATTACCAGTTAACACCTGAGGTGAATACTGAATAATTCCAGTTAACACAGGATGTGAGTACTGAATTACCAGTTAAGAGATTGGTGAATACTGAATACAAGTTAACAGAGGGGTACTCATTATTCACCACATGAATAATGAATACTGAATGCAAGTTAATATATGGGGTGAATACTGAATGCCAGACTGCCAGTTTGGGTGGATTCTAAATTCCAGTTAACAGTGGGATGAATGCTGAATGCAAATTAACAGAGGGGTGAATACTGGATGCAGTTAACATACGGATGGATATTAAATAACAGAGGTGTGAATGTTGAATGCAAGTTAACAGAGGGGGTATATACTAATTACCAGTTGACATATGGGGTGAATGTTGAATACATGTTAACAGAGGTGCAAATACTGACTGAAAGTTAACAAAGGGCGAACATGACCAGCAAGTCATTAGATGGGGGGGGGGGGTGAATACTGAATGCAGTTAACAGAAGGGTGAATACTAAACAATCTGGGGTTAATACTAAATACTAGTTAAACGAGGGATCAATACTGAATACCAGTTAAAAGAGGTAAGTAAACTAAATTCAAGTTAACATGTGGTGAATAATGAATACCAGCTAACAGAGGGGTGGATACGGATTGCTAGTTAACAGGTGGTGAGTAATGAATACCAGTTAAAAGTGGGGTGGATGTTGAATGCCAGTTAACTGAGGGTGCATACTAAATAACAGTTAACAGAGGGATGAATACTAAATGCCAGTTAACTGAGGGGTGAATACCAAATACCAGGTAAGAGAGGGGTGAAAACTAATGCCAGTTGAAAGTGGGGTGAATATTGGACATCAGTGAACAGAGGGGTGAATACCGTACCAGTTAACATAGGGGTGAAAACTAAATGCCAGCTAACAGAAGTTGAATACTAAACGACAGTTAATATAGGGGTGGATACTGAATACTAGTTAACAGAGGGGTGAGTACTGAATAATGAATGCAAGTTAACATAGGGGTAAATAAATACCAGTTAACTGGTGGTGAATAATGAATATCAGTTAACAGATGGATGAATACTAGATACAAGTTCTCAGAGAGGTGACTACGAAATACCAGTTAAAAGTGGAGTGAATATTGAATACCAACTAACAGATGGGTGAATACTAAATAACAGTTAACTGAAGGGTGAATACGGAATGCCAGTTAACAGAGGGTGAATACTGAATAGCTGATAACAGAGGGATGAATACTAAATGCAAGTTAACAGGTAGTGAATAATGAATACTAGTCAACAGAGGTGCGGAATACCGAATACCAGTTAACAGAGGGATGAATACTAAATGCCAGTTAATATAGGAGTGAATACGAAATGTCAGTTATAAGAAGGGTGAATACTAAATGTCAGTTAAGAGGAGGGTGAATACTACATGCTAGTTAACAGGGGGGTGAATATTAAATGTCAGTTAACAGAGTGATGAATACTAAATGCCAGTTAACAGAGGGTGAATATACTGAATGTCAGTTATCAGGTAGTGAATAATAAATACTAGTAAACAGAAGTGGTGAATACTGAATATCAGTTAACAGAGAGGTGAATGCTCAATGCCAGTTAACAAAGGGTGAATACTAAATACCATTTAGCAGAGGAGTGAATACTAAATGCCAGTTAAAAGAGGGGTGAATACTAAATGTAAGTTAACATTGGTGAATAATAAATATCAGTTAACAAATGGGGTGAATACTTAATGTGAATACCGAATGACAGTTAACAGATGGGTGAATACTGAATACAAGTTAAGAAAATGTTTGATGAAGGACACGTTTCAAACTTCAGTACCATCTATTTTCATAAATGTTGTCAATGTTAATCAGCCAAACTTTGTAACATACTTTATTCCAACACAAAGACACTGCATACAGAAACATAAGACACATCATATTCAGAGTATAGTTGATATAAAATTGTTGTATCTTATTATTCTTATCGCAGATTTGGAGACATGGTATATCGCGATCGGTTGGAACGGAGGATACAGTAAGCTATAAGCTTTTTTGTCGTTCAGCCAACTTAGGAAGATGATACCAAATATTATTAAGATGGTAATATTATATAAATATTGCACGGCTTGGAGGTGACTACGCCAAAATATTGGTCCGATGGGAGGAATAGTCCCCGAGTCGGAGACGAGGGGACTATTCCTCCACAGAGGACCACTATTTTGACATGGTCACCGACAAGCCGTGCAATATTTATTATATTTTATAGAACGTTTTTCATTCTGTCCCATGACCCATAATATCAAACAATTCACAATCATCTATATTCCCATTTATTCCCTTTTCATTGCAGAACGATTTCAATATTTTCAGTGCAAAGTTTTGTTGTTTCTTTTTTTTTTTTGCTTGTCAAATTTTCTTCAATAAATTGCCCGGCTTCTAATTGGGCAAATCTTAAATTTTCTTCCTCGGGAATTATTAAAAATGGAAAGCAGAGATCGTTGTTGTTGATGTTGTTGTTAAACAATGACATCAGTTCAAAACAATACTTTTTTTTCAGATTTCAGAAAATTTAGTATCGCGAACTAAGGAATAGACAAAATATCGAAGCGATATTGTGATCAGCGGAGAAAGGAACATGATAAATCGCCACATCAAACATGGGTAAAACATCACAAATAACATACAGAAATTGCTTACGATCATTTATTGTGCTCTGGTTGTCGATTTCAAAGACATTTCGGATAAAAACATGTTGAAATTTTTAAGCGAGGCGGAGATGACTTTCAAATTACCTCCCCGGAATAGTGGGCATGCTAAAAATAGATTTCTGGATTTTCCAAGCGATAGTGGGTGTGCTAAAATTAGGAGGCCCACTATGGCTTCGTGGACGACACTATCGATAACAGTGAATGTCAATCAACCAATCACAAGCGTGGATAAGGCTTAGATAGTCACGTGAGATAAAATATGTATAAAATATATAGGTACCATAGGATAATTTATTTACAATATACACATGATTAATACAATGGCATTAACATATAACAACGTAAATGCTGGATATATTGTTGGGGGTTAGCCTAGTCATATCGGGCTGTCTTCCTGCTACCCCCTGAAACAAGTATCATTATAATAATTGCATAGATGGCTTGTATTTCATATCCACGCACACGTACAGACTACACGTATAATCATATATAGAACTGTCTTGAACCTAGCTTTTACGGCATATCACAAACAAGTATTGGTGTGGTTGTGAACCAATCCAGCCGAATTGTAAGATCGAAGATGTACTATCTCTCCGTAGGAGCGTTTTGAACTTTTGAACATATGCACAGCTTCGGTTCCAATTCCAGTTCCATGGGTATATTAAGAACAAAATAATTAGTTTTTTTTGTTGTTACAACGGATTCAGGTGTGAGATGCCGCCATCTTTAGTTAAGTAAACAAAATAGGAATTATCTATATAGATCGCTGGAAAGTCTTTTTGTTGAGTGAAGTTTTGCGATAATTCAAATTAACAGTATTACATATATGTAATGTTTATATGTAAGACTGGGCAATGGTGTCAGAAATGTGACACTGCTTCAACTGGCTTTCAGTTCTCCCGTACATGTACATCGGCGTTAGATTCGGGGTGATGTTGTCGGTGTTGTTGCTCTCATCTTTTCATCAACTTCTCACATTTTTTTTCAGTTTTACAGGACATCGGGGTTACAGTAGCATTGATGCTAGCGGAATTGTTTCTCTCTGTGATTCATCTGCTGCTCTACAATCGCGGCGGCCGACACGGAAAGCTACCCAGAATTCTGGGAAAGGTGAGTAATCTCTCTTTCAACCTTCTTCGTCATGTTGCATTGTGAAATTATGTATTTATGCATGTATGTAACAATATTTATATAAAAAAAACAACGTTGGTGAATTTGCTTGGCGCTGCATAATACATGTGGCGGTCAAATGTATTAACAGGAAATCTGACCCTTTCGGCCCTCCATATAATAAATGTGGCGGTCAAATGTATTAACAAGAATTCTGACCCTTTCGGCCCTCCATATAATACATGTGGCGGTCAAATGTATTAACAGGAATTCTGACCCTTTCGGCCGTCCATATAATACACGGGGCGGTCAAATGTATTAACAATAATTATAACCCTTTCGGCCGTCCATATAATACATGTGGCGGTCAAATGTATTAACATGAATAATGACGCTTTCGGCCCTCCATCTAATACATGAGGCGGTCAAATGTATTAACGGGAATTATGACCCTTTCGGCCCTCCATATAATACATGTGGCGGTCAAATGTATTAACATGAATTCTGACCCTTTCGGCCCTCCATATAATACATTTGGCGGGCAAATATATTAACAGGACTTATGACCCTTTCGGCCCTCCATATAATACATGTGGCGGTCAAATTCGACAGAATATTATAAGTTCTTATTTCAGATGAGACTCATTCTCGTATGATATTACTCGGACCAGTATATAGTATATATACACACCACCGGAACATACTAATTACTCGGACCAGTATATAGTATATATACACACCACCGGAACATACTAATTACTCGGACCTGTATATAGTATATATACACACCACCGGAACATACTAATTACTCGGACATGTATATAGTATATATACACACCACCGAAACATACTAATTACTCGGACCAGTATATAGTATATATACACACCACCGGAACATACTAATTACTCGGACCAGTATATAGTATATATACACACCACCGGAACATACTAATTACGCGGACCAGTTTATATACACACCACCGGAACATACTAATTACTCGGACCTGTATATAGTATATATACACACCACCGGAACATACGAATTACCCGGTGCCAACTGATCCAAATACCTTTCAGATGAAATTCTTAGTTATTGAGATGCTTATTTTAAAATTCTCGTGGTTGGTGACTTTCAACTCTAAGATTTTTATGATCAAGATACTTTATCAGCGCCCACGATTATGATATATTGGATTATTTATGTGATTTTGATACTCTAATTGGTGAGAGACAGTCTGAATATATCGGATATGAGATTATAATTTCTAATGGGTAGATTGTCCTTATTTTGTCAGAATAATCACTTGTACCAAATTTCACAAAGAAATTCCTGATATATTTGGAGAAAATCTATTTTGAAATACCAGGCGTCTGACCCTTAATGTTCTTTTAATGTCACCAGGTGAGACAATATTTGGTGCATGTGCGCCGTTAACGAGGCGGCGAGGTTATACTACGTATAATAAGCGGTTTAATGCTGAATTGTAGACAGAAACGCAAATTGTTCAATAAGTCGAAAAAAAGCTATAGTAAGGTAAAATCTACATACTACGTGAACAAACTCCGCTTTAAAACATATTCTAATACTGGCTCATTTATATACTATGTTAACAAACACCGCATTAAAACACATTCCAATAGTGGCTGATATATACACTATTTGAACAAACTCCGCATTTAATGCGATGCGAACTATTTCTGGAAACATCGCTTGTGGTCATGCCTTTTTTTTTTAGCAAATATAGTCATATCGCCTGTTGATGATTTGTGATCGAAGTCTGAAGTTGTTGAATAAACAATGTTACATTTTCAGATCTTCTTATCAGGACTGAACGCCGCATGTTGCGTGGGGAGATACGAGAGGCAATTATCTATGTCGGGTGGCGATAGAGGGAAAATGGAAGGCGTGACCAGCACTCATCTCGAAACTCAGGTCGATGACGTCATCGATATTCTGAAGCGAGGCGAGGAAGCAGACGACCGGCAGGCGAGCGTCGATGAATGGAAGCAGTTTGTTATGATCGTCGACCGAATCTGTTTCGTCGTATTCGTTGTCGTCTTCTTAATCTATACCACCGTCTTGCTTGCATAGGTCCGTTCATGGTTCCGCCGTCTTGCTTGCATAGGTCCGTTCATGGTTCCGCCATCTTGCTTGCATAGGTCCGTTCATGGTTCCGCCGTCTTGCTTGCATAGTTCCGTTCATGGTTCCACCGTCTTGCTTTCATAGGTCCGTTCATGGTTCCGCCGTCTTTCTCGCATAGGTCCGTTCATGGTTCCGCCGTCTTGCTTGCATAGGTCCGTTCATGGTTCCGCCGTCTTTCTTGCATAGGTCCGTTCATGGTTCCGCCGTCTTTCTTGCATAGGTCCGTTCATGGTTCCGCCATCTTGCTTGCATAGGTCCGTTCATGGTTCCACCGTCTTGCTTTCATAGGTCCGTTCATGGTTCCGCCGTCTTTCTTGCATAGGTCCGTTCATGGTTCCACCGTCTTGCTTTCATAGGTCCGTTCATGGTTCCGCCGTCTTTCTTGCATAGGTCCGTTCATGGTTCCGCCGTCTTTCTTGCATAGGTCCGTTCATGGTTCCGCCGTCTTTCTTGCATAGGTCCGTTCATGGTTCCGCCGTCTTGCTTGCATAGGTCCGTTCATGGTTCCGCCGTCTTTCTTGCATAGGTCCGTTCGTGGTTCTGCCGTCTTTCTTGCATAGGTCCGTTCATGGTTCCGCCGTCTTGCTTGCATAGGTCCGTTCATGGTTCCGCCGTCTTTATTGCATAGGTCCGTTCATGGTTCCGCCGTCTTTCTTGCATAGGTCCGTTCGTGGTTCTGCCGTCTTTCTTGCATAGGTCCGTTCATGGTTCCGACGTCTTGCTTGCAAAGGTCCGTTCATGGTTCCGCCGTCTTGCTTTCATAGGTCCGTTCATGGTTCCGCCGTTTTCTTGCATAGGTCCGTTAATGGTTCCGCCGTCTTGCTTGCATAGGTCCGTTCATGGTTCCGCCGTCATGCTTGAATAGGTCCGTTCATGGTTCCGCCGTCTTTCTTGCATAGGTCCGTTCGTGGTTCTGCCGTCTTTCTTGCATAGGTCCGTTCATGGTTCCGACGTCTTGCTTGCAAAGGTCCGTTCATGGTTCCGCCGTCTTGCTTTCATAGGTCCGTTCATGGTTCCGCCGTTTTCTTGCATAGGTCCGTTAATGGTTCCGCCGTCTTGCTTGCATAGGTCCGTTCATGGTTCCACCGTCTTGCTTTCATAGGTCCGTTCATGGTTTCGCTGTCTTTCTCGCATAGGTCCGTTCATGGTTCCGCCGTCTTGCTTGCAAAGGTCCGTTCATGGTTCCGCCGTCTTTCTTGCATAGGTCCGTTCATGGTTCCGCCGTCTTTCTTGCTTAGGTCCGTTCATGGTTCCGCCATCTTGCTTGCATAGGTCCGTTCATGGTTCCACCGTCTTGCTTTCATAGGTCCGTTCATGGTTCCGCCGTCTTTCTTGCATAGGTCCGTTCATGGTTCCACCGTCTTGCTTTCATAGGTCCGTTCATGGTTCCGCCGTCTTTCTTGCATAGGTCCGTTCATGGTTCCGCCGTCTTTCTTGCATAGGTCCGTTCATGGTTCCGCCGTCTTGCTTGCATAGGTCCGTTCATGGTTCCGCCGTCTTTCTTGCATAGGTCCGTTCGTGGTTTTGCCGTCTTTCTTGCATAGGTCCGTTCATGGTTCCGCCGTCTTGCTTGCATAGGTCCGTTCATGGTTCCGCCGTCTTTATTGCATAGGTCCGTTCATGGTTCCGCCGTCTTTCTTGCATAGGTCCGTTCGTGGTTCTGCCGTCTTTCTTGCATAGGTCCGTTCATGGTTCCGACGTCTTGCTTGCAAAGGTCCGTTCATGGTTCCGCCGTCTTGCTTTCATAGGTCCGTTCATGGTTCCGCCGTTTTCTTGCATAGGTCCGTTAATGGTTCCGCCGTCTTGCTTGCATAGGTCCGTTCATGGTTCCGCCGTCATGCTTGAATAGGTCCGTTCATGATTCCGCCGTCTTGCTTGCATAGGTCCGTTCATGATCCCTGACTAAAATGACAAGCGTTTAGTCTTGAGAATTTGAGACTAATGGTACGTTCACACGCTGGACAGTTTGACTGGTATATTCGCAAGTTTGTACGGTGTTTTGTGGGCATTTCGTTACAGAAAACCAAATGGTACCAGAACATGAACGGCCACATGTGTGTAGAGTGATGTTGTACCAAAGCTAACGACATAAAATCTAACATTTATGTAATAGTTCCACGCGTAACGACACTATACAGTTGTTTCCCGATGTCGAGGGAGACTTGAGATTTGTTACTCGATCGAGAACGGAATGTCTCCCGAGGAGCACAGCTCTGAGGGAGACATTCCGTTCTCGAGCGGGTGACAAATATCGATGTCTCCCGAGAAAAAGGGCAACAACTGTTTTGTTATCCGATTATACCGCAGAAAAACATCTTTGCCATCCACACGCACGATGTTCGCACTGAGTCACGAGTGCTGTCTTTCCCGATTATGTATATTTTCAGTAACTACTTATCGTTCTGTTCCATAAATATTCATTGTTATCCTCCTCCCTATTTTCCACCCTTTTGATTGGCCCATGTGCTGTCACGTGCCGGGCGACAAATCACACTGTCGCCTGCTGACCCGGGAGACATTTTTTTTGTCGCCCGCCTGATGTTTTATTGCAAGAATATCTCCAAACACACACTGCAATAACTCATCTATTTCACATCACTACGACGTATTAAAAAATCATAGATCTTATATACCCCACGGATTCGCAAAACACACCAGTTGTGGTGTTTGCTAATTTGCATATATTTAGTGAACACTAATATTCGAACTTTTAAGTTGATACTTTTATGGGACAAGCGTTATTATTTAATTTTTACATCGAAACATCTCGGTGATTCAATTTGTTCATGTCGAAATTATGATGCAAGATTGAAAGAGAGGATCCCTTGAGGTTGGTTGGTTATAAATGTTCGCTGGCAGACAACGTAATGCATACGCTTGTCGCGAATGAATGGTACTGTTCGCTTATCCTACGCGATGTCTGCAATGTGATCAGAGAAGTATTTTATGTGAGGATCGCCATGAGCACTGACACATATGAATGTACATTAATGAAATTGACAACTTCCCAATAGCTTTCGTGGAAGACCGTTATGAAATGAATGTCGCGAGTAAATTGCCTGCACAAGACGACATTCAATATGCCACATTGCAGAAGACGAGAACATACCTAAATGGCTTATTGGTTTACATTGCATGGACCGATATTGACGATTTGACCACCAAAATGATCGTAAATAAATGCGGATTATGAAACGCTTAACAGCTTGACTATCGTTTATTGAACAGAAATCCTATGGGATGATAAGTAGTTACTGAAAATATACATAATCGGGAAAGAAAGCACCCGTGACTCAGTGCAACATAGTGCGTGTGGATGGCAAGGATATTTTCTGTGGTATAATCGGATAACAAAACAGTTGTTGCCCTTCTCCTCGGGAGACATTGAGATTTGTCACCCGCTCGAGAACGGAATGTCTCCCTCGGAGCTTCGCTCATCGGGAGACATTCCGTTCTCGAGCGGGTGACAAATCTCAATGTCTCCCTCGACAACGGGCGACAACTGTATAATGTCGCCTTGCGCGCGGAATTTACTCGCGATGTTCATTTCATAACGGTCTTCTCCGAAAGCTATTGGGAAGTGTCGATTTCATTAATGTACATTCATATATGTCAGTGCTCCTAAGTACATGGCGATCCTCAAACAAAATACTTCTATGATCACATTGCAGACATCGCGGAGAGGTCTGATATCATGGATAATCGTACAGTATACCATTCATTCGCGACAAACGTATGCATTACGTTGTCTACCAGCAAACAGTTATAACCAACCAACCAACCTGAAGGGATCAACTCTTTCAATCTTGCACCATAATGTCGACACGAACATATTGAATCACCGAGATGTTTCGATGTAAAAAGTACATAATAACGCTTGTCCGATAATAGTATCAACTTAAAAGTTCGAATATTAGTGTTCACTAAATATATGCAAATTAGCAAACACCACGACTTGTGTGTTTTGCGAATCCGTGTGGTATATAAGATCTATGATTTTTAGTGATGTGAAATAGATGAGTTACTGCAGTGTGTGTTTGGAGATATTCTTGCATTATAACATTAGAATGGCGACAAAAACAATGTCTCCCGGCTCAGCGGTTTGATTTGTCGCCCGGCACGTGGCAGGAAATGGGCCAATCAGAAGGTTGGAAAATAGGGAGGAGATAGTGTTATCTATAAACTATTTACTTTCGATGTTATATGTCGAAGTAAATACCTGCTTGCACGTGATTGTACGTGTGGGCGTGTTTGGGACGAATGCTAACAGCTTTGATTTTAATGTTTCTCGTGTGCTGTTTTATTATGTATTATGACTTGTTGTGTCTAATGTTTGTATTACGATGAAAGCTGTAATTGAAAACGAGCCTGCTGTCGATGACGATGATGATTGAGATGATTCCTATGATCGACGATGACGCTGATGATTTTTATACTGATTTTGATAGCGATGGTGATGTTCATGAGAAGGCGGAATTGTACGTAGACGACGATTGTGGTGATGGTGATGCTGCCGATGATGATGATCACGAGGAAGGGGACAGTGAAATTGACACAAACGACGACGGGGTGAGGAAGAAGTGGGAGGAGACGACGACGATGGTGGTGACGGTGATGGTAGCGTTGGTGGTGATGATGGTGATGATTATGATATGATTATGATATGATGATGTGGAAGGTTGAATGGACGCATATGACGATGGTGGTGAGGAGGAAGTGGGAGGAGATGACGACGATGGTGGTGATGGTGATGGTGGCGTTGATGGTGATGATGGTGGTGATTGTGGTGATGATGAGGTGGGAGGTGAAATGGACGCAGACGACGATGGTGGTGAGGAGGATGTGGGAGGAGATGACGACGGTGATGGTGATGGTGATTGTGGCGTTCATGGTGATGGTGATGACGATGAGTATGAGGTGGAATGTGAAACGGACACAGGCGACGATGGTGGTGATGGTGATGTTGCCGATGGTGAGGAGGTGGATGGTGAAACGGACGCAGCCGATGATGATCATGATGATCACGGAGAGCAGGTGATGAAGACGACGGCGATGTTGCTGCTGATGGTGATGGTGGCGATGATGGTGATGGTGGTGATGATGGTGATGGTGGTGGTGATGGTGATGGCGGTGATGTTGGTGATGGTGGTGATGATGGTGATGGTGGTGATGATGGTAGTGATGGCGGTGATGATGATCATGACGGTGACGACGACGATAATAGTGGTGAAGATGGTGATGGTGGTGATGATGGTGATAATGGTGGTGATGATCATGGCGACGACGATGATGGTGGGTGATGGTGATGTTGGTGATCATGAGGGTAAGGGTGAAGACGACGAATGTAGTGTTGGTGGTGGTTATGACGATTATGCATGGTGGTCTTGATGATGATGATGAGGAGGAGAGTGTACAAGGAGTAAACTAAGATGATTGTGATGGTGGTGATGGGGTTGAGATGGCGATGACGATGATGATGGGGGGGGGGGGTAAATGGAAAAAGCTGACGACGAGTGTCGTGATGGCGATGATGATTATGATGATGATTCGGACGGTGATGAAAATGGCGATGATACTGATAATGATGAAGGCGATTATGGAGGCGATGGTGATAGTAATGGTGCTGATAATGGCGATGATGATTATGATGATGATTCGGACGGTGATGAAAATGGCGATGATACTGATAATGATGAAGGCGATTCTGGAGGCGATAGTGATAGTAATGGTGCTGATAATGGCGACGATGAAGGCGCTGGTGGTGTTGGTGATGATAATGACGATGATGATGATGCTGATTATGAAGGCAGTGATGATGATGGTGATTGTGGTGGTTGGGATGATGACGCTGGTGATAGTGATGCTGATGTTATTGGAGATGGCGACGAGTGTGGTGGTGGTGATGATGATGATGGTGATATCCGTATGGAAGTCACCAGGCTACTTGTAAAGCCGGGGTGCGTTGCATATATTGTACATATATTATGCATGTGTTAGTTTTTCATTGTTTTTTATATTTCTAACTTTTGTAAAAAAAAAGCTACGTTTTCCCAAATGTCCAGATATGTGATATGTTGGATCAGACAATAAATAATACAATATACTTCTTACCGGGGTCGCTATACTCTGTACCCTGTACTCAACATCAGACAATAAAGAATACAATATCCTTCTTACCGCGGTTGCTAAAGTATGTACCCTGCATTCACCATGCTTCTTACCGCGGTTGCTAAAGTATGTACCCTGCATTCATCATGCTTCTCATCGGGGTCGCTAAAGTCTGAACCCTGCACTCATCATGCAGCTCACCGGGTCGCTAAAGTCTGAACCCTGCACTCATCATGCTTCTCACCGGGGTC
This sequence comes from Siphonodentalium dalli, assembly GCA_032622095.1. Taxonomy (NCBI): domain Eukaryota; kingdom Metazoa; phylum Mollusca; class Scaphopoda; order Gadilida; family Siphonodentaliidae; genus Siphonodentalium; species Siphonodentalium dalli. Next base: position 205,045,081 of record CP136067.1, read on the forward strand.
TCTAAAGTATGTACCCTGCATTCATCATGCTTCTCATCGGGGTCGCTAAAGTCTGAACCCTGCACTCATCATGCAGCTCACCGGGTCGCTAAAGTCTGAACCCTGCACTCATCATGCTTCTCACCGGGGTCTCTAAAGTATGTACCCTGCATTCACCATGCTTCTCACCGGGGTCTCTAAACTCTGTACCCTGCATTCACCATGCTTCTTACCGGGGTCTCTAAAGTCTGAACCCTGCACTCATCATGCTTCTCATCGGGGTCGCTAAAGTCTGTACCCTGCATTCATCATGCTTCTCACTGGTGTCGCTGAAGTATGTACCCTGCATTCACCATGCTTCTCACTGGGGTCTCTAAAGTATGTACCCTGCACTCATCATGCTTCTCACTGGTGTCGCTAAAGTCTGTACCCTGCATTCACCATGCTTCTCACTGGGGTCTCTAAAGTCTGTACCCTGCATTTATCATGCTTCTCATCGGGGTCGCTAAAGTCTGAACCCTGCATTCACCATGCTTCTCACCGGGGTCTCTAAAGTCTGTACCCTGCATTCACCATGCTTCTCATCGGGGTCTCTAAAGTCTGTACCCTGCATTCACCATGCTTCTCACTGGTGTCGCTGAAGTATGTACCCTGCATTCACCATGCTTCTCACCGGGGTCTCTAAAGTCTGTACCCTGCATTCACCATGCTTCTCACCGGGGTCGCTAAAGTATGTACCCTGCATTCACCATGCTTCTCACTGGTGTCGCTGAAGTATGTACCCTGCATTCACCATGCTTCTCACCGGGGTCTCTAAAGTATGTACCCTGCATTCACCATGCTTCTCACCGGGGTCTCTAAAGTCTGTACCCTGCATTCACCATGCTTCTCACTGGTGTCGCTAAAGTCTGTACCCTGCATTCACCATGCTTCTCACTGGGGTCTCTAAAGTCTGTACCCTGCATTCACCATGCTTCTCACTGGTGTCGCTGAAGTATGTACCCTGCATTCACCATGCTTCTCACCGGGGTCTCTAAAGTATGTACCCTGCATTCACCATGCTTCTCACCGGGGTCTCTAAAGTATGTACCCTGCATTCACCATGCTTCTCACCGGGGTCTCTAAAGTATGTACCCTGCATTCACCATGCTTCTCACCGGGGTCTCTAAAGTCTGTACCCTGCATTCACCAAGCTTCTCACCGATGTCGCTAAAGTCTGTACCCTGCATTCATCATGCTTCTCATCGGGGTCGCTAAAGTCTGTACCCTGCATTCACCATGCTTCTCACCGATGTCGCTAAAGTCTGTACCCTGCATTCATCATGCTTCTCATCGGGGTCGCTAAAGTCTGTACCCTGCATTCACCATGCTTCTCACCGATGTCGCTAAAGTCTGTACCCTGCATTCACCATGCTTCTCACCGGGGTCGCTAAAGTCTGTACCCTGCATTCACCATGCTTCTCACCGGGGTCGCTAAAGTATGTACCCTGCATTCACCATGCTTCTCACCGGGGTCGCTAAAGTCTGTACCCTGCATTCACCATGCTTCTCACCGATGTCGCTAAAGTATGTACCCTGCATTCATCATGCTTCTCACCGGGGTCGCTAAAGTCTGTACCCTGCATTCACCATGCTTCTCACCGGGGTCGCTAAAGTCTGTACCCTGCATTCACCAAGCTTCTCACCGATGTCGCTAAAGTCTGTACCCTGCATTCACCATGCTTCTCACCGGGGTCTCTAAAGTATGTACCCTGCATTCATCATGCTTCTCACCGGGGTCGCTAAAGTCTGTACCCTGCATTCATCATGCTTCTTATCGGGGTCTCTAAAGTATGTACCCTGCATTCACCATGCTTCTCACCGGGGTCTCTAAAGTCTGTACCCTGCATTCACCATGCTTCTCATCGGGGTCTCTAAAGTATGTACCCTGCATTCATCATGCTTCTCACCGGGGTCGCTAAACTCTGTACCCTGCACTCATCATGCTTCTCATCGGGGTCTCTAAAGTCTGAACCCTGCATTCATCATGCTCCTCACCGGGGTCGCTAAAGTCTGTACCGTGCATTCATCATGTTTCTCACCGGAGTCTCTAAAGTCTGAACCCTGCATTCATCATGCTTCTCATCGGGGTCTCTAAAGTCTGTACCGTGCATTCATCATGCTTCTCATCGGGGTCGCTAAAGTCTGTACCGTGCATTCATCATGTTTCTCACCGGAGTCTCTAAAGTCTGAACCCTGCATTCATCATGCTTCTCACCGGGGTCGCTAAAGTCTGTACCGTGCATTCATCATGTTTCTCACCGGAGTCTCTAAAGTCTGTACCCTGCACTCATCATGCTTCTCATCGGGGTCTCTAAAGTCTGTACCGTGCATTCATCATGCTTCTCATCGGGGTCTCTAAAGTCTGTACCGTGCATTCATCATGCTTCTCATCGGGGTCGCTAAAGTCTGTACCGTGCATTCATCATGCTTCTCATCGGGGTCGCTAAAGTCTGTACCCTGCATTCATCATGCTTCTCACCGGAGTCGCTAAAGTATGTACCCTGCATTCACCATGTTTCTCACCGAGGTCGCTAAAGTCTGTACCGTGCATTCATCATGTTTCTCACCGGAGTCTCTAAAGTCTGAACCCTGCATTCATCATGCTTCTCACCGGGGTCGCTAAAGTCTGTACCCTGCATTCATCATGTTTCTCACCGGAGTCTCTAAAGTCTGTACCCTGCACTCATCATGCTTCTCATCGGGGTCTCTAAAGTCTGTACCGTGCATTCATCATGCTTCTCATCGGGGTCGCTAAAGTCTGTACCGTGCATTCATCATGCTTCTCATCGGGGTCGCTAAAGTCTGTACCCTGCACTCATCATGCTTCTCATCGGGGTCTCTAAAGTATGTACCCTGCATTCACCATGTTTCTCACCGAGGTCGCTAAAGTATGTACCCTGCATTCACCATGCTTCTCACCGGAGTCGCTAAAGTCTGTACCCTGCATTCATCATGCTTCTCACCGGGGTCGCTAAAGTCTGTACCCTGCATTCATCATGCTTCTCACCGGAGTCGCTAAAGTCTGTACCCTGCATTCATCATGCTTCTCACCGGGGTCGCTAAAGTATGTACCCTGCATTCACCATGCTTCTCACCGGGGTCGCTAAAGTATGTACCCTGCATTCATCATGCTTCTCACCGAGGTCGCTAAACTCTGTACCCTGCATTTATCATGCTTCTCATCGGGGTCGCTAAAGTCTGAACCCTGCATTCACCATGCTTCTCACCGGGGTCTCAAAAGTCTGTACCCTGCATTCATCATGCTTCTCATCGGGGTCTCTAAAGTCTGTACCCTGCATTCATCATGCTTCTCACCGGGGTCTCTAAAGTCTGTACCCTGCATTCATCATGCTTCTCATCGGGGTCGCTAAACTCTGTACCCTGCATTCATCATGCAGCTCACCGGGGTCTCTAAAGTCTGTACCCTGCATTCATCGTGCAGCTCATCGGGGTCGCTAAACTCTGTACCCTGCATTCATCATGCTTCTCATCGGGGTCGCTAAACTCTGTACCCTGCATTCATCATGCAGCTCACCGGGGTCTCTAAAGTCTGTACCCTGCACTCATCATGCTTCTCACCGGGGTCTCTAAAGTATGTACTCTGCATTCATCATGCAGCTCACCGGGGTCTCTAAAGTCTGTACCCTGCATTCATCATGCTTCTCACCGGGGTCGCTAAACTCTGTACCCTGCATTCATCATGCAGCTCACCGGGGTCTCTAAAGTATGTACCCTGCATTCACCATGCTTCTCACCGAGGTCGCTAAAGTCTGTACCCTGCATTCACCATGCTTCTCATCGGGGTCTCTAAAGTATGTACCCTGCATTCACCATGCTTCTCACCGGGGTCTCTAAAGTATGTACCCTGCATTCACCATGCTTCTCACCGGGGTCTCTAAAGTCTGTACCCTGCATTCACCATGCTTCTCACCGGGGTCTCTAAAGTATGTACCCTGCATTCACCATGCTTCTCATCGGGGTCTCTAAAGTCTGTACCCTGCATTCACCATGCTTCTCATCGGGGTCGCTAAAGTATGTACCCTGCATTCATCATGCTTCTCACTGGGGTCTCTAAAGTCTGTACCCTGCATTCACCATGCTTCTCATCGGGGTCTCTAAAGTATGTACCCTGCATTCATCATGCTTCTCACTGGGGTCTCTAAAGTATGTACCCTGCATTCACCATGCTTCTCACTGAGGTCGCTAAAGTCTGTACCCTGCATTCATCATGCTCCTCACCGGGGTCTCTAAAGTATGTACCCTGCATTCACCATGCTTCTCACCGAGGTCGCTAAAGTCTGAACCCTGCACTCATCATGCTTCTTATCGGGGTCGCTAAACTCTGTACCCTGCATTCATCATGCTTCTCATCGGGGTCGCTAAAGTATGTACCCTGCATTCCCCATGCTTCTCACCGGGGTTTCTAAAGTATGTACCCTGCATTCACCATGCTTCTCACCGATGTCGCTAAAGTCTGTACCCTGCATTCATCATGCAGCTCACCGGGTCGCTAAATTATGTACCCTGCAGTCATCATGCTTCGTACCGGGGTCGCTAACCTCTGTACCCTATACTCATCACAACCTTTCTCGGAGTATAGACGCAGGATGCCAATACATAGTGGAGAGGTTTATATTATAAAACGTTAACCCTTTCATGAATTTTACGAAAACCCTGTGCCAATGCATACCCTTATATATGAGAATGCATTGGCCTAACAAATTTTGTATTAATTTTTATAGTTGTTAACAAAATTTAATGTATGAAGAAAAAAAAAGAAGATAAATAATGATTGACAATTGTTAGGCCAATGCATGCTCTTATATATGCGAGTCGATCTTTAATCTTTAATGCTGCACCAGCGCAGATCCCGTCATGAAATGGTTAAACGTCAAATATTGCTATAGAGATATTCATGGCGCGAAAACACCAGAAAACACCGCTGTTGCTACACATTCTCTCAGAGGTTGGCAACTGATACCGAGCCGAAATTAAGTATTTTTACAGTTGACAATGACCACTAACAAAGAATTCAGATGTTTTAAACATTCCAATGAAAGGACAACGAATCAACGCCGGTGGCAGCCGTAATTCTTAATAATTATAATCCCTACAGTTGATAATCATAAAAGGACTATAAACCAATCGTTTTCCAATATAAGGTCTACATTAAGTTACGGACAACCTTAAAGAATAGGATAATTTGACAAAATCACCATCTTACTCAATGGTCCGATCTCACTTACACTCTCAAATAAAGCAATTGATTTAGGTACTCCATAGAAGCAATAGCCCCGATAGTACCTAACAGGTAGATAATATATGCCTTTAGAACCTGTTTAACGCTGTAGAACATGTAGATGATAGGTTCCTCAGAGAACCAAATCGTTGGCTCCAAGCTGATTGGGTGAGGCCGTCACGTGTGTCGATATCGAGTGTCGTGTGCAAATGATCTAATTAAAGTGAAAAAATGGCCGCTCATCGACTCGCTGTCATATATATATAATTTAAAAGTACCTTATAACAACGGAGAAACACGACGCAACACGCGCTTGCATCTTTTATTTAAAGGTGAATTCGGTCTCGACTTACAGGTACACTTTTGAAGTTTTAGTGTGGCCTGAAGATACAAGATACAAGTTGATAAGATACAACGAAGGCGTGAAAACCGGTCGATGTTGATATTTTCGAGTTGATAATTCGACTGTCACTGTTCACAACATGCCAACAGCTGTCCAAGACAATGATGTTGGTGTTACACTTTGTAATGACACGAGAATAATTCCCCAAAGCTTTGATGTCTACTACTAGTGATTAGTACATGACAATATCAACAACAACGTAGAAACTGAGAAAGTTTAGTCAGAATTGGTGTGTCGATATTGTCTTCTTTGGAATTAATTATCGCGAACTGACGTGTGGACACAGATAAGTCACTCGTCTCATGACACATCATATTTAATCGAAACATGTGTGTGGCCATGTCTACCAGTTTCGGCGTCTGCGACGAACTGATAGGACTACTGATTTATAGTGTTGGGATGTATGCATGGAATGGCTGTAAGGTTGTAGGCCGTTAATGACCGCAGTTGTACCGCCATTCAACAACAAAGTCAAGTGGTATCACTACGATTGATATTTTTCTTATGCGGCACAACATATCGCCCAGTTATGGAGTCTGCTATTCTTTTGATCGAATCGACGGTGACGCTTTGATATTGTTGTTCTGGGACACACATTATCACTGAATCCGTCACAAGCTTTTATTAAAAGTTGACTTTGTTCACTGTAACGTACTACAACTATGCTCTGATTAACTGTCACGGTTGTAGGGCGTTAATGTCACCGGTTATACCATACCGCTGTTCAACAACGGTCAAGTGGTTGACATGACATAGTGGCAACCGCGGGTAATCTTACTACGCTATTAGTAATAATATTTTGCGACTACTGTATTAATTTTTCACATGGCCACCTTACACCAAGTCCAGCTTTTGTGAGCGCCATGCAACGCGTTAACTATACACAAAACAATATTTCAATTAATAATTTGTTTACAGTTTAATCAACATTCGAAGTTGGTCACTGATCGACATTCGCAACTGCATCATCAATGCAGCGTCAAGCCATGTCAGAAATATACACTATGTGGTGGTTATATACTTTTAAAAGGTACGAAGGTCGGCCATGGTAGGATTGATCATGGTTAATAGCATCAACGCGGTCGAGTAACTCGATAAAATCGGTGATCAACGTCATTAAGGGGGGTCAATTAGAGCATAGCTGTATACATGTACATGTAAACCATTCCAATGTCCAGATGCATCATGTGTGGCTATCATTCTGAACGATTCGGCCATTTCCGCTTTGCTAGGAAATATCCTCTTCCATAACTGGAAACCATATTGGCAAAATTCTACCTTATATGTCTCTTGTGATCAGGCAATGACATTGACTTGTTGGCGCATAGATGCGATTGGAGAATAATTTATTTAATATGCCTGTACCAAACTTTGATCATATATTAAAAACATTAAACTCTCTTTGTGTTATCTTAGCATTTGTTCATATTCCGATACAGCACATCGGAAGTGTACCGTCAGCAAAACACTCAACACCGTGGCGATTGTTTTGGGAGAATGATAATAATTCCGGTGACCAATTGAAGATCAAAATCTTGTGGCGAAGACTAGTGAGCGCATTAATGGTATTTTTCAAACAACATGGTGTCAGTTTTAATTAACCAAAGTTAATTTTCTCCCCATTGTTGAGTATTTTGCTTATCGCACGCTATTTACATACTGTACAACAGGTTCTGGAACAGAATTTGACTTTGTTCACATAATTCAGCACAGGAACTACGACAATTACATACTGTATACGCGATATTTATTATAGGTATAAAGAAAGGTCTGAGTGAACCACATATTAACTATAATAGCCTTATCGGGCTAAAAATAGACCGATCGGTCTTCCTGGTACAGTGCTCACTGTTGTAAGAGAGGGAACTCTAACTTTCTTAACAATTTGAATCTGTTTGTTTGAATATCTGTATACATGTATGTTTATTTTGAAGTTCTCAGTAAATAATTATTTGGTGTCTTGCAAAAGAAATCAGAATTAATTTTGTTTAAGTATTGGTTGAAAGATAACAATAAAACAGTTTAGAGTGGCTCCCCTGATCCCAGATGCATGCTGGCGGTGAAAGACCGATCGGTCTATTTTAGTCTATTATAGATCGATAAGTGGTTCACCCAGCCAGACCTGTTTAAGATATCTGATTGATAATGTTTACGGTTGCCCATTGGTGCCACGTATAACAATATATCTGCGATAAATCACAAATCATTGCGATTAATCGAAAACCTTTGTGATAAGTCGCCAAGTAGTTGGCGATTCATCAGAAATATGTTTTCGCTTTATCGCAAAGTTGTTTAACTTTGAATGTTCTCAGTAAATAAAAGTAGATAGTCCCATAAATAACCGGATTTAATGTAGAGTCCCCCTTTAAGATATATATACAGACTATATGCTGCTGTTGTATGTGTTATACACATAAGGCAGTTCCTCCAATTGTTCAGATCTCGATGATGACAACTTTAGAACAAAATAACGGTACTTTTTTCTTAAGAACATCATTTTGTCATACCAGCATCATAGTAATGAGTCTCCGACCGCACACTCTCCGCTCAAACCAAATGGTACGAATACGGTGCTTGTATGTTAGCACTGCTAGTGGGATTGTGCGATTATGTGCACATTAAAGGCACATATTCCGATTCGATGGTCCCCATATCATCAGATTCCAACAACAACAACAACAACAACAACAACAACATTGTTTGAAATGCCACTTCAGTAATCAGAAATAGATTAATTGCCAACAAATAAGGCTAACCACTGTCAACTATAGTATAGCATTGCCCAAAAAGTGTTATATATATAAAACAAATTCAATGCAATTTGGTATCGGGAGTATGTCGGTAGACATTCGTCGAATATTTGCCAGGCCGCAAAGTGGTAAAAAATAATAAATTTTAAAAATCGATATTAATGACATCCAATTAATATGAATCAATCTGCCTTCTGTATATCGTCTGCTTTTATTACCTGACCACCCATCTTGATTAGTAATAGACCGTGCCAATGTATAATTTGATAACTATCTTCCATGGGAGATTCCATTCACTATATGCAGGGTTAAAGGTGCTGATGGCATTCGCGGTGGGTATTGCTGTTAAAATAGTCACATCCCTTGAAACCGCCATAGATAGAACGAAGATTAAAATATAGACATATTTCGTTCTAATACAAATCATAAATATTGCGTATATAGCATGTCAAGTTCGTACGCTTTGGTATGTAAACAAATGCGAAAATGCTGCAGAACCTGGCTTTTGTTTACCTAACACACGGTACGAACTTGACAATAAGATAATATTTACGTGATATTTATGATTGGTATAACAACAACTATATTTTAATAATATTTCTGTGTATGACAGCTTTAACGGCTTTAACCTATTTTTACAGCAATCTCCACTGCGAAGGTCATCCTTGCCTTTTACGCTTTTCTATATTGAATGCAATCTCCCATTTTCCTTGTATAATTTGATACCGCTCAATGTTGTATCATATCTTCGGTTGTTAAATTTGAAGAAAAAAAAATCATAGCCTATGTTAATTACTCGGCCATTTGAGTGGGATTCTTCGTCAAGCGTCTACGTTGGTCGCCAGATTTGGTAGGGGTGGGGGTATTTTTCTATACTGAAATTTTGTACACAAAAAGGGGTAGTTGTGGAAATGCTATTTATTTCCAGGAATAAGTAATAGGTAATTAATACACCATTTCTTTCTTGACAAATTATGTCCGCAAACATATTTAAAGTTTGGTTCAGTAGCGTAATGAATCGTGTGCATGGCTTAACCCTAACACTGTCGCCTGTGGACAATATTCAGTTGATTGTTACCTGAACTATCGGTTACAAACCCCAACTTATTTTTAGAGTTAAATTAAATAGAGTTCCGCTCCTTGGACTATATATATGTTAGCTAGTTAACTAGAGTTACTCTACTTAGAATGTAGGTTAAATTAATTTACGATACAAACCCTACTAATACAATCTGGGAATCACTGAACTAAATGGTTTCCCATAGGCGACAGTGTTAACGTTTCGGCCAAATTCACTGAATTGAAGCCTGCAGCCCATACCAGTGATGTTTACCCAGCTAGATTGACACCAGTTGATCACGAAAATGCAAGAAAAATCATAGGTCATGTGTTTACTTTTTAAAATAAATCCCCAAGTCAACAACAGGGCTATCTCACAGCCAAATTTGATCTGGAAAAACCCAGAACTACAGCAGCTAGTTAAATAAATTTCCCGCTCTCAAAAATCCATTCCCCCATTCATTCGCCAGTTTAAATTATTTAGATATTATGAACAAATCAAATAAACGCGTTGTCATCCTTTAATAAAGTGTCGCATGTATCAGGTGAAGGCCATTCTTCAGTTACCTTCACCTTTAGTATTCCACGGTGTACTCACTCCCCGACTCAAGAACACATTTAGCTCCCTGATTCCTCTGGATACTGATTATCACTGAGGAAAATAAGTTACAAGCAACTAATTATATAGAGTTACGCTTCTTGAATTTGTGTAGGGTAACTCGAGTCAGCATAAAAACAAATTCTGGCTGCTGATTGGTTGATTATCATTGAGGGAAATATCCCTTATCGGGAACAGAAAATCATAGTCTACGTAAATATGGCGATCGTGTATGTTTAGATGTCCAGGAAGAGTCTGGTGGTGTCCAGAAGTTACGGAAGGGTCTGGGTATTTTTATGCTGCTGATTTTTGTGCAGTAAATGGGGTAGTTATGGAAATGTAAGATTATCGTTTGAAAACAATTCCGAAAAGGGCGCGTTTGTTGTCACATACTGGTGCAGCGGGTGACGTTCTAAGGGAAAAGTTACCACTTGAAGTTCAGATAGGCTTGACCCATGGCCAGCGGGACTTTTAGTTAACACTGTCGCCTATGGAAAATAATTAGTTGACTGCAACCAATAAGTCCCTGCGTGGCTACAGAATATCATACACAGCGTAATTATGACATCATTTGTTTTTATGCTATAGATTTTTGTGTAGAAAGCGTGGCAATCCACGATTTTAGTTTCCCAAACAAGTAAATCGCGATGCAATAGACAACCATATCCAAGGTAACATCATCAGGCGCCCTGAAATACGGGTAAAAATACAGACAAATACAGGTAAATCCCGATGCTATAGACAACCATATCCCCCCTACATGAAGATAGATAGACAGATAGATAATAATTTATTTAGTAATATATAACCAACATAACAATAAAGTGTACAAAATCAATAAAATATGGTATATATCACAGGGAGGTGGTATGACCAACTGGTCGTCTTCCTACACCTCCCATAGAGTAAACGTATTCCGACTCTGAGCTACCCCAGGACAATATGGTATTTCTAATTTGGCCTGCCAGGATATTTATCATATAAGACTAAAATACATTTCTTCAGTTATAGTTCTAACTATAGTCATCCAAATGAAAATATTTATCATAATTTTAATATATAAATTATAGATATTATGGATGACCAGAGAGATGACTGAAAATGACTGATGAGATAGATATTATTTTATATTTGCGGTGATCAGAGTCTTCTTGTCATAGATTCAATTCAATTAGACTAAAAGTAATAAATTTCTTGAAACAATTTCCTGGAGTAAGGGGTAATATGGACTATTCATACATAAATGTGTAGCAGTCAAAGCAGTGAAGGTTTTTACATTTAACAGTGTCTAAATAACTATCAATAAATTCATCATATAATTCATGTTTAAATTTTGATCTAGGGCGAGTTGATTTAAACGAGGTTTCTAAGTTGTTCCAGAGTTTAGGAAAAATATGAAATGGAAGAGTTTCTGTAAATTTTGTTCTTGGTTTGGATTCGCTAATTTTACGACTCTGTCTTGTAGTCATACCAGCTTTATTTTGGATGCTATATGTTTTTTGAAGTGGAGGTGGTAGATTATTATTTTACCAGTCATGCATATATAGACAAATTTTTAACTTATGTAAATCTGAGGTTTTTAATATTTTACTCTTCTTGAATAAGGGATCTGTATGACTATTATATCTCCTATAATGAATGACTCGAATTGCTTTTTTCTGAAGTATTGTCAATTTATTGAGTGTTTTCGAGTTTCCCCAAATTTCCATACCATATAACAGGTGACTATGCACCAAACAGTGATACAATTGACTTAGGCTTCTTTCAGGAAGAAAGTTTTTAGCTCTATTAATGGCATATATAGCCCTCGACATCTTATTTGCAACAGCAGATACATGATAATTTAATGTTAAATTCTCATCAATATGAATACAAAGGAACCTAAATGATTTATCGTCACAATTGTTCCCGATTCGGTCAATACTTTGGCCATTTATGTTGAGATGATATCTGTGGCAATCAAGATTTCCACCAACTGGATGAAACAATATGTATTTGTTTTTTTTAGTATTTAGAGACAATGTATTAACTTTACACCATTTATTAAGTGATTCTAGCTGATTGTTTGTGAATTCAAAAAGGGTTTCCAGGTCTTTATTGGATGAGTAAACAGTTGTGTCATCTGCAAAGGAGAGAAGCGACAATTTAGTACTGCGATGCATATCGTTAACGTAGACAAGGAAAAGTATCGGGCCCAGTACATATCCTTGAGGGACACCGGTTACAACTAGTTGTTTGGATGATATGTAGCCATCCATATCTACATATTGGTATCTATCATTTAGGTAAATGGCAAACCATTTTTTCATGTTTCCCCGAATGCCATAGAAGTCTAATTTGGCTAATAGTATATCATGATCTAAAGTATCAAAGGCCTTTGAAAAGTCAATAAAGGTTGCCAGAGTACTATCTTTTGTATTTTTATCATTGTTTTTGGTAACATCGCTTAGTAGCTTAAGTATGGGGTGGACAGTTGAATTACCTTTTCGAAAGCCATATTGGTCATTATAAAATTTATCAGCAAAAAAATCTACTAATCGTCTGCAAACCACATTCTCAAGTATTTTTGAAAAGACCGGAAGGATACTTATTTCACGATAGTTTTCTATTGATTTGATATCATTAGATTTGTACAACGGAATAACTCGAGCTACTTTCATGTCATTTGGAACAACACCTTTTTCTATTGAAATATTTATTATGTGGCATTATGGAGATAATATTTCACTAATAACACTTTTTATTAGAGCAGTCGACATTTCATCTTTATCTTTACTATTTTTTTTATTTATCAATTTAACAATATCATTTAGTTCCTGTACAGTTGTAGGACGAGCAAACATGCTTCTGACAGAGGGAATATCCAAGTATTCCCTAAATTCTGATTTAGCATTACTATCTATTTGTTCTTGTTCCCGAACACCAATAGTAGAATTTTTTTTAGTAAATTCCTCAGCCACAGTGTTTTTATCATGTATGTTTATGCCATTTATGTCAAAGCTCTGGGGATAATGATGTTTTTTACTACGCTGTTGGATGACCTCTCTCAATACTTCCCATGTTTTTTTCATATCAGACTTATGAGAGTTTAAGAGATTTTCATAATAAGACTTTTTTGTATATCTTTTTATTCTATTAAAGTATTTACAATAGTTTTTTATACTGTAGGATCTTACAATTAGTTGGATCTCTCAATTGTTCCCGATACAATTTCTCTTTATGTATTGATGAATTCAGGAGGCCATCTGTCATCCATGGTTGTCGTTTTATGTATTTACGTGTGAGTTTAACTTCTTTTAGTGGAAAAGCAATATTATAAGAATTAGTGAAAATCTTCATAAAAGTGTTATATGTATAATTGGGGTCATTTGAATGAAAAATGGCATCATAGTTTTCAGAAGACAAGATACGCCTGAAACATGAAATATTTTCCTCAGTGAAGCTTCTTAGCTTCTTATTTTCTGGCTCTTGGTTTGCCTTGTAAGTAGTAGTTTCACGATAAAACATTCCAAAGTGATCACTAACATCAGCCAAAATTATCCCAGACTGAAAAGCAGATAAGGGGTCATTTATGAGTATTTGATCATTCCGAGTTGCTGTATATGCGGTTACTCTAGTTGGTCTAAGAATAGTTGGTAAAAAACCTTCAGCAAAGACTGTATTTATAAATTCATTTGTTTTTACATGTAATCCAAATTTAAGAAGATCAATATTAAAGTCTCCCATTAAGAAAGCTTTTTTATGTTCAGAATTTATTCTATTCATAAGTTCTTTCATGGTCTTTATGAATCTGTCAATGTCTGCTTTAGGTTGTGTATTAGGTCTATAAATAATTCCTACAATATAAGATTTTTTGTGAGGTTCATTAATTTCGATGAACAGTGACTCAAAAATGTGAGGAAGAAATATAGATAATTCCTCCCTAATTTTATAATTAATGTTATTCCTAATGTAAAGCCCTACTCCTCCTCTGGAATCGTCATCATCTGGTCTACATCTCTTTATAAGAGGATGATAGTCATCTAAGGGAAAATTAATGTTATCCGGAGCTCGAAATATTTCAGTAAGTCCTATTATACCAAATTTATCTTTTTTATTTTGAAGTTCAAACATTAAAGAATTGAAAGCATCCCAATTACTGTTTAAACTTTGACAATTCAAATTAAACAATGATAACCGACTCTTGTCATCAGAAATCGTATTGTTATATTCTTCAGGTGAGAAATATTGTGTAGAATCTAGCCCGCTCAAGGGATTATCATTTATATCATTATGCACATCAGAGCCCATTTCATATTTATTTATGAAGTCATAATTTCCATTATTTTCTATCTCATCAAATCCAATGGTATTTTGATCACCCATTAGGAAAAATAAAAAATGTAATGAGGAAAATTTTGGCAGTCACCTGACTTACATATATGTGATGGAGCAGTCTATAGGGCCTCAGAGTCGGAATTCCATGAATAAACATTGCATAATTATTATCAACACAAGATATCATATGAAAATAAAAATACTTCCGGTTACACCGCATTTAAATGACCAGTGGGCATTCTCACCTCTGGGGCTATACCAGAGATGGTTCAGAACAATCGTGACCTGGTATAGAATCAATATGTTGGTAGCACTTAATGTGTTCAACTTAATAATGAAATCTGTCTTCGAATGCATATTTAATTGCATATAGAGTTATTTATATATGACATTATTAATATTAGTACTGTTTAGTCAATTTGTGTTACGTAAAATTTTGAGTGAGAGTATTAATGTGAAAGTATAGATGTCTGCCATCAAAGTGGCAGCCTTCCTTGGAATTCCTGTTTCTGACCAGAATGATTATTCCTTTCATTTGTTATATTATTGTCATCATTGATGTAGGAAATCAATATACATATTTTATTTTAAAGTTTAACTGTGAATATGTGGAGTAGCTTAAACTATTAATCATTATTATATTAAGTGATTTTACCCGTATATAATATTCCATTATTGAGCGACAGGTTAAGAATTAAATAGCATTTGAAAAGTAATGATTTGACCCCTGCATGATGGGAGCCGAACAAATGCATGACCATGCCGCATTAGTGCAAATCCCACCATAAAGGGATTAACTGTCAGATTATAACAGCCAAAATTCTAAATATATTCATGGGTACATGTAGGTAAATACTTATACTTTTTGATGCCAAACAAGTATTGATTGGTAACATCATTGTAGAATACCTCCCTCCCATCACATGTCAGATTCGAGTCAAGTAACATTCTTTCTCTGTTGATAAAAACTAAGCATATATTTCAAAGATACAGCAACGCCCAAAGCAATCGACCACCCAACCACAGCAGAACCATCAGCAACCCCTCAGGACACAGTCAAAAACATGGCCCGCCGCCACCCATCGGAAATATCTCGACGATAACTTTCCGATGAATGGCAACAAACCACAAATCCGACCAAATACCGAAAAATCACCCACAACCCCAATGCGGTCAAGGGTCAATCACTGGGCATTACTGAGGGAACAAGTAACCCTACACCCGTTAACTCAAGGCCCTAATGTTAGACATAAATTTTGTATTTTAATATCTCTAATACTATATGATGGTAAAGGGATATATTTTCAGCCGAAGCAAACTTAACCCCCAATGACTCCCCTTCCCGAAAAAATAGGAATGGAAGGGAGTGTTTAAGGGAAATTTGCCCTTAAGTAACCATTGTTAGAGAGACGCACTTTACTCCTATGTCACAGTCCTTCAGATGACGAGAATGCCTTCGTCAAAATTACCAAGTTTCGAGGAGATTTACCCGCTTTCAAATATGGTTGAACTTTGGTAATCCCTTAAAATACTATTCAGGATCCAAAAGTGGTAATGCAAATTGGAAGAATACATAATATTTCTGTTATTAAAATGGTATATACCGGTACTAGTAGAAATGCGAAAGTGGAAGGACTGTTAAAAGGAAGTATAGCTCTCATATGACTCAAATGAACCACTGAAGAGGGGAGGGGGGCATTGAAAATGATGAATGGCAATAAGTCACTTGACCAATTCCAGAGAAATCTACCCACATCTCTGCCACAACTAAATGACATATATTTAACTGTTTTCACTTGTATGAAGTACCATAATTAAACAAATGTTCAATACATGTAGAAACAACATCGTAGGTATACGGTAGTTCAAGAATCAACCACTCTGCTACAAAGTACCATTATTTAATAAATTTTCGTCAGAATCAGCACTTCACATAGTTCAGAATCAGCCGCTCTGATGAAGCACCCACTTCCCTGCTGCATTTCTAGTTTCCAGTACTACATTCACTCCTTGAACCCTTATTCTCGTCTTCTTCTGTTGCGTCGACCTTAGTGTATAAGCGATGTTAGCTAAATCACCTCTTGCTCTCTTTAGCTCCGGTGGGAGATCCGATCTGATGGAGAGTTTTGTTCCCTTTGTTTGATCTAAGCAATTTAGGACAGCTTGCTTATCCCGGTCGGTACCAAACACAGCAATTAAAGGATGTGGAGGTGGTTATCGGCCCTGTTGATTGGGAGACTGCTTGTGCACGATAGGAAGTCGGTGACAGTAAACTGTTTACTAATCTCTCAACTATTTTGACAGCAGTTTGCTTTTCCATCTTCAGTGTGTTTATCAGAGTGTTTTGCAAAACATTGTAAGAATTCTGCATAACACCATAGAATAATAAGTTATACTTCCTGTCGTGAATTTCACGTAACATTCCTCTGTCCCATATTTCACTCATTTTTGCAAGTAATCTGGTCTCCAGGTCAGGAATAACATCATCGGTGATCTCTGTTATTTGTCTCTGGTTTTCAAGCACGGACTGAGCCAAATCTTTTTGTTCGTCAGAAATAGATTTTACATCCTGAACAATAGCTTCCAGTTGTGTTGTCAAAGTTGATAGTTCAGACTTGACAGAACTGAAATTTGTTTCTAACGTCTTTGTTAGTGATGCCATAAATTCATGCATGTCCTTTTTAGTGACTAAATCTGTCCCGCCGGCCGATTCAGACAGGTTCATTTTCCGATCGTCGATCAATTTTACGTTGCCTAAGTTCGTGGGTCCTCCACTAAAGTCACTCGAATGACGAATAAATGACCTTCACAGCGCGTATAACAGCACGGATTGGCAACCTTATAGCAACATAAACATCCCTGTCACACTAATTTACAAACATAAGCATAAATCTAGCCCCTGACGCGATTATTCCACCTTAAAATTTCAACGCATGGTCTCTCTTCGGAAACCGGAAGCTTCCTGAAATTTTGCGACTGTGCCAATGAATTCTCTTATATAAGAGAATTCGAGTCTCCAAAAATGGGAGCGTACACATAAGCATACATTGGCCTAACAATATTTAACATGACCTTGTAAGTCAGCGCATTATCTTATGTAATTATAAATGAGTCTCCCTATGGGGCATGATATTTAATGCTGCACCAGCGCAACTCTCGTCATAAAAGGGTTAAGATTCTCAGTTGAATGCGAATCAATAAGAAATGACCCTATGGAGCATGATATTTAATGCTGCACCAGCGCAACTCTCGTCATAAAAGGGTTAATATTATCAGTTTAATGCGAATCAATAAGAAAATGACCCTATGGGACATGATATTTAATGCTGCATTCGCGCAACTTTCGTCATAAAAGGGTTGAGATTCTCAATTGAATGCGAATCAATAAGAAAATGACCCTATGGGACATGATATTTAATGCTGCACCAACGCAACTCTCGTCATGAAAGGGTTAAGATTCTCAGCTGAATGCGAATGCGAATCAATAAGAAAATGACCCAATGGGACATGATATTTAATGCTGCACCAGCGAAACTCTCGTCATAAAAGGGTTAAGATTATCAGTTGAATGCGAATCAATAAGAAAATGACCATGTGGGACATGATCTTTAATGTTGCACCAGCGGAACTCTCGTTATAAAAGGGTTTAGATTCTCAGTTGAATGCGAATCAATAAGAAAATGACCGACGTGAAGGGAAGCACGGATGCATTCCTAGATTAGAACTCGATCGAGTCGCAGCGTTACCATGACAACAAGAAAACCAATGTCAGAAATGGTAATGCACTCAAGATCATATATTATATAACCATGATTGTAATTATAGAATGTTAAATATATTGGTTTCGGCAATGACCAACTCAGAATTCCGTTAAAATAACAATAACAACCAGCACCCCAACGAACCGGCGGCCGACTCGGCCGTCTCCGACCACGACCCCCAGTGGGTTGTAGAACGAAAAATGTCTACAAAAGTTGAAATATAATACTTACAAATTATCTTTTTCATTTCTTTTATTCGTAATTGACATAGCTTGTCACAAACCAAAAATCAACATTATTGACATACTAATGTAAAGGACAATACACGAAATTAAAATTCCCGACTACACCTTTTACCGGACTCGGCCTCCCGGTTGCAGTTCGACTTTTAAATCCGTCCCCAAAATTCCCATTTCTATAAATAACACTCCCCCCCCGCGCCCAGGCGAAACAATACTCTCTACATTAGTATTCACGCGGAGCGCGAAATGAAGATACATGTACTCTTTCTCAATGATATCACTTTGCCCCACCAGCTGCAATTGAACTAAACTTTTTTTTGCGGGACCGGAACTTAAAACAATTAGAAAATGAAAATATATTTAAAGCTGTGCAAAATTATTTACGAGATACAACGTTCTATTAATAAGCTCGAATCAAGATACAACTTGTAAGAATGTTATCAATGCACAACGAGGTTCATGTATCACATTTGAAACAGCTACACGATAATCGTATTGCAATTATGTATAATTGGTGGGGTGGTGAGTCTAGACTACAACTATACTTCAAATAATATACAATGATATATGTATACACTTGTAAATATCTTATACCTATATTGTGTTGACAACCCAAACTATTATATATCAGTGTTATAACGGCAATTGGGAGAGGGGTTATGCATAATTGGATCGCACTTGTCCTCCAATCCCAATGCCAATCTGTATTGTAATATACTTATTGGTAATAAATATGTTTAAACATATTGAACCGGCACATTAGCAGGGCCAAGTAACAAGGAGAAGACGGGAGAGTTTCATTGAATACCGGCGTTGAACGTCCAGACGAACTCGGTCGATAAACAAACTGTCACAGCCACAAATAGACTGCCGTGAATGGTTATCGATAAACTGGCAAATATTCTAGAGCGCGCCATAACGAACGCTTATATATACCGATAGAGCGCCACACAACGTGGTATATTTATAGGAAATAGCCATGCTAGTCGATATATTTTCGCCTATCGTGTTTCGACTTGCAAAGCATACCTGTTATATTTAACCTCGTGACGTCACGAAGGCTTCCCTATATAAGGGACCAAGTCTGGCACGAAATTCAAATCAACTATGAGAGAGCTTTTATAACTGCATCATACACACTAGTATAGTACCACAGTGAACTAATCTTTAAGGTACGGTAAGTGAACATAATGATAACAAGACACCACATACGACTAGCAGTTAAATTATAGTGTTAGCCTTCTCTGTATCGCTAGTCTTCCATAACGAATCGTTAGCCATTCAACTGTATGTGGAATAGTTTGATCGATATCACAGTTTCAATCATGAACACCGTGTGTTAATGTCGCTGTCGTAATATAATAAAGCGTCTTACAGTGACTGACTACGGGATGTTTCAAAAATAATTAACCCTTTAAAGCGCTAGCCGTTGGCAAATGTTGCTGTTATGTTCAAATGGCGCATAACGTACACTAACTCGCCGTGTTTTGCGCAGATATTGTCACTTTTGCAATGCGCTGTCTTATGTGTTTGGTATTGTTAGAAGTGTCGCCAATCCTCAAAGTATATTTTGGGAATAACAGTTTCTCTCCGCACATTTTTAGTGAAATAAAACTTTTTTTCCCCAGATTTGTAAGGATGGCTGACTGCATACTACCAGGCGGTCCGATCGAGATTGTGTTCTCATTCGACACAGCTGGCTCTATGTATGGAGTCCTAGACGAGGTCCGCGGAAAAATACAATATATGATACAGCGCCTCCAAGCGGACATCCCGGGCATTCGAATTGCCGTGTTCGCTCACGGGGGTTACTGTAACCACACAACATACGTCACCAAACACATCGACTTCTCCACGAATGTCGTCGACCTCTGTGAATTCGTTAAGAATGTCGAGCGAACCGGGCTAGGAGACAGGGACGAATGTTATGAGCTCGTCCTTCGTCAAGTCCGCGAGGACCTCAGCTGGTCGACCGGAACAAATAAGGTGCTTGTCATGATCGGAGACACACCACACCACGGTCCTGGTTACCTATTGAACAAGAAGAAAATCGATTGGAAGAAGGAAACAAACTCGCTATCTAAAATGGTAAGTTGTTCGCATATTCCTGCAAATAACAACAACATAATAACAAAAGAAACAATAACACAACGAACACACAGAAAGAACAAAACAAAACAAACTGCAAACAGCTTATAAGCAACTGCCTTTACACTTATATGATTGAATATGCACCATAAATAATGGTTTTACTTTTTTATATAAAATTGGATAAATACCAACATCCCATCCGATCTATGGACGGGACATTCTATGTAGCACTCTACACTGCCTATTAGTGTTTCGACCTATTTTGTCAACCAATTTAGAAATTGGTGAACACGCAATGTCTCATCAGGAGAGAGCGGAAGTAAGATTCCTCAAAGTAACTGAGGGATCGACACATATATGTATGTGTGCGTGGTAGATATAGTCTGTCTCAGGACAGCTGAGTTGAGCGAGTGCCTTTAAGTAGGCTTCGCATGTTGTTCATAGTAACATATGCTTATTGTAATAGGCGTGAGTAATTGCGTCATTCGTTGTGAAATAGCAATAATCGGAAGCAACATTATGTGCAAGTTATCGCAGACTGAAGTTGTGTTGTCTGCACTTAATAGTAATTTGTTACGAATATCGCTGGTCAAAATAACACGTGCTCGGGTCAGCCCACCGTTCTTTGTGTAATACGGCAAACACGTAATTTCATTGGTTCGTTAAGTGTGATTGACATAGCCACTTCGTAATAGCGTGGTAGCATTCAGTTTACACGTGCACCAGAAGGGGGGGGGGGGGGTGTAACGAACAAAGGACCCGAATGATAGGTGATGCTCGGATAGGTATAGGAACCTCAAGGTAAAAATGAGTCAAGTGAAAGCATAATGTATCGGGTGTAGCTGTTCGATCATTATCATTATTTGGGATGAAAATTAGATGAGGTATTTGGTAACACACATCTGCATTGTCTCTGCCGTTATGGTCATTCCCTATGGCCATGTTTGGGGGGATCGACTTCATTGTGTGCGGGTCTGGGCTATGATTAAGATTTGTGAGGCTTCTAGGAACCGAGCACTGATATTTGAGTTTGGGTTCTACACTATACTTAGCACGGGTATAATATACAATTAGTGCTATACTAATATAATAGGTAGTTATAATGGGTAGTTATGTTATGGCCATGTTATGAGGCATGGGTAGTTATGTCACATCCGGGGCGGGGGGTGGGGAGGGTCGTTTGGTATTCGTCAAAAGTCAACATAAATGACAGTTATAGCAAAAGTAACAATCGTAGTAGCATGCAATGGATGGTTCCGAACCCACACTCACGATATTATGTGTAGTAGATCGTTGGCCAATGTCGTGAATTATGTCTGCTTTTAATGTCAACAGTAGCCGATATATAGTTAAGAAAATATGATTGACTATAAATGCAAATCGGGGACATGGGCAATTCCCAGAGTTATCCCCTTATTTATTTAATTGCTGCGTCTGTTTCAACGTGTGTGGAACTTATTATCGGAACGTTTCCTTGAGTAACTACTCGTCGATGAGTTTTTAGTAAAGAGATGGCTACTGAACATAGGTTTATATGAGGGCGGAGTAATCGCCACATCAGCGCCATCTTAACATAACGGGCTAATCAATTAGATTGTACATAACGTAAAGGGCCAATCAACTACCTTGTACCTTAACATGACAGGCCAATCAATTATCGTGTACCTTAACATGACGGGTCAATCAATTCCTTTTCAGGGTGTAACCATATACGGAGTCCAGTGCAACGACTGTTCTGTTGCGAGACCATTTTTCGAAACAATCGCCGACGAAACTGGCGGGAAATATCTGCAAAATATCGACTTCTCCAACATTTTCGATGTGATGATGTCCGTCTGTTACCGAGAGAAGGGGGCCGAATTATTCAATTCTTACGAGAGAGAAGTTCGCGGCAGACCGGATTCCAAGGGGGTCGGAAAGGACATGAGCGGTGTGTTCGACGCACTAAGGGACACTAGTCCGGGTCCCCCTACGCCGATTATCTCCGATAGTGGCGAGGTCCGCATTATGACTTGAGTATTCACGATATTTAGCCGTACTACCACTTGTTTTTTAGAGTTATCCATCTTCATCCGTAATTTTGACCGAGACCATCCATTTGACGGCGTGTTTCGGGCCACAAACAATAGACATAACAAACTTCAAAAATCGATATATGATCACTCTGAGCTCTCTGAGCTTTAATGGGTAGGCTCATCGACTCGATTCAAATATTTTTACCCCCGAGGCCAAAGAAATAGTAATTTAGCGGTATTTAATCGGATTGAGTACCTTTAATAACTAAGTCATGGCATCATATATACGATCGCGAATGGGCTGGAATAACAACGGTCTACTTTAAATATGCAATTGTTACATATTGCAATTTATTACATGATCCTACCCTATTCCATGCAATAAACCCATTCTATAAATTGTAATATTAAACGTTCGTTTAATAACAGGAAATAGTGTCAGGTGACCTTAGACTTCCGGTGTGTTGTCTGTTTACATTCTGTATACACTATGTCTCAAAATACTATGGCTTCCAATATTTTTTCCAATAAACTATAATATACGCGAGTTTGAAAAGTTATGTCATTAAATATACGCCAATAAATACGACAAAGTGTCATTATTTATCTGGAACTATTTCTTTACGCGGGCAAACAACGATAGTTACGTGAAACGTCATCGCATGCCTTATAGAAGCCGGTGTTAGTTTCGCATCACATTGGTTGATTTATGTATGTTTTGTCGAAGTTTTGGATCCTGTAATAAATAGAATCTACAACTCGTCCCCAGTTTATAGCGGAATTTACAAAACTCGTCCAGTAAATTAGGTCTGGACCTCACCAAAGGCTCGATCCAGACCAAATTTACTGGAGTCGTTTTGTAAATTCCGCTATAAACTTGGAACTCGTTGTAGATCCTCTATCAATTGCTATATAAAAAAAACGCATCTATCGACATGTTTCTTTGCACAAGTGATACGAGATGCAGAGCAAAATGCTCTTCATTCGTTTCCCTATTAGGGAATACTAACACGACATACTATTTTATGTTGTACATTTGCAATGACTTGATCATCAGAGCAATACAGTACTGAAAATGAATAGACTATTTTAATAACAAAACACAAGAGTTATTAAAGGGGTTCTGTACACTAAATCCGACCATTTATGGGACCATTTCCTTTTATATTCAACAGAATATGTGCAACAAATGAATTAATTTCAGCCATGGATTAAGGCAAAATATGCCAATGTGCTCTATGAACGATGCAAACAACATGGTAATTATAATGACAATGAATTTATGACTACAGCCATACATTCATTTTCATTGTAATTACCATCTTGTTTTACATCGTTCATATGCAAATGGGGGTATTTTACACTCATCCGTAGCTGAAATTAATTTATGTGTTACATATATTCTTTTGTGTATAAAAGGAGGTGATCCCATAAATAGCCGGATTTAGTGCACACTACCCTTTTAACGTTTTCGTTCTAGTTCTATTGATGTGATGTTCAGATTTAGTTATTATGATTCATGTGAAATTCGACCCTCATTACTGTAAATAATCCATTAATCAAGTTTCACAGTGATATATGTACAGTGACATATCTTCAAGAGATAATGAACGCAGTTACACCACTGAGCGACACAGGAGCGATAACTCTAAACATAATAATACTGACGATAACTCTAAATATCGTAATACCGACGGACATTCGCGGAATGGATACAAACACGAGCATAATGATTTTGACAGCCGTCACAGTGGACAAACTGGTGAAAACGTTTATAAAAATCGAAACCAGCACCCAATAGACACAACACGCCTATACATGGAGAACATTACAGGAGACTTTACCTCACAAACAATTGCAAACATTCTGTTGGACTCGGACGTTAAGTTTTCTCAAATTCGGGTCTTGAAACCAAGACCAGACGAACTCGCACAGCACGCGTTAATGTACTATACTCACATGCCGATTTCTGTAAAGGACCAGATTGCTGGCCCAGATACATCACGTGCACAGACTGGTTGCCATACGAGGATTTCATCGCAAGAAGGCGATAGCCCGCCGGATTGCCGTTCTAAACTGAAATAGTAGTATATACATGCATGTCACACACTTATAAAATGCATGAATCACGCATATATATATACATATTGCACTTTGATATTGATGTGTGTGAAAATCCACTTCAACATAACCTTCCATTTATCATATCCTCCTGTTATTTGTGATGTTGAATATAGCTACTTGGAATTGTACTGGCATTTTGTCGAGTAGCATATACTTGACTAATCTATTATCTGACCTCAATATTGATATATGTGGCATATCTGAACACTGGCTGCACACACACAACACTCACTTTCTCGATTCTGTAAGTCCATTATATAACTATCATGTAGTGTGTGACTCGTCCCAGCGTTTACCTATCCAGAGAGGTAGATATAAAGGTGGAGTTTGCTTATTCTGGAAGAAACTCATGAACGATCGAGTAACCGGGCTTGATTTAGCCGATGATAGGATTTGTGGTATACAAATCCGATTAGAGCCAAACACATTTCTTTACGTATTCCAGGTATACCTACCCTCCACCAATTACTCAGTTCAGCACTATACAGAATACATACAGAAACTGAATGATATAATATATGCATTCCGATCGCTTGGGCACATAATACTCATGGGAGATTTTAATGGAAACCTGGATAAACGAGATTCTAGAAACAGAGCTTTCACGGAATTTGTAAATAAATCCAACCTCACGTCTGTGCATTGTTCGCCTGCCTGCGTCGGCAACAACACAACATTTGTACCCGCCGACGGTGGCCCTGGCACAACAATTGATCACGTTATTTTACCAACATGCGAGATGCACCGAGTATGTCGCATCGAAGTTTTGAATGACTCAGCCACCAACGTATCTAATCATCGTCCCATCTTTCTTCAAATATCTTACGATCTACCGTATTGTACACCGAACACAAATTGTAACTTCTCCAAAATCAACTGGAAACGAGTAACGACTTCCCCCGAAATAATCAATGCGTATCAATACCATATCAATACAAATCTGCCCCATTGCAACATCAGAGATGTGGTAGATCTAGATTCATATTATAACCAAATCGTGTCGGTGGTATCAGCGGCAGCACATACAGGAATCCCATCAAAGAAATTCAATCGACATCTCAGACCATTCTGGAATGAAACTCTTAAAGAGCTACACCAAGAAATGATCCCGAGGAGGCGATATTGGATTTCTGTTGAGAGACACAGAGACGAGTCACACCCTGACTATAAAGCTTACAAAGAATCAAAACGCCTTTTCCGATACGAATTTAGAAAGTCCAACGAAAGATACCTCCAACAAATTGATGAAAAGCTTGATGGATTAGCTGAGATGGACATAAATGATTTCTTTCGGGCATTTAATAAAAGACGAGCAGAAATGGGTCTCACGTCCAATTATTTGTTCGAAGTAAATGGAATTACACTGAGAGAACCAGACACAGTAATTCAGGCTTGGGCATCATATTTTGAAGAATTATACTTACTCCTTAAAAGCAATACTTTTGACGAAAACAACATTCACGCCGTTAGCGCATCAATTGAACAAATTACTAACAATGTTGAGTCATCATATCTTGACTCAGATATCTGCTACGAGGTATCTTTGGACGAACTTCAACGTATTCTAAAATCTACAAAACGTGGAAAATCACCCGGATATGACACACTTGCGTACGAGCACATTATTTACGGCGGGGATCATCTTCAAATTTCATTAGCCAGGTTATTCAAAAAAATATTGAAACTTAGTCACGTGCCCTCGCAAGGTAAAATAGGAATGATGATACCACTTTTTAAAGGAGGATCAAAACCTAAAAACCGATTTGACAGCTACCGTGCCATCACTCTCCTTCCAATAATCTATAAAATATTTGAAAAGATTATCCTCACTCGTCTGGAAACCAATTGCCCACATTTAATGAAAGTTCACTCACTACAACATGGTTTTCAAAAAGGAATAAGTTGCCTTAATTCATCATATATAATACACGAGAGTATCTCATTTGCAGAATAAAACCACAGTCCGCTGTTCGCTTGCTTCCTGGATGTCCACAAAGCATTCGACACAGTTTGGATAGACGGTCTTCTGTATAAGCTATATCAGCGTGGATTTCATGGAAAACTTTGGCACACAATTAAATCACTGTTACGTGGATTGAAATGCTCTGTGCGCTTTAATGGATCCATCTCACGTCTAGTAGAGATACATCAGGGGACAAGACAAGGAGTTATTCTTTCCCCTCTCTTCTATATGATATACATAGATGATCTGATCTATGAACTCCAAAGGAGTCAAAGTGGCTTGCGATTTGGGTTCTACATTCTGCACCGCTCCAATATCTACATATATGGCAGGGAATGTGAGCAGAATAAAACAGGGTCACCATTTTCGTTTCACGTAGAGGCCCTTGAAACAAGTGGAAACAAGTGGAAACAGACATCCCGTCCAGTGAAATTTTCATTGAAGTCCGTTTCAGAGTCCGTTTAGAAATCATCCTTTTCAACTTTCAGACCATGCTTGGTATTCCGTGCACTTGATGTTTACTCACAGTATACAAAATGGTGGATTTGTTTTTTAAATTGTTTTGAATTTTTCTGAACGCTGGAAACAGAGGAAACAAACCATTCCCGAACAATATTAAGACTCGGGAGCAATTTTATTTCGAGTTGATTCAGTGGAAACGTCACGAAACAAGCTGGGACAGTGGTAACACTATATATTTTTATTTAATTAATTTTTTTGTTTTTTCTTCTGATACGATGGAAACAGATGAAACAGAGGAAACAAACCATTCCCGAACAATATTAAGACTCGGGAGCAATTTTATTTCGAGTTGATTCAGTGGAAACATCACGAAACAAGCTGGGACAGTGGTAACACTATATATTTTTATTTTTTTGTTTTTTTTCTGATACGATGGAAACAGATGAAACAGAGGAAACAAACCATGCCCGAACAATATTAAGACTCGGGAACAATTTTATTTCAAGTTGATTCAGTGGAAACATCACAAAACAAACTAGGACAGTGGTTACACTATATATTTTTATTTAATTAATTTTTTACAAACACCCTCTCTATGACTATTGCACATTGGCACACCAAAAAGTGGCAGTGACACAAACTGTCCGAAGTGTGTACTTTACTTTCTGCTAAGGTAAACAGCAATTGTGCTGCGAGACCTTGCCACAAGATGAATTCCCAATTACATCTTGTCCTTGTTTGTCAGAATTTATTCAGAAACATGATTTGTTCAGGTCATTAAATCATTGAAACATGCTACATCGTCAGGTAGAGGTAATATTCTCAGGGCGTATCTCATCAATGAAAAATATATTCATTAAAATTTATTTGAACAAATTGTAGTCCCGGAATGAGGTTACAGTGGTATTAATGAAGAAGCCATGTGATGTAGGTCTCTGTTCAATGAAACATGCTATAATTATGGCAAGCCTTAAAATAAGACGAGAATCAGCGAATCAATTCTCATAATGATTCTCTCGAAAATCTTCAGTGTTTTATGACTTAATTTTTTTTAAATGCATTTATACAAATTCAATGAAGCATGCTACATACATGACTATTATAATTCAGTTATTGTGGTGGATTGACGGTAACATGGTGTGACATTGACGGCTTGGAGTTTAGGTTCAACTGAGTCGCAAAGCGACGAGGTTGAACATACGCTCCAAGCCGTCAATATCACACCATGTTACCGTCAATCCACCACAATAACGTATATGTTCTGCGCACAGTCCTGGTCATTCTTAGAAATTTAACATTTAGTCCGAAGAATGATCACCAGAAAATGTCAAAATCTCCTATCGCTCTCGCCATAACGTTGTTCAACGTAAATGGATTCTATTTGTCTACAAATCGAGTAATTCCGTGACTAGGGTTCATATTAATCTAAGCGAGATAACTCTATAAAAAAGACTATTACATTGGTGGCGCCTTCTCATGAATATGCATGTTGGCGTGACGTCATTATTTGTGATCTATAAATAAGTCTATTACATCGGTTATGCTTTCTAATAATAGGCATGGTTGCATGACGTCATTATATGTGTTATCTAATTTCATTGGCTAACAATGTGAGTTACAATTTTGGCGCGCTCGCTAAATTGCTATAATAAAATTACTTTGTCTTGATCTGCCTTACGAAGTGGCAGCAATAAATGTTATAAAATTTATAAAAAAAATTTGATTTGATTTGATTTGAAGTGCTTCTTGTTAGAAGTTAAATCAGTATTCGATTTGATTTGATTTGTGGTAACCATGGCGACGACAGAAGAAGAGGCTCGTAATCTTAGGCGGTTGGAAAGAATAAATTACAAACTCTTAAATGATGTGAAGTTGTTAGAAGCTGCTAGTAATAAAAATACGAGCATTGACAGCACACAGTCCAACGGTATGCCTGAATTGTTAGAAGACAACACCGATGACATGAAACCGCTTTTCTCGGAGGCTACGGTGGGAAATCCCGAATTTGATGATGACGATACGGAAATGAGAAAAATAGAGGAGCTCTTGAGGAAAGCGACGGACGATTTTGAGAAAGAAAGGAGAGCGAGGCGTTTGCGAGACATGAAGACATATAGAGTATTTATTGCCAAAGGAGCTCCAATTCTAGATTTGTATGCAGGGGATAAGTTGCATTTGAATTATGAAGGGACAAGGAGGATGAGATCTCTTATGATTCAAGTGGTGAATAGATTAACTTAATTTCCTAAAGTTAGCAACATCAATATAATGTAATATACGGAATATAGAAGGCTTGACAGTGACTTGAGCAGTGGCAGCGCGACTGTGGGTCTGTTTGTGTCATTTCTGTTATAATTCGGATACTATTTTATAATTATAGTTTTCAGTATATGGATGGTGATATAAATCAATTTATATACATAGTACTTTAAAAGTATCGACTAGGAAAGTGGTGGCATGATAACTTTAATAGTGGCATTGCGACTATTGGTCTGTTTGTGGCATTACTTTTATGGTTCGTTTATGTTTAGTTATCAGATTGGTAGGTAATTGCTGAGGCATGTGATCATTTGATGGCATTGCGATCATAGGTCATTTGAAGAGAGAGGGGCCCGAATTTGCTCCCAACTTCATGTTTAATGTTTCAGTTTGTTCCTCCTGATCTTTCCTTTTTTGGTGGCCTATGGCTTGGCGGTTCAAAAAAGGTATAAATCTAAACTAAAACTTGACTGCTTTTAAATATTTAAGCTATGTTCTGACAACATGTAGTAAATGGTTTTCAAGAAGTATTCTTAATTGTTTAACACAAAATGAGAACAGTTAAATTAAATCCTATGAAGTAGTTTTATTGAACGCTCTATATTTAGGGCAAGTAGGAAACAAACACTTGACTTGAATCTGTTTCCTTATTTGATTTGATCTCAGTGCATGTGCATTCATATGCTTGTTTGATGTGATAAATTAGTTGCATGTGTGTCAGTGGTATTGCATGTGTTCCGTATGTATATGTATATGTCTTGCATGTTTGTCATCTTTGTCTTGCATGTATTGTATGTTTGTTGATGTATGATTGTTTGTCACTTCGTATATGATCAAGTCATCCGCAATAAACCGTTAAAGGTAATATATGGTCTTCAAGATGTTTTTCTAAACCCATCTCATGGAATTGATTCTATTTGTCTACAAATCGAGTAATTCCGTGACTAGGGTTCATATTAATCTAAGCGAGATAACTCTATAAAAAAGACTATTACATTGGTGGCGCCTTCTCATGAATATGCATGTTGGCGTGACGTCATTATTTGTGATCTATAAATAAGTCTATTACATCGGTTATGCTTTCTAATAATAGGCATGGTTGCATGACGTCATTATATGTGTTATCTAATTTCATTGGCTAACAATGTGAGTTACAATTTTGGCGCGCTCGCTAAATTGCTATAATAAAATTACTTTGTCTTGATCTGCCTTACGAAGTGGCAGCAATAAATGTTATAAAATTTATAACAAATTTTTGATTTGATTTGATTTGAAGTGCTTCTTGTTAGAAGTTAAATCAGTATTCGATTTGATTTGATTTGTGGTAACCATGGCGACGACAGAAGAAGAGGCTCGTAATCTTAGGCGGTTGGAAAGAATAAATTACAAACTGTTAAATGATGGGAAGTTGTTAGAAGCTGCTAGTAATAAAAATACGAGCATTGACAGCACACAGTCCAACGGTATGCCTGAATTGTTAGAAGACAACACCGATGACATGAAACCGCTTTTCTCGGAGGCTACGGTGGGAAATCCCGAATTTGATGATGACGATACGGAAATGAGAAAAACAGAGGAGCTCTTGAGGAAAGCGACGGACGATTTTGAGAAAGAAAGGAGAGCGAGGCGTTTGCGAGACATGAAGACATATAGAGTATTTATTGCCAAAGGAGCTCCAATTCTAGATTTGTATGCAGGGGATAAGTTGCATTTGAATTATGAAGGGACAAGGAGGATGAGATCTCTTATGATTCAAGTGGTGAATAGATTAACTTAATTTCCTAAAGTTAGCAACATCAATATAATGTAATATACGGAATATAGAAGGCTTGACAGTGACTTGAGCAGTGGCAGCGCGACTGTGGGTCTGTTTGTGTCATTTCTGTTATAATTCGGATACTATTTTATAATTATAGTTTTCAGTATATGGATGGTGATATAAATCAATTTATATACATAGTACTTTAAAAGTATCGACTAGAAAAGTGGTGGCATGATAACTTTAATAGTGGCATTGCGACTATTGGTCTGTTTGTGGCATTACTTTTATGGTTCGTTTATGTTTAGTTATCAGATTGGTAGGTAATTGCTGAGGCATGTGATCATTTGATGGCATTGCGATCATAGGTCATTTGAAGAGAGAGGGGCCCGAATTTGCTCCCAACTTCATGTTTAATGTTTCAGTTTGTTCCTCCTGATCTTTCCTTTTTTGGTGGCCTATGGCTTGGCGGTTCAAAAAAGGTATAAATCTAAACTAAAACTTGACTGCTTTTAAATATTTAAGCTATGTTCTGACAACATGTAGTAAATGGTTTTCAAGAAGTATTCTTAATTGTTTAACACAAAATGAGAACAGTTAAATTAAATCCTATGAAGTAGTTTTATTGAACGCTCTATATTTAGGGCAAGTAGGAAACAAACACTTGACTTGAATCTGTTTCCTTATTTGATTTGATCTCAGTGCATGTGCATTCATATGCTTGTTTGATGTGATAAATTAGTTGCATGTGTGTCAGTGGTATTGCATGTGTTCCGTATGTATATGTATATGTCTTGCATGTTTGTCATCTTTGTCTTGCATGTATTGTATGTTTGTTGATGTATGATTGTTTGTCACTTCGTATATGATCAAGTCATCCGCAATAAACCGTTAAAGGTAATATATGGTCTTCAAGATGTTTTTCTAAACCCATCTCATGGAATTGATTCTATTTGTCTACAAATCGAGTAATTCCGTGACTAGGGTTCATATTAATCTAAGCGAGATAACTCTATAAAAAAGACTATTACATTGGTGGCGCCTTCTCATGAATATGCATGTTGGCGTGACGTCATTATTTGTGATCTATAAATAAGTCTATTACATCGGTTATGCTTTCTAATAATAGGCATGGTTGCATGACGTCATTATATGTGTTATCTAATTTCATTGGCTAACAATGTGAGTTACAATTTTGGCGCGCTCGCTAAATTGCTATAATAAAATTACTTTGTCTTGATCTGCCTTACGAAGTGGCAGCAATAAATATTATAAAATTTACCCACCCACACACCCTCTTAAGAATTAGAATAGTAGGAAATAACAGTTAATTCAGTAGCATGTTTATTGCTGTAGAATATATGTCTCCATCGTTTGAGAATTTTACAGTGATTCAAGAAAATTTACAGCGGTTCAAAAAAGGTATAAATCTAAACTAAAACTTGACTGCTTTTAAATATTTAAGCTATGTTCTGACAACTTGTAGTAAATGGTTTTCAAGAAGTAATCTTAATTGTTTAACACAAAATGAGAACAGTTAAATTAAATCCTATGAAGTAGTTTTATTGAACGCTCTATATTTAGGGCAAGCAGGAAACAAACACTTGACTTGAATCTGTTTCCTTATTTGATTTGATCTCAGTGCATGTGCATTCATATGCTTGTTTGATTTGATAAATTAGTTGCATGTGTGTCAGTGGTATTGCATGTGTTCCGTATGTATATGTATATGTATATGTCTTGCATGTTTGTCATCTTTGTCTTGCATGTATTGTATGTTTGTTGATGTATGATTGTTTGTCACTTCGTATATGATCAAGTCATCCGCAATAAACCGTTAAAGGTAATATATGGTCTTCAAGATGTTTTTCTAAACCCATCTCATGGAGTTATGTCATGAAAAAAGCAGGCCAGCGAGAGACGATGAAACGGTTGTCTTGGTTTCCCTTATGTTGACGGCTCGAGGCGTAAACATGGGATATGTTGCGCGGCTCTCTGACCAATCAACGACGCGGTTTCTTACTGGAGGCGGAACATATGAAATTGAATTGGACAAATAATCGTTAAGGGTGGATACACACATGCATGTAATGTCTGTATGTAAAATACATGTATTTTACATGGCCACACCAATAATTGGCAACATTAATCACCTGCGCGCGAGAGGTCAATTTCACCAGTGAGTAGATATAAGCCATTATCAAACAAACTGCCATCAAGAAATTTCAGGCCAGTCATAAACATGTCTTCTTTCATGGCTGCCGAAATGAGTAATTCTTTTCTTGTCTGCAAAAATAAAATATGCAGATTTCTTTTATAGGATGATACCGGCTTGTTGAGATTTCTCTGATAATTTGAGAGCGAGCTCATGTGATAACATTAATTCAATTGGGATTGCAAATAGTCATTATAGCACCAAAAAATAATGCAGGTACAGCGTTGAAATTAAAAAGAGTGACCCCCCCCCATTTATATATATGTTTCTCAAGCCAAAGGTTGAACAAGCTCCTAACTGTCACAAGCTTGAATTATAACATTTTCGACAATAATCCATGATTGGGGGAGGGGCTGGTTCACGAAAGCTTCGAATAACTAAGGGAGTTAATTAAATGTATCAGCCGGGATTATCTGGGCCAGAATTACAATATAATGTTTTACTTAAATATTCCATAGTTGAAATTTTGCGTATACATGCATGTATAACTGTATAACACAAGAGAGGAAAGGTGACGTAGTTGGGAACTCGTAGCTAGGCAACCCTTTCGCCGAATGAAGACAAACATCAACACCATGCATTCAAATTTAAAGCTGTATAATATGTTCATAATTATATGAATAGCATAAATTGCTGCATATTAGATTAATCACTCGTAGAAAACAGACACGACAGACATGACTACGATATTTATAAAGCAGGGTGTCCGGACTCAGGGTGCTGTATGCACACCCCCCGTCGAGGAAATATGCAATGGTGAATTCGGTAGCTTCTGGGATAATATAGCTCCCCGTGCATGTTGGGGATCATAGCCCCCTGCGTTTGGGGAAGAGGCCATCACTGGTATTAACATCAATAGAAGACTGACAATGATTTAAACAGAACGTCGACCATTTGAGTTATCGCGCGAATAATTATTGTAAGCGGCCTGACAACTTTGTCCCAGTTAACGGCTCTTCGGCGGTTCAGAGTTTAACTCACTGTGGTGAAACACAGTCGCAATGATTGGGTTGTCAGCAGACACATATTACGCGGTGCGTATGATCCATGTAAAACGCTAAATACACGATATTTACAGAGATTACATGCATGTGTGTATCCACCCTAATACCAGTAATTGTAGTGGCCATTAAGGTCTTATTTTTTCTCAGTATTTCTTCTAGTCAATATTGAAGTCAATAAGCATATACCAGCAGTCCCGTACATGGCTACATACAAAACCATAAAACATTTGCATGTCAGCAGTACTGGTATAGAATTATCTATCATTGCGCCCACAATTTGACCATGTCCTGGGACAGATCTTAAAATACGACAGGCAGCATCTCAGGCCAATCGGTAGAAGACGACCTGTGATATACAACATATTTGCCAAAGGTTATCAAGGCGCTATTTTTACTGATACAATGTGTATAATTATTATAAGACAAATATAGTTTCAATGGCATCCGTACCAAAGCTAAATTCCACCATTTGCCGGCTTTCTTTATATCGTTATCAGTGTCAGATGATGATATTTTCCTGCATAAGTTTGTCACCCGCAATTTTGTACCAGCTCAGTCGACTCTAAAGGGGCATGTCATAACCAATACAGAGCATTCCATATACTAGTATGCTTAGTTCAGATATGTATGAACATTGGTACATATATGTTCACATGACCAGAGGAATATCATGGGATAGGCACCTCTGACATCAGATGACTACTTAAAGGGGGACTAATAAATTGCATGATCAATAAAGAGCAATTGGCAGTGACGCGTTAGATTAGATTTCAAATTTTCCTTTAATATTAATAATAATAACCAGGTTTTATATTATTAACCAATTACTTGCTCTAACACACTTGGTATAATATTACCCCAGTCATTTGTACAAACCAACCAATGAACTGGCTGGCTGCAGCCATTGCAGGCACTGCTCTAGTCTGATCAGAACATGCTCGGATACTCATCAGCATGACAAGCTGACTGGTACTCTTTTAATGCATGAGTGATGCGAAGCTGACACAGTACGGGCGACTTTTCTCAAGGGTCACAATTTTGCGCGGGTTTTGAAACAGCGAGCAAGCCGACAATTGCATGTCGCTCAAAGCCGCCAAGCCATTGCTAAAAGGGAGAAAACTTAACAAAAGATCTTGGCTTGTTGTTTAATCCCTTTTCCAATCCATCAATCATTTATCCTATTCTATTTTTATTGTCAACACTTTGTCAAATGTATATATGTTATTATGATTGGAATAAATATGTTTACACTAAGTGGAGACTCAATGACCAGCAACAGCCTGCGAACCTATATCAATGTGTTTACAGCGTATACAAGTTTGATGCGCTAACCAACGGAGCTCTTTGTTAGTAAATAGTATGGTTATAAATACCGAAGCTGTGTTATGCCCTGTGCCAATGCATTCTCTTATATATGCGAGTCGACCATAGGTCGCCTCGCATATATAAGAGAATGCATTGGCTTAACACATTAAAAATTATAAAATTGTTAAAGAATGTAAGAAAAAATGGTAAAAAGTGTTAAAAAAAGATTTTTTTTAGGCCAATGCATTCTCTTATATATGCGAGGCGACCTATGGTCGACTCGCATATATAAGAGAATGCATTGGCACAGGGCATAACTGTAACTATCACAATGTGGTCAAGGAGCCGGTTCCAATGATATCTATATTTGTATGGTTCTATTGAGACAGACCGAAGATATTTTAGGCTGTTGAAGCTTTATTTGGCCGGTTTTGGCCGGTTTGTTGGGTAAAGGGTTTCACACGAAAATATTGTCCCATTAGAGTTTTCCTTGAAGAAATGTAAATAAACGACGAATGGAGATATCGTACGTTGATAACAGTTGTATTGCTAATTATTATAACAAATGTCATGCACTGCTATAGCGTCTTACAAAGATTCAACCAGGTCCCCACATTCGTATCTTGAGGGTAAAATTTCTCACGTAAGCACGAACTAGCATCTCGTTTCATACTAATTCTACGCATATAGGTATCCGATGCGTGATTATAGTACACTATTTTACTCGGTCGAGGGGCCGGGTGTTACCATTTGTGTTTTTGAGTACATGTATAGCGAATACGACATATACATGCAACTGTCATATTATAAGACCATTTCAAGAATGTGGCCCCAGAATATAAAGTACATATTATGTGTCTCCATAACTTTGCTTGTAAACCTCTGTCCCCCCGCATGTATTTATTCCCACAATATGGTTCATGTTGTATGTAAAAAAAACATTAGGGAGACGGTATTAGGGAGACACTTGTGATATATTTTTTAATATTATAATATTCATAACGAATGACATCAAATGCACTCACCACACCCAGAATAATTCATTTAAATAAAGTGTCTATATGCCTTTCGTGGCATTGCCACTTTTTAAAAGTGACATTGCCACGAAAGGCCTATAGACAATTGGTTTAAATTAATTATCTTCTATAGACATTCTTTTTCAATCTTGTACCATATATATTACTGTGCACATGTTATTCTAGACTGTGATATATACTATAGGCACGGACTCAGTATGATTGTTCATTGCTTAATATTTGCTTAACTCAGGGAGCCTGAATAACTGATCATTTCTTATCGAAATGGCCATGATTGGGTCGATCGGAATGGTACATTGAGATGTCCCTCGTTCGAACCCGCGCCAACATCGTCTAGCCCAGACTGTGATATTGTAGACCAAACTATCCAAGTGCACCGCCTCATGTAGACCAAACTATCCAAGTGCACCGCCTCATGTAGACCAAACTATACAAGAGCACGCCTCCTGTAGACCAAACTATCAAAGTGCACCGCTTCTTGTAGATCAAACTATCCAATGCAAGTGCACCGCCTCTTGTAGACCAAACTATCAAAGTTTACCGCCTCTTGTATGTCAAACTATCCAAGTGCACCGCCTCTTGTAGACCAAACTATACAAGAGCAGTGCCTCCTGTAGACCAAACTATCAAAGTGCACCACTTCTTGTTGATCAAACTATCCAATACAAGTGCACCGCCTCTTGTAGACCAAACTATCAAAGTGTACCGCCTCCTGTATGTCAAACTATCCAAGTGCACCGCCTCTTGTAGACCAAACTATCCAAGTTCACCGCCTCTTGTAGACCAAACTATCAAAGTGTACCGCCTCTTGTAGGTCAAACTATCCAAGTGTACCGTCTCTTGTAGGTCAAACTATCCAAGTGCACCGCCTCTTGTAGGTCAAACTATCCAAGTGCACCGCCTCTTGTAGGTTAAACTATCCAAGTGCACCGCCTCTTGTAGGTCAAACTATCAAAGTGCACTGCCTCTTTTAGGTCAAACTATACAAGTACACCGCCTCTTGTATGTCAAACTATTCAACGGTACCCGGGGATGTGGCTAGAGGGTCTCCGTTGGGGGGGGGGTGTCCACCTTGGGAAATTCCAATTGCACCCCCCCTTGAATCAGAATCAGACACCAAACACAACTTTTGCATAATTCCATTTGCATTCTTAGAGTTGGAAATTTCAAACCTGACACCCCCCACTTAGGTTGGAAAATTTCCAAATGATGACAATTCCAATGACAATGTTGACCAAATGTATGACAATATTGTTTTCTTAAATTGAGTAGCAGTTTTGACTAGCCACGGGGGAGGACCAGGACACAAGCTTTCCAAGTGTTGGAAATTTCCAACCTGTCACTCCCCTAAGGTTGGAAAATTTCCAACTGATGACCTTTCCAACTAATGTTTTGGCAGGTATGAATTTCCAACTGTTGAAAATTTTGACCAAAGTTGAGGGAGGGTGAGACACCCCCACATCCCCCTCTAGCCACATCCCTGACGGTACCGCGTAACCACACACTCGTGTCATGACCAGCTGTTGGACCGACGCTGTTCGTATAATATATTGGATTGTTTTATGTGGAATCTGTTCTCAGGAAAACAATAAACCTATAGTCAATTTGAAGTTTCCGATAAAAATAATAGACGTACGTCTGTCCGAATATTGTTCTTTGCGGCGATCGATGCAAATCATATATAAGAACTTGTCTGGCACGTAATCTCCATGTCCGTGGTAAATAACACGTTTTTGTTGTGTCAACAATTATCTGGCAGATACCGCTTCTCTTGGTCTGGGTCCGGATAAGCGCGTCCGTATTCAAATCATCGGACAAAACCCACGAGCAATTAATTTCCTTTTGGTTCCTATTTAGAGTTTTTATATTACTTGAGATAGACGTGGTGATAAACGCAGACCATAGGAGCGGAGAGCTCGGATGAGATGGGCGGATAGCTCAGATGAGAGGGGCGGATAGCTCAGACGAGAGGGTGGAGAGCTCAGATGAGAGGGCCGGAGAGCTCAGACGGATAATTAGCATATCATACAGTTATAATGTTTGTGAAACCTATCATGCGATAAACAATAAATTTAAGGGCTAGAACTATACGTTTGCATTCACACTTTTGACACAAAGACTATGCTATAATTTGAACTAATTCTTAAGTTGGTAATCGCAACCGTTTATGGGAGATATTTTGTCATGTTTCGCCTACCACACAATTCCTGACTTTTCTAAGTATTTTCAAATAATGACAAAATCTTATTTTCCCGAACTATCCGACCACCGCATGTTTTCATCAATATCATTTGTCAATACATATAACTGAGTGGAACCAGTGCAGAACATGCAAACTATTGACACGTATGATGCCTAATCTGTTTGAAAAATGTCTATTTTTAAATGTTTCATTCAATCATAAATGCATTTAGATTAAAACCTTTGCAACCGATATTGATAAATAGAAGAAATGAAAATAAATAATAGACAAAGAGAACGGAAGTCATTTCAGGCAAACATATGGCCAACACAATCCAATTTGGCGGCCAAATTTAATACAAATAGCGAATATATATGTGACATATCTCCCCAAATACAATCAATGTAACCATAGTCATTACTATGGAATATTATCGTTGTTACGCTTTCTTGTGCGTGTACACCGAGGCTGGTCTGGCGATGTCATACGAGCTATGGTGTAACTATGATTAAATATGTACTCGCTATGTACTCGCTATGTACTCGCTATGTACTCGATTGTTTTCGCAGGATGAATGTATTTGCGGATGTATCCTCGCTCATGTCTCATTTATGCACTATGTAACCTTTATGACCGTGTTAATTGCAGGTATAATGGTCGAATTGCGAACTATCGGGGATGATGTTTTTAATCCGAATAGTAGATGTTTGGTCAGCATTTAGAGGCATTCTGGTGTTGTGATTGAGCCATAGTTGTTGTAATAATTTGAAGGTGCAGTTATTCTTACGGAATTCGGAGGTGGTGCATTCATGAAATCAATATATTTTATATTTTATATATGCTTATTAATATGATCTTGAGGGCGTTACCATTTCTTACTATCGGTTTCGTGTTTATTAACGCCCATCGGGTGTATACTGGTCGACAAATTTAGATAGCTGTGTGTCGGTGGACGTTTAATAAATAGATAATGGGGTTTTCCGGTTGTGACAATTCACAGTAGGTCCCTATTTTCGGAGTTCTATTTGCGGAAGTCCCCGAATTCGCGGAAGTTTCCTAGAATGGTCGAAATGTGTTGATTTTAATGAGGGAGCGGGTTTTCGTATATGTCAATTGATACGTATTTTAAACAAATAACGACACGATCATCATAATGGTGGTTTGTTCTATACTGTTTTGCTATGAACTGTGATTTATAGTGATTTGCTATGAACGTTTTTTCACACAAATTATATTTATATATTCAACAATAAACTATTTTTCCTGACGTCTTGCTGTCTTGATGTTTTAGGATATTGTAAGGAAGGCTAATCTGGCCGTGTCAAATTGAGCTATAGCGATCGGATATCTCATAGGACAACACATTTCGGGTTTTCACGGGGTGTGTATTCGCTGGATTGATAGTTGCAGTATGTAACTATTATGACCGCACTAATTGCTTTCAATGTTTAGATATCAACAATGGCTGGACCACCGTTGAAGATTTTATGGCGGGAACACAATGACTCCGATTTTTGATCCACATTTAGAGACTTATGGTGTGGTGAATTAGAAACCTGCAGTAATAAGCCGTAGTTTTTTGTAATAATTTGAAGGATTAGTTGTTTTAACGGAATTCTGAGGCGGTGAATTCATGTGACCAATATATTTTACATTTTTTTTTATAATTTATATTTATGCCTAATAATATAATCTTGAGGGCGTTACCATTTCTGATTACGGTTTTCTTGTACATGCTGTCTAATTATCACTGTTAACAGGTTAAGACACTGGCTGTCAGCGTGGATTTGAGATGGCATCCAAGCCAGTGTTCATGTTTGTTGGCCGATGCACTCCATGTGGCATTCTAATGGACTGGGCAGTATGTTAGTGATTGTTTGCTTGTGTATGTGTGGTCTACAATAATATGCAAAATAAAATGGTTTTGGTAATCAGTGACTGCTGTAAAAGTCTCAAAGGACAAGATGATATATATAAACATTGTGTTATAATTTTATGCTGTTGACATGCAGATGTCACATTTTTTCTGTGTTGTGTTTTATGTATATAGCCATGTATAGGACTTCTGGTACATGCTTATTGGTTTGAATATCGGCTAGCAGAAATACTGAGAAAGAATAAGACATTGATGGCCACTGACTGAAATACATGCATGTAATAGTATTGTACGTTGAATATATCATTTAACACATATAGATCCCGCTTTGATTGAAGGAAATTGAGTTTATAAAAAACAAAAAACACTTGTATAAACATGTATGAGAACACCAATGTTTTAACGATTTTGTTATTTCGTGATGGCGAGATATTTTCAAATCCAAATAAAAGCATGGCGACGGATAACAGCAGCCGGAAGGTGCACTTACTTAGATAAAGGTGCACACACTTATATGTTTGTTGGCAGTTTTATTTTGTTTCTATTTCCGAACTTTATCGAAACACTGAACAAAGTAGGTTATCAGATGACTTGCATTATATACTTTACTTAAAGGCATATTTTGTCAATTGTGTTCACCGGACAGAACTAATGGAACATGTCAGTGATAAAGACTGAGTTCTGTGAAATACTGGTTAACTTTCCATTTGTTTGACGAATGCCACAACATTGTAACACTTCCAGTGATGAGAAGAAATTCGATCCCAACTATTACAACATGAACAAACGTTTACTCTGAATGCAAGGGTATAGCACATCATTCAAGATGTAGTGTGGTTGAGGGCTAAATATTCTCACAACAACTTCATAAAAATCCCATGAAAATGCAAAGTGACGATCAGGGATCCAGCTTCAAGTTAATAGCGGGTTAATTAGCTCGCCTGTGTGAATGCCTCAACAGTTGCTTCGCTAAGTAAAAATGTCCGCGAATTTGGACGAACTACAATGTTTATATTTATAAAAATAACACAACGTGCATTGTTGGTTATTTGAAGAAGCGAGGCAGTCGAATATATGCTATATACATGTATAATAACTAAGCATAGAGCACTGGACACAGCCATAAAATGTCAGTTGTCTCACATGCGTACTAATCCTGTTCGACACAAGTTAGCTCCATTTCCTGGTAGCCTCGTTTCTCCGGAAGTTGGATCTATATGGTGCTCAATACCTGTTCCTCTCAAATGAAATAATATGAATTGCTGCCTGAAGAACCTTAAAAATTAGCCAACTCAATATGTACACAGTCGGG
Source organism: Siphonodentalium dalli (assembly GCA_032622095.1). Taxonomy (NCBI): domain Eukaryota; kingdom Metazoa; phylum Mollusca; class Scaphopoda; order Gadilida; family Siphonodentaliidae; genus Siphonodentalium; species Siphonodentalium dalli. The sequence continues at coordinate 205,087,075 of CP136067.1, forward strand.
CTGCATATACCTGTATAATATAATCACGACTGTCTCACCGAGTCATGTATACATTGTTCTCCAGTCACTAATATGGGTATATCATACCCAGACATGATGCAACAGGTAGAGTACCAGCAGAAGAAGTGGTATATTGAGGCGCGCCTTTGTTGCGATATTGACCGCGCTTAATTTCGAAAAAAGCGCGATTATAGCGCAATACCAAAACTCTATCTAGCTTATTATTGCCATATTGAACACAAAATATTGCGATACTAAGCGCGCTAAATTTAATACAGACCCGATAGTGTTATATTTATATTAGATAAATAATGTGCATATAATGTAGATATAGTGTACATAGAGCGTTTACAACTGTAATTATATACAAATCTAAAACATTGTCTCTATTTATTCAATAAACAATATAGAAGAGCAATAATTTGATTTAAATGTCACAATTTTGGACGCAAGATGTCGCAATATTAAGTGCGATATTAAGCGCAAAATATTGCAATAATATCACAAGCGGTGCGCTTATAGGCGTTTCCACTTGCAATATTATTGCGATATTGGGTGCGAAAATAGCGCACTTAATATACCACTTATTTTACTGGTACTGTAAGCACAGTAAAGAACTGACTGATATAATCCCAATATTTGAATGTTTCCTTATTAATCTTTGATAAATATGTTGATTGGAAAATATTTGCATCACAGATTTTCTTTCCAAACTCGAACCACCCACCCCCTCCTTGTGACTGGAATTTTTCTGCAAACCCCCCTTATAACTCCGCCAAATGACTCCGACAGACAAATGCCCCGGTTCCCATGCTGGTTGACATCTGTTTTAAACACATGATTGGAAATGACGGAATACAGGTTCGGACAATAGATGCGTCACCTGATGTAAGATTATATGTCGAAAAGGGCAATAACTGCGTCAAAATGAGTCCGACCAAACTCAAAATCGCAGTTGCCTATGTTCCCTAGCTGGTTGACATCTGTGCCACGTTTAATACAAAAAATGGAATGGAAAATGACGGAATACAGGCTCGGACAAAAGATTCGTCCCAGGGTGTACGATTTTATGTCGAACAAGGGCAATATAACTCCGCAAAAATGAGCCGGATCGAACTCAAAATCGGAGGTTGCCATGCTGGTTGATATATGATCAGAAAATGACACAATACAGGCTCGGAAGTTCTGGATGGACACGCGGACGTCACGACGGACGGACTGACACACTGACGAGGGTCATTAATATAGTCCTCCAACGGAATATCGGGCGAAATAATACTTGCGACTATCAAGTGAATTCGTTGTGAAACATTAAGGGTCGTCAGGACAAAATTCAACATATAATTCCCAAATGCATCCCTTAAAAACATATTACAGATCTCTAATTTCCTTTTCCAGACAAACTCTATAATAAAGGCACACATATTTTATGAATATAATGACTGCAGCATTATCCAGGCATATTTTCAAATGGCTCTTTACTGGTAAACAACATATATATATACTGTATTATTACTTAGTCCTCACGATGAGGATATTTTTTGTTTTGGCAATATCTAGCTTACAACGACAAATTTGATTTCCAGATTCTCCCAGTACTAATGATGTCATTTGTGTTTTCATCTGCTAGTTATTATTTCACTAATATTTGGTGGGCTAGTAGCTCATTGTCCACACGGATGAAGCATTTGTCCGATTGGTATTGAATTGAATCACGATTCCATATCTGATTCGAATCCAAAATCGAATTGAAATTATAATGCCAAATCGCAGGGTCAAAACCAAGCCTGAAACCTCTTCGGTGCGTGAAAGTGATATGTTAGTATTCAGGTGCTATACCAATTGGAGGAATGTAGCATTCTACTAACATCGCCGAAATCACAAGCATATATCGACCGTACCACTTCATAAAAACATCATCTGAACTACGCTCTATTGTACATATTGACTTCTCTATTCTGAACGCAACTATCGGTGATAAACTAACGAACACGATTTCGCTATCGAGAGTCACTGCATTTAATTAATATCAGACTGATGGTGTGTGTTGTTAACCCTTTACCCAACAGAAGGTCCCTGTGCCAATGCATTCTCTTAATTATACGAGTCGACCATAGGTCGCCTCGCATATATAAGAGAATGCATTGGCTTAACACATTAAAAATTATAAAATTGTTAAAGAATGTAAGAAAAAATGGTCAAAAGTCGACTCGCATATATAAGAGAATGCATTGGCACAGGGCATAACTGTAACCACCACAATGTGGTCAATGAGCCGGTTCCAATGATATCCATATTTGTATGGTTTTATTGAGACAGACCCAAGATAATTTAGGCTGTTGCAGCTTTATTTGGCTGTTTTTGGCCGGTTTGTTGGGTAAAGGGTTAAATGAGATATGATTGTTGTAAAATAACTACTTTGAGCAAGATTATTCTCCATGCCTATGTGATCACCACACCGGAGTGTTTCACATCACTTTAGGATTATTCTCCATGCCTATGTGATCACCACACCGGAGTGTTTCACATCACTTTGAGATTATTCTCCATGCCAATGTGATCACCACATCGGAGTGTTTCACATCACTTTAATATTATTCTCCATGCCTATGTGATCACCACACCGGAGTGTTTCACATCTCTTTAAGATTATTCTCCATGCCTATGTGATCACCCTACCGGAGTGTTTAACATCACTTTAAGAATATTCTCCATGCCTATGTGATCACCCTACGGGAGTGTTTCACGTCACTTTAAGATTATTCTCCATGCCTATGTGATTACCACACCGGAGTGTTTCACATCACTTTAAGAATATTCTCCATGCCTATGTGATCACCCTACCGGAGTGTTTCACATCACTTTAAGATCATTCTCCACACCTATGTGATCACCACACCGGAGTGTTTCACATCACTTTAAGATCATTCTCCATGCCTATGTGATCACCACACCGGAGTGTTTCACATCACTTTAAGATTATTCACCATACCTATGTGAACACCACACTGGAGTGTTTCACATCACTTTAAGATTATTCTCCATGCCTATGTGATCACCATACGGGAGTGTTTCACATCACTTTAAGATTATTCTCCATGCCTATGTGATCACCACACCGGAGTGTTTCACATCACTTTAAGATCATTCTCCTTTTCTATGTGATCACCACACCGGAGTGTTTCACATCACTTTAAGATTATTCTCCATTTCTATTTGATCACCACACCGGAGTGTTTCACATCACTTTAAGATTATTCTCCATGCCTATGTGATCACCACACCGGAGTGTTTCACATCACTTTAAATTATTCTCCATGCCTATGTGATCACCACACCGGAGTGTTTCACATCACTTTAAGATTATTCTCCATTTCTATTTGATCACGACACCGGAGTGTTTCACATCACTTTAAGATCATTCTCCATGCCTATGTGATCACATCACTATGTGATCACCACACCGGAGTGTTTCACATCACTTTAAGATTATTCTCCATTTCTATTTGATCACCACACCGGAGTGTTTCACATCACTTTAAGATCATTCTCCATGCCTATGTGATCACCCTACCGGAGAGTTTCACATCACGTTAAGATTATTCTCCATGCCTATGTGATCACCCTACCGGAGTGTTTCACATCACTTTAAGATCATTCTCCATGCCTATGTGATCACCCTACCGGATAGTTTCACATCACTTTAAGATTATTCTCCATGCCTATGTGATCACCCTACCGGAGTGTTTCACATCACTTTAAGATTATTCTCCATGCCTATGTGATCACCTACCGGAGTGTTTCACATCACTTTAAGATTATTCTCCATGCCTATGTGATCACCACACCGGAGTGTTTCACATCACTTTAAGATCATTCTACATGCCTATGTGATCACCACACCGGAGTGTTTCACATCACTTTAAGATTATTCTCCATTTCTATTTGATCACCACACCGGAGTGTTTCACATCACTTTAAGATTATTTTCCATGCCTATGTGATCACCCTACCGGAGTGTTTCACATCACTTTAAGATTATTCTCCATGCCTATGTGATCACCCTACCGGAGTGTTTCACATCACTTTAAGATTATTCTCCATGCCTATGTGATCACCCTACCGGAGTGTTTCACATCACTTTAAGATCATGCTCAATGCCTATGTGATCACCACACCGGAGTGTTTCACATCACTTTAAGATTATTCTCCATTTCTATTTGATCACCACACCGGAGTGTTTCACATCACTTTAAGATTATTCTCCATGCCTATGTGATCACCACACCGGAGTGTTTCACATCACTTTAAGATTATTCTCCATGCCTATGTGATCACCACACCGGAGTGTTTCACATCACTTTAAGATTATTCTCCATGCCTATGTGATCACCATACCGGAGTGTTTCACATCACTTTAAGATCATTCTCAATGCCTCTGTGATCACCACACCGGAGTGTTTCACATCACTTTAAGATTATTCTCCATGCCTATGTGATCACCCTACCGGAGTGTTTCACATCACTTTAAGAATATTCTCCATGCCTATGTGATCACCCTACCGGAGTGTTTCACATCACTTTAAGAGTATTCTCCATGCCTATGTGATCACCCTACCGGAGTGTTTCACATCACTTTAAGATTATTCTCCATGCCTCTGTGATCACCCTACCGGAGTGTTTCACATCACTTTAAGATTATTCACCATGCCTATGTGATCACCACACCGGAGTGTTTCACATCACTTTACGATTATTCACCATGCCTATGTGATCACCACACCGGAGTGTTTCACATCACTTTAAGATCATTCACAATGCCTATGTGATCACCACACCGGAGTGTTTCACATCACTTTAAGATTATTCTCCATGCCTATGTGATTACAATACGGGAGTGTTTCACATCACTTTAAGATTATTCTCCATGCCTATGTGATCACCACACCGGAGTGTTTCACATCACTTTAAGATCATTCTCCATGCCTATGTGATCACCACACCGGAGTGTTTCACATCACTTTAAGATTATTCTCCATTTCTATTTGATCACCACACCGGAGTGTTTCACATCACTTTAAGATTATTCTCCATGCCTATGTGATCACCCTACCGGAGTGTTTCATATCACTTTAAGATTATTCTCCATGCCTATGTGATCACCACACCGGAGTGTTTCACATCACTTTAAGATTATTCTCCATTTCTATTTGATCACCACACCGGAGTGTTTCACATCACTTTAAGATCATTTTCCATGCCTATGTGATCACCATACCGGAGTGTTTCACATCACTTTAAGATTATTCTCCATGCCTCTGTGATCACCCTACCGGAGTGTTTCACATCACTTTAAGATTATTCTCCATGCCTATGTGATCACCCTACCGGAGTGTTTCACATCACTTTAAGATTATTCTCCATGCCTATGTGATCACCACACCGGAGTGTTTCACATCACTTTAAGATTATTCTCCATTTCTATTTGATCACCACACCGGAGTGTTTCACATCACTTTAAGATTATTCTCCATGCCTATGTGATCACCACACCGGAGTGTTTCACATCACTTTAAGATTATTCTCCATGCCTATGTGATCACCACACCGGAGTGTTTCACATCACTTTAAGATTATTCTCCATGCCTATGTGATCACCATACCGGAGTGTTTCACATCACTTTAAGATCATTCTCAATGCCTCTGTGATCACCACACCGGAGTGTTTCACATCACTTTAAGATTATTCTCCATGCCTATGTGATCACCCTACCGGAGTGTTTCACATCACTTTAAGAATATTCTCCATGCCTATGTGATCACCCTACCGGAGTGTTTCACATCACTTTAAGAGTATTCTCCATGCCTATGTGATCACCCTACCGGAGTGTTTCACATCACTTTAAGATTATTCTCCATGCCTCTGTGATCACCCTACCGGAGTGTTTCACATCACTTTAAGATTATTCACCATGCCTATGTGATCACCACACCGGAGTGTTTCACATCACTTTACGATTATTCACCATGCCTATGTGATCACCACACCGGAGTGTTTCACATCACTTTAAGATCATTCACAATGCCTATGTGATCACCACACCGGAGTGTTTCACATCACTTTAAGATTATTCTCCATGCCTATGTGATTACAATACGGGAGTGTTTCACATCACTTTAAGATTATTCTCCATGCCTATGTGATCACCACACCGGAGTGTTTCACATCACTTTAAGATTATTCTCCATGCCTATGTGATCACCACACCGGAGTGTTTCACATCACTTTAAGATCATTCTCCATGCCTATGTGATCACCACACCGGAGTGTTTCACATCACTTTAAGATTATTCTCCATTTCTATTTGATCACCACACCGGAGTGTTTCACATCACTTTAAGATTATTCTCCATGCCTATGTGATCACCCTACCGGAGTGTTTCACATCACTTTAAGATTATTCTCCATGCCTATGTGATCACCACACCGGAGTGTTTCACATCACTTTAAGATTATTCTCCATTTCTATTTGATCACCACACCGGAGTGTTTCACATCACTTTAAGATCATTTTCCATGCCTATGTGATCACCATACCGGAGTGTTTCACATCACTTTAAGATTATTCTCCATGCCTCTGTGATCACCCTACCGGAGTGTTTCACATCACTTTAAGATTATTCTCCATGCCTATGTGATCACCCTACCGGAGTGTTTCACATCACTTTAAGATTATTCTCCATGCCTATGTGATCACCACACCGGAGTGTTTCACATCACTTTAAGATTATTCTCCATGCCTATGTGATCACCACACCGGAGTGTTTCACATCACTTTAACTGATAACACTTTGTTATGATTTGTCGAAGAATTCCAATCTAACACCCTACTATGATTGATACAAATTCGAACGGATGTCTACTTAAAGCCCACTGAGCATTATGACTAAGCACTATGACTTGCGAGACAAAATGCTTACAACGTATCGGCGTTTGTGCTTAGACAAAAGTCCCGAAAGACAAAAATGTTATACAACAAACATGTTTGATAGAATTTGTCTCGCAAGAGGTGCGGTCAGGGGTACGTGAGACATTTTTTCATATGTAAATACATGGGAAGCGCGTGGCATCTGTACTGCATGTTATTAAGGATTAATATGGTATCGCACATATGTTAATATGATTAGTTCCAAGTTGGCGTGTTCTTATACTTTCTATCACACCATGCAAACTGTTAAAATTAACATCGTGCTTTGAAGTATGAGTCAAAAGTCAAGAGAGGCCGTGTAATCCATATCTGAGTAAGTTTGGGTAAAACCGGTACAATGAACGTGTCACGAAGCCAGGTTAGTGTTAGTGTATGCCGTGTGGCCTCTGTATTATAGCCACTGTGTATGTATATACATCGTTCAGACAAGTCGTATCTGTAGAATAATTCCAAATGCCCACGTCGCAGTATTAAAAAGCGCCATTTTCGAGAGTTTTTTTTTTTAAATGCACGATAGCGTGTCTATTCAGCTGACATGACCGATCATGTGATCAGCTGGTATGTCCGGTTATGTGATCAGCTGGGATGACCGGTCATGTGATCAGCTGATATGACCGGTCATGTGATCGTGGTCATTGGGGCGTTGCATGGGCGATTAGCACTATTACTTGAGTGGTCTGCGGAGAACACGCCCCCTCAGCATTTTGTTTCGCAAGTGTTTGCAATAACGCTCAGATGTGTGGCGGTGCGGTGGGTTTTATAACGCTCGAGTGTGTGGGGGCTTTATAACGTTCCTGAAGTTGTGTGGCGGGCTTTATAACACTCAGATGTGCGGCGGGCTTTATAACGCTCAGGTGTGTGATGGGTTTTATAACGCTCGAGTGTGTGGGGGCTTTATAACGTTCCTGAAGTTGTGTGGCGGGCTTTATAACGCTCAGATGTGCGGCGGGCTTTATAACGCTCAGGTGTGTGATGGGCTTTATAACGCTCGTGTGTGCGGCGGGCTTTATAACGCTCAGCTGTATGGTGGGATTTATAGCGCTCGAGTGTGCGGTGGGTTTTATAACGCTCGGGTGTGCGGTGGTCTTTATATCCCTCGGTGTGTGTCGGGCTTTATAACGCTCAGGTGTACGGTGAGATTTATAGCGCTCGAGTGTGCGGTGGGTTTTATAACGCTCGGGTGTGCGGTGGGCTTTATAGCGCTCGAGTGTGCGGCGGGTTTTATAACGCCCGGGTGTGCTGTGGGCTTTATAGCGCTCGAGTGTGCGGTGGGTTTTATAACGCCCGGGTGTGCGGTGGGCTTTATAGCGCTCGAGTGTGCGGCGAGTTTTATAACGCCCGGGTGTGCGGTTGGCTTTATAGCGCTCGAGTGTGCGGTGGGTTTTATAACGCTCGGGTGTGCGGTGGGCTTTATAGCGCTCGAGTGTGCGGCGGGTTTTATAACGCCCGGGTTTGCGGTTGCTTTATAGCGCTCGAGTGTGCGGCGGGTTTTATAACGCCCGGGTGTGCGGTGGGATTTATAGCGCTCGAGTGTGCGGCGGGTTTTATAACGCCCGGGTGTGCGGTGGGGTTTATAGCGCTCAGGTGTGCGGTGGGTTTTATAACGCCCGGGTGTGCGGCGGGCTTTATAGCGCTCGAGTGTGCGGTGGGTTTTATAACGCTCGGGTGTGCGGTGGGCTTTATAGCGCTCGAGTGTATGGTGTGATTTATAACGATCGAGTGTGTAGCGGGATTTATAACGCTCAGATGTGCGGCGGGCTTTATAACGCTCAGGTGTGCGGTGGGCGTTATAGCGCTCGAGTGTGTGGGGGGATTTATAACGCTCAGGTGTTCGGTGGGCTTCAGCAATAAGGCTCAGGTGTGCGGTGGGCTCAAGCCTAACATTCGGATAGAAAGTAGGACAATAGTCTGAAGTTTCCCATTATTGTTGATGCAGGCATGGAATTCATGTCGCCGAGCAATTTATCCGTGTCAGTAGACTGAAGTCACTGTTCGATTTGACGTCCCTTTGTATGCTGACAGCGTTTATCCACAGTAATGACGCACTCGACACGAGGGAATGAAGCACAGAGTCCACCAGAGGAAGGGCGTTTATCCACAGTAATGACGCACTCGACACGAGGGAATTAAGCACAGGGTCCATCAGAGGAAGTGAATTATTAGAGATGAGAGTTCCGATCACTCATTACTCAGTCGACTGAGCTTTCAGGAAGATACGATTGTCGCGAGTTAGCGGACTTATAATGCAGTCGCTGATGGGTCGTCTGAGAGAATTATCCCGTCGGATTATATCACGGGATGGCCACTCTCGAGCAGTGCATTGATGTAGCACTGTACACAGCCGTATAAGGCGAATGCGTCAATTTAAATCACGGAGAGAAAGGGGAGAGATTTTCATTAACGACCTTCCCCAGAACGATGGAAACATTCATATTCGGTTTTCGTCGCGCATGTTATCACTTCAGCCAGTATGTCCCGGCATTTATAATTCGTTTCGCCTAAACAATTTCGTATTATTATATTCCCAGCGACGAAAGAGTAGACAATATTTGTATAGAATTCGGAATTCATGTAAATAAATTCCAACGTAAGCCGAAATTTGTAACATGAAACTTATATCTAATCATTAATGGGATAATAACATTAACGATGGTCGTTCCAATTATTTACAACAACTCCACCGCCGCCACCACCACCACCTACACCGAAATCACTACCATCACCACCACCCCCACTACCACCACATCAAACAACAGCAAGAGCAACAACAACAACAATAGTAACAACAACAACGATGACGACGATGGAGCTTGGGATTTGCAACTTCTCTTGGGCTGGAATAGTCCAACTGGTACCTCAAGCTTTCCAACTGTTAGAAATTTCCAACCTATAACGCCCCAATTTTCGACATTGTACTTAATACAACTCATTTCTCAATAAACACTCGTAAGAACAAATTTAACTGTGGAATCAAATTTCCAACTAATTTTGTGTCAGACAAGAAATTTCGATTTTTTTATTTTTGGCCTAAGTTGGGAATGGGAGGGTACAATCCCCAACAATCCTGTCATCGAATCTCTGTGTGGGTGTACTTATCGCAGATTATCGGTTTATTATATATATTCATCGTCAGGGGTGTGACCAATAAAAAAGAGGAGTAAGTATTATAATTGTAAAGGTAGCCTCTTAACGCATTAATATGAGGTTTATAGCTCAGATACAAGACTTGCCATTCGCGCTTTCTTGATTTCTACAATCTTTCTACTTGTCTGAGGAGACAGCTCAACAAAAGCAGATATCTTCTTGCTGCTAGATCCTCTTCCCCTTTTCCATTCCACTCATGTTTCCATCATCAAAATGTTGTTCATGATAAAAGTAATATTAATTGGGGCAAATACATATTGTTTAAATCAAGACCGCATTAGTATGATCTTTATAGATTAGTCACAATGAACATGACCACCAATCGAATATATATATATATATACAGCTATATATATCTGTATTGCCTCCAGTATTGAAGATTTAACAAAATACATAGGGTACATTAATGTAACATAAATACAGTTAGCAATAAAGAAGTAATGAAAAGACAGACAATAGAACAAACTACCCAGGAAAAGAATATCATTCTAATTGTATGTACATAAACACGAGCCTACATATTACATCAACAGACAACACACACCCTCTCGACCACACCCATTCGCATACACAATCTAACACATTACGCAGACACACACAACCGTACATACATACGTTAGGATGTACTGTCACAACAGCACTCCACAAAGCTCATTCACATAGGGCAAGAGCATGGCGTTGTCGTTTTCCCCACCTATCCACAGACACATATTTTCAAATCAACACACATATATGAGACAAATTCATTTCACGCACTTGATCACCTCCAATCACGCGCTCGCTTCCTATTGCATGATTTGCAGTTATGATTTCAGTTCTGTCCATAAAATCCGAGTGGCTGCCCGTATTTGGTTTTGTAAATTTAGGCCAATGCTTATTAGAAATGGACCACGTATCGGCTATTTTGTTGCTTTGTTACAACCACAACCAAAAAACCAGCGCCAGCACTACCACCACCACCACCACCACCACCACCACCACCACCACCACTACCACTACCAAAAAACCAACGCCTGTGCCAATACGGGTACATATAACTCTTAAGACGACCAAAACGGTTTGATTATTTAATTACAACAAAGTAAATAGCATTCAATCCTCGGTATCTGGTTTCTTCCTAGTTGTGTTCGTCTTCTTGTCGTCTGCTCGGGTTATCGTCTTCTTGTCGTCTGCTCGGGTTATGGTCTTCTTGTGTCCTCATAAGTTGGGCGTGTCTGCTTGGCGTGGTTGAGGTCCAGTTTGAGTTCGTCGGCCTGTCGTCTGCGTGGTTGCTATCAGGTGGTGTTCGTCGTCCTGTCGTCTGCTCTTCTTCTCGTCGGCACATCAGTGGGGTGCTGTTATAAATACAAGATCATAATGTTTACCTTGCATTCCTATCCATACTTCTGGCCGGAGATCCTAGCTGTCTTCTTGGCGTCCGAGTGGTCTTGATCAATGCTGGGTAGTCGGTTAGAACTGAGTAATGGGTGTCGGTTTTGTTCTTACTAAATACACAGAGGGTATTAATGACAGCCCAGTGCATATTCACGGCGTATCAATTCTAGGCGTACCTAGGGTAATCGGGCGATCGTCATTTTCCTATGCGTCATTTAGACTGCTCTTTCGTCCATCGCGCTGCATTGGGTTTCAATAGTCTTCTTCTGGATATACCCAGGATAGCTTATCCGCAAATTGTGCTGTGTACTTCTGAATCTGCATGCTGCATTAGCTTTCTACTTCAGGTGGTCCAAACTGTTGGTTGCGTGTCGAACATCGTGCCTTCGTGTAGTTAACAGGAGCTCGCCGATATATATGGTGAATCGAGCGGCCCCTATGAACTAAAGCTTGTCTGCTTTCTTGGGTTGAAAGTTATGTCCCTGGTGTTGTCTTGGTACACGCCACCACCAACATCACCACCACCGCCACCACTACCACAACTACCACCAAAAACACCACAAAAAACACCAGCGCCAGCAGTACCACCACCACCACCACCACCAAAAACACAGCTCCAGCGCTACCACCACCACCAGCACCAAAACACAAGCACCACCACCACCACCAAAACACCAGCACCAGCACTACCACCACCAGCACCAAAAACATCAGAGGGAGTGAGTGCATTTTTGGGAATTGTAGAGCGAGAAACGTTACGTATTGATAAAAGGTACATTAAGAGACCGAAAGTTGGCAGTTTTAAAATTGGTAAATTTCATCTTAATTCTTGAAAAAAAAAAAAAAATTTAAATTGAATTTTTTTTTTTTTTTTTAAATGTTTATTTTTTTTTTTTACTTTGGAAACAAAATATAAGTTTACAATTTTTTTTTTTTATTTTTGTCATTTTAGATTAAAACACATTTCTGTGGAAGCTATCCATTGTTCGTCGAGGTCATCACGTAATATATATAACCCGACATTAGATAACGTAATACACCTATTACGAACGTACACCATTAGTCCAGGAGGAATGTATATTATGGTCTCATTATGTTCGCTAATGACTCTGCTATACGATGAATGTATAAAATCGCGCCAAGGTGCCTATAATTTCCCACAGAGACAAACGAAAGATGGTGAAATGTCAGAAAAATAGCAAGTTTTCATATTTCGGCGGCCATTTTGGCCGCCAAATTGGATTTTGGTGTCGGATTTTTGGCTAATTTGTAAGGGTTTTATATTAGCACAACGAATCGAGCGGAAAACGAGGCCGTATGTGATATCATCTTTGCTATAACGGCGATCAAAGACCTGGTGCATATTTAAAAAATGACCACAATGATGGACACCAACTTGTCTGGAGTCTCTGCGGCTTCTTAACAACCGAACACAATTAGAGGAGACATTGAGAAAGAAAATTAGTGGGGTGAAATTGAGTCCTGGTGGGTGCAGAGGTAGACCAATATATCCTGGACTACATGTACATCCATAGGGAGTGACACGCCCCATTGTTCAGCGAGGTCATAATGTAATACACAAAGGTATTAGGTATTAGGAGGGGGTACTTTTCGTGACGTCATAAAATGCGTGGGTGGACGCCAAACGGTGGCCTTATCATCATGTCGTGGACATTTAATTTGAGTTCTATGAATCGCATTAACCCTTTCATGACTGGAGCTTCATGAAATTATGAAACCACATGACAGTGCATTCTCTTGGGAGAATATACGAGAATACGTTGACCTAACAATATTTACATTGACTTTGTTAGCATTTACATTGACTTTGTTAGCCAGTGATTCTCTTATATATAAAAGAATGCACTGGCACATGATCTTTAATACTGCTCCAGCGCAGCTACCGCCATGAAAAGGTTAAGCTTTTTTTTACCGGATTCTCCCATTCAGTTATAACAATATACACTGGCATGGTATATTATTTATTTGGAGGGGTGTTCGTGTACTAAAGGCAGACGACAGACAGCAAATATTTAATACAAGTGCAGAATGATTCGTCGGTGAGAAATATTCAATTAAACCCTTTCCATACTGAATGGATTCTCCCATTCAGTTATAACAGTATACATTGGAAGGGTATTTTACTCATTTGAAGGGGCATTCAGAAAAAAATGAGCAGACAACAACACGACTAAAAGATAATACAAGTACAGAGTGATTCATAAGTGGGATACTTTGGTGGGGAATGTTCAGATAATAATTTCAATCTGTGGTCGTTTGTTGAATGTATTTGCACATTTCCTGAGGAAACAACTCGTAAGAGAGTATTTATTATAGGAAGGGTTAAACTATATTCACAGTGAAGAGGGAAGGGATTCACCCCACGTTATCAACATGTCAACTTATTGAAAGGAGTTCAAGAGGAGACAATGCTTGAATAATTGTTTTCTGGACCGTGATTGATTTCGATGAAATTGAGGCACAATGAACATGACCACCAATCGAATGTGCACAGCGCTGATTAAATTAATCCCGGCTCGATTTGCGTAAAACAAAATGCACATGCCCGGTATCCACAGGCGCATTGTTTCCTCGCACTCTGACATTGAATTGTTATGAGATGGCCGCAATGTCTAAAAAGTAAATAATATTGTCAATACAATAACGATATATACTTGTCGAGTATCCGTGCCGTGTTGATGTGCGATCGTTGTATTATGGGTGTGTATGACCGCAACCGTATGTGTGTGTATGACCGCAATAGGATGCGTATTTTTCTGTTATGTTTCTGTTTTTGTTTTGGTTAAAATTGGCACATACAATATATAGAGGATTTACAACGAGTCCCCAGTTTATAGCGGAATTTACAAAACTAGTCCAGTAAATTAGCTCTGGACAGAGCCTTTGGCGAGGTCCAGACCTAATTACTGGACGAATTTTGTAATTTTGCGCTATAAACTGGGGACGAATTGTAGATTATATTTATAAATGATCCAAAACATCGACAAAACATACTTAAATCAACAAATTGAACGAGAAACTAACATCGGCTTCTATAAGGTAGGCGATGACGTTTCACGTAACTATTCGTTGTTTGCCCGCGTAAAGAAATAGTCCCAGATAAATAATGACCCTTTGGCGCATTTAATGGCGTATAATTAATGATATAACTTTTCAAACTCTTCATTCATGATAGTTAGTTCGAAAAATATTTGAAGCCGTAGTATTTTGAGACGTAGTTTACGGAATGTTAACAGACGACAAACCGGAAGTCAAAGGTCACCTGGCACTATTTTATGTTATTAAACGAACGTTTAATATCACAATTTATAGAATTGGTTTATTGAACGGACTAAGGGTAGGATCATGTAATAAATTATGTTTTTCTCTTTACATTTATTGCTATTGTAATTAATTTTTTTCTCACACAGATAAAAGCATTGTATTTTCATTTATGCTATTGTCACCACACCCAACAGACCTTTAGAACGAACACCTTATATGATAACAAACAGATGTTCACGGTCATTGGTCGTGAACACGGATATATAATTGTATTGAGAATCCTATCCATTGTACTCTGTTCACGGGTGGATTGGACTACCAGTGTTTCGATCTCGGCATTCTCCACGAAGGACACAGTTGCCCATCACGATATATATAGAATGCGTTGTGTGTCGCTGTAAGAGTTCTCCGAGAAGTATATAGATTAAGTGCCATCATTGTATAATGTATTGATAAATAAAGGACCGTTTTGGTCACGTCTGATACAATGGTAACAATGTCAAGGTCTTAAACATAGGGCTATAATGGTTCGAAGATAATAGTAGACCGACGCAATTACACATAGGGCTATAATGGTTCGAAGATAATAGTAGACCGACGCAATTAAACATAGGGCTATAATGGTTCGAAGATAATAGTAGACCGACGCAATTAAACATAGGGCTATAATGGTTCGAAGATAATAGTAGACCGACGCAATTAAACATAGGGCTATAATGGTTCGAAGATAATAGTAGACCGACGCAATTAAACATAGGGCTATAATGGTTCGAAGATAACAGTAGACCGACGCAATTAAACATAGGGCTATAATGGTTCGAAGATAATAGTAGACCGACGCAATTGAACATAGGCCTATAATGGTTCGAAGATAATAGTAGACCGACGCAATTAAACATAGGGCTATAATGGTTCGAAGATAATAGTAGACCGACGCAATTAAACATAGGGCTATAATGGTTCGAAGATAATAGTATACCGACGCAATTAAACATAGGGCTATAATGGTTGGAAGATAACAGTAGACCGACGCAATTAAACATATGGCTATTAAGTAATAGTGTTAACGTTGGAATCAACAGAAAGATCAGACTTTAATTTTTGAGGCGCGCGATCGCTCTTGCGCACCATCGCGCGGCTAAAATTGAAAACCAGTGAGCGATCAATTGCGCGCCTAGGCCAAATACGGAGAGCGTACAAGTATAAAGAAACAGCTTGAATGTTGAATGTTGAATGTTGTAAAAAAAATTTGAAGAGATCAGAAAGAATTTCATCCCTCAATATTACTGGGAATTTCCTAATCTTGACAAATTCCATGCTCTTTTATCCATTGACAATATTGCCATCCTGCGGAGGGTTAGTATATTTGTGAAAACAGCTCTGCGAGATATATGATATAAGCCATCACCACTCGAAATTATAGAGAAGAATTATGCCAAAATCATTGTGCAAGGCACAGTTTCACATATTACATATCAATGAACAGACAACAATGAAGTTTCATCTCATTATATTGTAATAGTGTAATTTAATATATCTATATTATCTATATTGTGCATTTAGGAATGTGTATTAATGCGTTTTACATGTCAAGGACTGTATAGATATACTATTGCAAAGTATTTATACATTTGACAACATGAAAGTCTTATATAAAAGGAAAATTGAACTATTAAAAGCAACTGCATGTCTAAAACAGATATATACAACATCTTTCACGAATTAGGATTAACTATAAATAACTGCAGTTTAATTAAATTCCACATGGTTATAATAATCTTACGTAGTAAGTGTGTGGACTTGACATGTAAATATATGTATATATATGTTATCATCATCATCATCATCACCATCATCATACTGTTTACTAATATTCTTGTTCTGTGCGAATACGCAGCATGATACCTAATAAACATTAAAAGCAAAATATCAAATGAATTCTACAAACAACATTCATTGTCGGCATTCATCAAAAGGTGATCCCTCGTGCCACGATGATTGGCAGTTTAAGTTTTTTGACGTCACACGATGTGAAGTGTCAAATGCATTATCTGTCTGAGACTGAATTATTCGAAGCTAAAAATACATTTGAACGATTTCTATGTATGGCTTATGACGTCACATAAATTCCTGGAAAATCAAAGCGAGACCACGTGGCCGGGAGATGTTACCGTATTTATTTCGTCAGCATTGAATCGGAGTATTAAATGAATTCCTTATTAATAATTATGAATTACAATTAATATAGGAGCATGTACAATATGAAAACACAGTGTGTAACATTCACTTGTGCTTATGGATAGTGGATTAAGCAGTGTTAAACCATCAAAGAGTTTCAATGGACATCCATCGTGAGTAAACTAATTCAATTTACGCAACATTTATGAATGTATTTCCGCTGTTTATTTTATCTTGATAGAAACCGCGCGGCTGGCCAAAACCCAGCGAGCGGGACTATGCGCGCCTACATTTTGTAAACATGAAAGTCTGAAAGATATCTGTATGAATTTGAACTGAATACACATGTACTACCCTGCTGGGCAAAACAAGTGTCCACTTAACCACGGTGCGCTTAGCATTGCCACTGCGGCCGAAATGCAACTACACAGCGGCTCCACCAGCTAACTACAGTTGGGCCGCGGTGTATTTGCCATTCGACCATGGTGTAGTTGCCGCTGTGTGCATTCATTAAACTGAAAAAAGACAATATAAACCAGAAATCTAACCACGGTGTACATGCCATTCGGCCCCATTGTAGTTGCTTTTCGGCCATGGTGTACATGTGTACTAGTACTTAACGGTCGGCCATGGTGTACTTGCCGCTCGGCCGGGTGCTCAACTGCAGTTACAAACTCTGACACCGCCGCCGAACGCCAAACACACAGCGGTGCCAATGGACACTTGTTTTGTCCAGCAGGGCAGTACGATTGATCTTTTCAATTTGAAAACAGAAACAATTCTTTTTCAGTCCTAAATCAAATGATTAAATTAATAATAAGCAAATACCTGTGCAACCTTTGATGATAAGAGAACAAATTCAACGATGACTCCAACTAGTCCAAGCTCCTGTCGAATGTGAAAGTGCAATAATCATGTCACAAACACAGTTTACACATGTCATGAAATTGAATACACTTAACATTGAATTGCCTAGTCTTCGTGTATCTGTGGTACACAATAATCCATAAAATCCTCAAAACAACATCCATTGTTGCAAATTACATGAAACACAGATCAATCACTCGTTGATTTTTCAATTTCGTGCCATGTATGCCTTGACCTTGTAATGGAGAAATCGGTGTATATAAAGTGTTTGTCGACGCCGATGCCGGCTCTAAATAAAAGTGTAATGTCGCGCGTCTTCGCTGTTTCTCAGTGGATGTGAATGCGATTTGGTATGTGTGTCCGGGTTGGGTCATGGATGATATTGATTATCGCACATGCACATTTGATTTGTTTTTTTTTAATTTACAAATTTCGAGTAGAAGATTTGTTTACAATCGAGATGGCTAATCACAAACTGATCTGCCACGGTAATATTTTACCGAATGCCATGTTATCAGACTAGAAAGGATGTGATTAATCCTCGATTAATCTATTATTTGATAATCGATTGAGTCTCTGAATGACTCAGCGAGGACAATTAAAAAGTGATCATCGGCAATCGTTGTTGTTGTACTTGTATGTAAATTCCTCCGTCGCGGTTGTCTTCGGAGCACGCTGCTCTCCTAACTCAGTACCGTTACTAACAGTCGATTGTGTTGAAGTGAAGTGAAGTGAAGAAAACGTAATTCTTCGATCAGTTTCTGCTGGATTCTGCGCAGTAACCTCCCGGAAGTCACGTGTGAAATTTACAAAAAAGCATACACGCTATTTTCGCTCTTGGTATAGAAATATAGAAAAATTATAAAAATTATATGACGTCATAATTCACATGCATTTAGGTATAAACACCCACTGGGGTGGTTGCTATAATGGTTCGAAGATAATAGTAGACCGACGCAATTAAACATAGGGCTATAATGGTTCGAAGATAATAGTAAACCGACGCAATTAAACATAGGGTTATAATGGTACGAAGATAACAGTAAACCGACTCAATTAAACATATAGTTATAATGGTACGAAGATAATAGTAAACCGACTCAATTAAACATAGAGTTATAATGGTTCGAAGATAATAGTAAACCGACGCAATTAAACATAGGGCTATAATGGTTCGAAGATAATAGTAGACCGACGCAATTAAACATAGGGCTATAATGGTTCGAAGATAATAGTAGACCGACGCAATTAAACATAGGGCTATAATGGTTCGAAGATAATAGTAAACCGACGCAATTAAACATAGGGCTATAATGGTTCGAAGATAATAGTAGACCGACGCAATTAAACATAGGGCTATAATGGTTCGAAGATAATAGTAGACCGACGCAATTAAACATAGGGCTATAATGGTTCGAAGATAATAGTAAACCGACGCAATTAAACATAGGGCTATAATGGTTCGAAGATAATAGTAGACCGACGCAATTAAACATAGGGCTATAATGGTTCGAAGATAATAGTAGACCGACGCAATTAAACATAGGGCTATAATGGTTCGAAGATAATAGTAGACCGACGCAATTAAATTATTACTCAGATTATCATAGGAGGCAAACGAATGTGGCTGTCACTTAATAAACCGTTAGTGTTATTTCTCGATAGCTTAAAGGGATACTGTACGCCATTTTCAATAAATCCCCGGTAATAACAATATCAATAATATATAGCAAAATAATTATTTTTTTTTTTTTTTTTTTTTTTTAACCGTTTTTTTTAATCGACCGTTAATTACTAGTACACATTTTCGGCATGATCGTAGTAAACCTTTTCCAAATTATTAAATGTTATGTTTCCTCCATGTTATCAAGCCACGCCGACAATCAAACATTAGGCTAAATCACGAGGTTGTACAAAATATGTAACTTGAAATATAGGCCTACTGTGTGTTTCTGTAATAAATACAGTATATATTATATACAATATAAAAAGAACCCATGTATAAAGAGCGTTACACTATTTGTTATATTTGCATACCTCCTTACAATACTTTATGTTTGGTAGGTTTTCCCCACTGTTTATATCCCTCCTGGAACTTATATTATTGTCTTCGGTTTTTTCCCGTATGATATTATATAAACGGTTCTTAATCCTTTAAGTGCCATATATGGACAATTCAAAAATATGTATGTTATATTGGGCTACCATCAACATATAAACAACGGGACCTCCGATGGCTAGTTAAAACAATATAACCTTGCCAGGATAGTGTGTAGATTTCAACAATGCTATGTGTTGTTACTCTCCGACACTCAGCTACATCATCAAACTCATTCATTTAAATGGCGGTTGTCTGCATGGCGGTTTACGTGCGATGTGTTAAGCATGATTCTTAATATTATTATCTGGGACCCAAGTGGCCATATGCACGCATGCTAATACATGGATGTATATGTTTTGACTATACCATTGTATATATCATCGGATGCCCCAAGTCCCGTGTGACATGCATATATTTACATATCAAAATCAATAATTTATGTAATCATAGATTATTCCTCAATTTTCTAGCGGAGCATGCGCATTATATTATTGATCTGTCCGTCCGTCTGTCCATCCATCATTCAGTCTTGGTTTATGTGTGGTGGCTTAAGATACGTAATAAATGTATAAACTGTAATCTAATGGTTGGGTTTTCCAACACAGAGTGCAGACCGGGACCGCGTGTTCGGTAAACGCGCCGACCAACTTCCGCTACGGAATAGCCCCCGCCCTTTTATTGTTGGGATTTCCTTCCACGCATGGCATTGGTAATGTTCTAACTGGTTTTACTGGGCTTACTGGTCCGGGATGCAGGTTGGGTCGAGGTTGGAGTCCACCCGAGGGTTTGGTTGTGTTATCACATCGGAATATTAATTCTGAGTCAATATATCACGCCCATATAAAGAGCGTTTAATTTATTAGTTTTACACGGGAATATGATAACATCGGTTAATCCAACATAAACAACGGGACCTCCGATGGCTAGTTAAAACAATATAACCTTGCCAGGATAGTGTGTAGATTTCAACAATGCTATGTGTTGTTACTCTCCGACACTCAGCTACATCATCAAACTCATTCATTTAAATGGCGGTTGTCTGCATGGCGGTTTACGTGCGATGTGTTATAAGCATGATTCTTAATATTATTATCTGGGACCCAAGTGGCCATATGCACGCATGCTAATACATGGATGTATATGTTTTGACTACCATTGTATATATCATCGGATGCCCCAAGTCCCGTGTGACATGCATATATTTACATATCAAAATCAATATGTAATCATAGATTATTCCCCAATTTTCTAGCGGAGCATGCGTATTATGTTACTGATCTGTCCGTCCGTCTGTCCATCCATCATTCAGTCTTGGTTTATGTGTGGTGGCTTAAGATACGTAATAAATGTATAAACTGTAATCTAGTGGTTGGGTTTTCCAACACAGAGTGCAGACCGGAACCGCGTGTTCGGTAACCGCGCCGACCAACTTCCGCTACGGAATAGCCCCCGCCCTTTTATTGTTGGGATTTCCTTCTACGCATGACATTGGTAATGTTCTAACTGGTTTTACTGGGCTTACTGGTCCGGGATGCAGATTGGGTCGAGGTTGGAGTCCACCCGAGGGTTTGGTTGTGTTATCGCATCGGAATATTAATTCTGAGTCAATATATCACGCCCATATAAAGAGCGTTTAATTTATTAGTTTAACACGGGAATATGATAACATCGGTTAATCCAAGGGAGTCTAGACGTATATTCTATATTTTTGTTACTCTTATCCTGACATGTTGTAAACTGCCGCAAGGTAGACTGCTCTGGACATCACTAGTGAAGTTTCCACTATCGAGGTTCAAGACAGGGGTGCCTCTATATGTGGGACCGGGGCACGTGCATCCACCTGCTCATATATTATGGGTATCACAAAACATTTTCCATAAATCCCCGGTAATAACAACGCTCTCATATCAATAATATATAGCAAAATAAGTAATTTGAGGCGAAGATGTATTCTGTGAACGTTCAGGTTAATAGGTTATCTTAAAATCAAAGTTAATAATTTCATATAAATGTAATTTATGGCTGAGCCATAAATTAAATTACGAATTTCCGTGTACACGTCGTAATAAAATGAATTAACGGATAGTGGATTGGTCAACGCGTGGCACACACGATCGTGTAAACAATATGTTGATACGGGGCGTAAACTCAAGTCACTCACTGACTAGTAACTATACACTAACTTAAATGAGTATATGGG